>CM023104.1:22630446-22815661 GCA_013103745.1 Gardenia jasminoides
GGCATGTATTCATGGGAGTAAGTCTTAGGGTTCCGCACTCATCAGTACTTATAAGGTTGAATTTAGGGGTCTTGAAACCCATAGGTAGTTGGACGCCGTGAAATAGGCATAGATCATTATAACTAATCCACCATGTCGGTTCAGCCTTGGTTCTTCCCTTATGAATTCATCAAATTTATCCCCAACCTTTCAGCAAATCTTTGTCGACTAGCCAACAAGGCCATCCACCCGCTTCCCTTGAAGTCGAACCCACACAAAGGTTCCTGGTATGGTAACAGGTTCCGTGGGTTTGGCGGGAGGCAGTTTAAGGTGATCACACAGTGTACGAGGGTCGCTCCCTTTTATTAGCCACACAATAGGCTCAAAGAAGACATAGTCGTAATGAAAGTGTAGAAAACCGGTGGGTTGTGGGTGAGAGAAAGCAATCAAGAAGGTTAGAATAGGTGGAACAAGAGGTTTTAGGCCATTATCGCAGGCGGGTGCATTTCTTCACTTGTCGGGGAATGCTAACAAAGTGTTCATGATCATTCGAGGTACCACCTCCACTCATCAAGTACCAACTCCATCATCAATTACACGCCTTTTTGTGCGGCTACCCGTGGCCTATCCTATTAAACCTTCCCAAGACTTAACCGAGACCAAGGCAGAAAATCATGTGTTGAGACCAAAGCATTCTATCCGAGTCAAGTAACCCACGTTTACCGGGCCGTTTTGAGCTTCTTTGCTTTGAACGGTAACGTATGGGCTCTCAAGGGGAAGTTTGTATTTTAAAAAAGCAAATTCGAGGAAAGGAAACATTAATCTCTTAGAGCTATCTCCAAAAAAGTGGAACCGCGGAGATTTATTTGAAAGAAAAAAAGAAAAAGATAAGTCGTTGATTGCTACATAATCTCTGCATGGCGGTCCTGTATGGGGGTCTTATGCCAGGTAGGCCTAGTATGAAAATGCACCATGCACCATACAATATTCTGATGGGTCTGACTACCCTGGCTAGAGCAAGCATTGGTAAAACAACCGAGGATTGACTGCAAGGATATAAAATCGGTTTCATGATTAAGTGATGATCTAAATTCTAGAATGGATTCATTACTTTAATTGATATGTGAAGAGGATGTTAGCGGTTAAAGGACTATTCTGTAAAATAATCAGGGTCTTTGACTTGTTTTTTTGAGGGAAAATGATCGGATCGCATTGATGGTTTTACTCTAAAAAATTGACTGGTTTGCCGTTTATTTAAAACCCTACATCTGCATCTTTTATTTGCAACATTAATCGCTCATATAAGTTTAAAATCAAGATTTTCCATTGACAAAATCATTATCTCACAATGAGAAATTTATTTGTGCATTTTTTCGACGAAAGTGTTCTCATGTATGGATTTACCCAACTTCCTTTGATAAAATGGCCAAAAGTGATTATTGCATTATATTCTAGCAGGCACCGAAGGCCACTCCATATCTTTGGTGCCATCATAGGAATAACGAATCACCTTACCTGTATGCCGTTTACCCCCTTTGATGTTTTACCGAAACATAAAACATGTAAAACTCTCATTACTATATAACCAGACACAGCAGGAAGCTGAATCCCAAAATATTGGATTCTATGTACCCTTATTATGCATTACGCCGCTTTATTAAAGTAAGTAGGCAAAATGAAACATGGCTCATAGAGCCCCATTTGAATGCCGGGTAAGCTCTTTTAAGTGGATGTCATTACAACTAAAATGTAATGAACATAAATTCAAACGCGGTAATAGCTCCATCTAGAAGGATGTGGTTTGTCTTAAAAAAGAATGCAAAACTCTATTTCTAGAGTTTGAAAAGAAAAGTGGAAGACAACCAAAGGTTAAATATTAATCCCAACGACATCACATAAACGCCATAAATTGCACAAAAAATAAAGAGGGTGGAATCCCTCCCTCTCGTGTCTACAGTGGTCTTTAATAGGGTAAGGTACTTAGCAATTCTAATATGTGGGATGCATGAGTTGTCTACAATGCATCTAGACTCTGCTAAAGGTTACAGTTCTTAAACCTTCGCACTAAAAGGCGTGTGCAAGGTCATCAATCAAATGCTCCTGTTGAGCCCAGTGATCCCTCTGTGATACTGCTGGTGGCACGTCAGGCCACCGCCACATGTCCACGTGGGATCGAACCTAACCTAATAGGGAAGAGCATGGACAAATACCTAAAAGTAAAAGTGAATGTGCAAAATACATATGCATGTATGAAAGTGATTCCCTTGAGAGAGGGGATTCAAACATCAAGCATTTTCGAGACTCTAGGGTAGGATGCAACGGGTACAAGTAAATAAATAAACACATACCCATTCATCATGCACGCTGGATGTGGGGAGTTTAATAACGAAAACCCTAAAAGATAGAAAAGAAAAAAAGGAATGCAACCCAAAAACACTAAAATGTGATATATAAGAAAGTTAGAAAACGTACAAGAATAATAATAAATCAAATGACCCCCCCCAGGAAAATCCCCGCTGGAGGCCTAAGTCATACCTACTTTTGATTACACTAAATGAAGAAGAGGGAAAAGATTTCGATTTCGGAAAGCATATGGAAAGCGGTCATGGACTGGCAAGATGCTAATGGTTCTGGACCCAAAATGTTCAGAAAGTGGGTTTTAGGGAAAAATTTGAGTCACCGAGTATGGAGTTTAGTGCACCAAGTCACCCAAAAGATTTTAATTAATGAAAGTAAACAAATAAAACCCTTTTAGACGACTCGTGTCTTTGAAAAACTAGAGAAAAGGTTCTAAATACGTTCTTGCTATGGAAAGAAGGGAAGGCAAAGATTCATGTTACTGCCTCTAAGGCACCCCTAACTTAGCCAAAGCCAGTTGAAGACTTAGCTGAAAATTTCCCACTTCTAATCCCAATTTATCACATTTGATGTTGTCTATATGGATGCAAACCTAAACCTAATGTTGGATCGAGTAGGGCAAAAATGTCCCTGAGTGTGATTGAATTGATCTGCTATTGTGTCATTAATTTGCATTCCTTCGGCGAGGTCACACAAAAATGCAAATTATGAGACTCAACAAAACGGAAATAGGGTTTTCAAAATGCACTTATAAAATATCAAAAGAAGAAAAATGGATTTTGAAAAGATCAATTTAAATGCAAAAAAGGAACTTGAATTTCCAAAAAAAGATGCAATTTTAAGAAAAGTGTTATTTTAACTTTGAATTGCTAAAACATGAAGAAGAAAAGTTGATTTTAAAGAATGAATTTGATAGCCTTTAAAATAATGCACATGTATGTCCTAAAGAGTGATATGCAACATAACTGGTGCTGGGACTAAATTCATGATTTTAATTCTTCCTTCATAGAAGGAAATAAAAGTTGGCTATTAGGAAGCCATACCGGCTTTTCTCCTAATTCAAAGGTAATGCCTTAAACGCACTAATTTAAAAAAAACAAAATGAGATGTTTCACATAATGGATGGATATTAGCAATACGCAAAAATGTGGGAAAGAAAACTCTAAAAGCAAAAAGTGTGAAATTTGCATCTAATGCATGAATGATGCTTAAGGGTCTAGCATTGACTAGTCTCACAAAAGGTTCTCACTAACATTAATTAGTGAGAAATCAAGGGGAAGGCCACAACTAGCTGGATCAGTGTGGGTGACGCCAATATATTTACACAATAAACATGTAGACATGATAAATGTAAACACATAAAACACATAAACACATAACACATAGGTATAATGTCTAGATGTTCTAGGAAAGCAATAAACACATAACTCATGCAAGCAGCATGCAAAATAAACATATAAACTAATTATTACATTTAGGAACCCAAATACATCCTGCAAAGGGGAAAAATTAAGAATAATAACTAACTATTACATTTTCTGATAAATACACCTTTACAAAATTAAACCTATCTATTACAACTTGCATCCAAGGCCTCAAATGATTTGCCAAAAATTAAATAACATAAATAAAGGCTATACATGAAGTAAAAAGGAAAACAAATTTAATTTAAACACATGCAAAATCACAAAAAAAACACATAATAAATAAGCACATAATAGGTAAAGAGGTTACCATCCATGATGTGATGCCTTAATTGAACCTTAGATGATGGGAATGGTTATCTAAGACCTCGAAAATGTCAACAAGGGGATCGTACCAATTTGTTTAAAGGAAAAAATGAATAAAGAATAGAGAGAGAGGATATAAACAGATTCGCTAAGCAACACGGACAATAATAGAAAATAGAGTAAGATGACTTGGACAACAAAAGAGTTGTGAATATCAATGCGCCAAATGCAAAAAGCAGGTTATTGGCTTTGAACGCTTACGAGCAGTACAAAACACAAAATTCATAAAAAAAATCAAAGACTGCAGAGGAAACGCTGGACTCTAGCCTGCGCCAGCATCCACTGATCTCTTCCCATCTTCAAAATACGGGAAGATTGCTTTCCCCGCTTTTCGACACAATATCAAAGAGATAATAAAAACCTCGTGAGGCTGTGGGATCGATTTAAACAACAAACACAAAGATCTGAGGATCATGTCGAATAATAAAAATCAAAGAAATGCAATCCACCTAAGATCAATACTCATCAAATAGATAAAGGGAAGGGGAATCACAAAATGCCGTAAACGCTGGCGGTTATTCTGCAGCGACCTATCTGCGAACACACTTTCACATCTTCAGTATGCATGAGCGAAGCAGTAAATAAGGCGTTATTACTGCCAAGTAACCGCTCGAAGAGGTCTGCTTTTCATGTGCTTCTTGAACAAACATTCAAAAGGGAACGGACCGTTCGCTGAAGTGGTCACAGGTGTCCGTCATAAGCTTTCTTCACATCTTCAAAACGCAGAAGAACATTTTTTTTTCAGCCTCTGGGAATCACAACAGCATCAGAAACGAAGCATGAAGCGTCTAATTTTTGGTAAAACAAGTCTACTAGCTCTTGCCAAGGCTTTATATAAGCACAACATGCTCATATAACAGCTAATAATAATCATCAAATATCCCAAACTAAAGAAAAAACTACTCAAGACCTTGGTTCCACCAAAGAGGCTCCAAATCCCCGAGCATTTTACTGACCGTAGGCCGGCAAATAGAGTATAAGTATGTTACGAATCGAAGCTTGAATAAAAACCGAAGAGGCCTGAATTCAAGAATAATCTCTCAGTGTGAAACCCTAGCTTTTCTTTTCTTCTCTCTTTTCCCTTTTTCTCTAATTTCCAGGTTTTTCTGCTTCTCTCAAAGCTCTCCTAATTGCCTCTTTTCTCCTCGTGAGATTTCTCACCTCTTTGTTAAACCCTAATCTAGGCTATTTATAGCCACCAAACCTCAGAACCCAATGGTTTTGACGTGTTCTTGGGATGAAGTGACACTTTTGAACGCGACTTAACAGATCCAGGTTGTTCAGTGGGTTAGTGTGGGATGGGGAATGTTTAAATAGGTTTCTTATTTGCTCAAGTGACCAAAATATACTTGAAAAGGATGATCACCTTGCTGAAAAATCTGTCGCCACATCATTTTTTTTTCACTGCCGATCAGTTCTGTGATAGTTACGGCTGACCTGATCCATGTATAGTCTCATATTTTTGACTTTGATCTCCTTTTTTTTTTTAAGAAAACCTACAAAATGAGAAAAATGTGTTAGAAAATTCTGGAAAAATAAATAACTAAACATTAACGTGCGGATAAACATGTTCGGAAAACAAAAGAAATAGTCAATTTGGTCTCACACACTGATTATTGATACATAAATATTTCATTATTCATTCGTACTAGGCTTACCAGGTTTAAGCCAGTTAAGCTAACAACTCCTGAACAAACCAGCCTTTTCCTTACTTTTCGAACCATGCTATTTCACCCTAACCACTATTTCCCTAACCAAATAACTCTCTTAGGTAGACCCCATTGATGAATTTAATTGATCTACCCAATTACATTAAAAGTTAGAAACCCAAACCTAATGAACACGCCAAGAGGGTTCATTTAAGCTAGATCATACGTTTTCCAACATAAAACCACTATGGTGGTCACATCAATTGCTTAACTAAATGAACCATTACATATTCAATTAGTTAATTTGATTGTGTGCTATTACAGGCTAATTTTAAATACACCGATTGATACTCAATTAACAAACAACCCTCAATCAATTAATCAAAACAAATGAATGGCTAGTAACAAATTAAAAGAAAAGCAAGTGTCAGAGACTTGATTAGATCTCCTCACAAAATATCCCGGACCGCAGGTTGCTCTCCCGAGTCTCTTTTGAGTAGACGAGGTTTTAGCCGGCCTCGTCTTGTAGCTAATCGCGGATTCTGGACATTACTGATTTAATTTGCATGCCCATAATCACGTTGGAAATTAGGATGTAATCTGATTGAATTGTAGATAAGAGATCGATTACACAAGGCGTCAGCTGAGAGAAGAACACATGAATATAAATGCGGAAAAATAGGAAAGTTAAATAAACAAAGATGGACTTTCTCTTTTTCCGGCTTTTTTCAAATAGAACTCCTAATATTAATACTTGGCAGAAGAAGAAGATACGTAAAGAAAGTTTTCAATTGGGACCAATTGAGAAGTAAAAAATTTGAAACAAAGAAAAAAACGCCTCTCCTTCTCTTACCAAGCGGCCCCATAAAACCAAAAGAAAACCTAACTAATATAATAAGTTCCTATCAAATTAAGACTCAAAAAGCCCAAGTCCCAATAATTGAGTCTAACTTGCAAATAAAAATAACAAAATTAAAATAAGAAACCAAATTACAACCTCCCAAATAAAAGTATCTTTTAAGCAATTCCCAAAAGGAAATAAAATCTTCAATCCCAAAGATGATAAATATCAAAAGGGATGTCTTCATATGGGAAATTCTTCTTCGGTCACACCCACCAATACTTACACCCCCTATCTTTAAAGTCTTCTGGAATTTTTACCAAATTTGCACTTTTAAGTTCCAAATAATCCCAATGACCTAAAATCAATACCAAAACCAAACATGAGTAGAATAAAGTAATTAATACCATATTTAGGTCATAATTAGGGGGAAATATCCATAAATAATATGTACAATTAAAGACTTAACAACAAATTAAAAGAAAGGTTAGGGATTCGATTAGATCTCACAAATGTATTGACAGCGCTACGAAGTCGCCTCCTTTGAGTAGACGAGTTTGCTTGCTTCACCATGGCCATCCTAATGCGGATTTGTTGGATTTGTGAACATTCGCATGACCACGTTGGGATTTGAATGTGTATGTGGTTGAATTGGTAGATGAGAAATCGACTCCGACGTCAAAAGCCAAGGATGAACACACGTTGAATGGAAAATGGTAAAATAAAATAAGAAGAAGCAAAACAATGGAACTTCTTGTCTTGTTCCTTCTTGTGCGTACGTCATCAACCAATCGCTACTCAAAAGAAGAAAAGCTCCGAAGGAAACTAAAGACAAAAGCAAACGAGAAATGCCAAAACTTTTTCGTTGTTTAATTGTTTTGTGACTAATCACAGGAACACTGCCAAGAAGAAGACGAAAGCCTACGAGTATGATTTCTTTTTTAATTCCCCTCGGCGCTCTCTCTTTTTCCCCAACAGCCGGCTTTCCATAAATAAAAGAAAACCTAAACTTCCTATTCAACTAAGCTCAGGTCCTAATTGATTCTAATTCTTTCTAAAAAAAGAAATAATAGAGTAAATGGAAATCAAATACAAAATTCCCAACTAAAAGGGTCTTTAACCAATTACTGAAAATAAATAAAATCTTCCATCAATGATAGGAATTGTCAAAGGAGGATGTCTTCATAGAATTTTTCTTCATAGTTTCCAATGGCATTTGCCCCGAGGTCTTCCGGAATTTTCTCGAATTTAACAAAACTTGCACTTTAACCTCCAAACAATTACAATGACCTAAAATCAATACCAAACCAAACATGAGTAGAATAAAGCAATTAATACCATATTTAAGCCATAATTAAGAGGAAATATCCATAAATAATATGTATAATTAAAGACTTAACACTTGAATCACTCTCCGGCCAGGAACGGTTGGGGACATCAGTTGTTTCTGGACGGTCTCAAGTTCAGAAGGAGTGACGGACCTTTCTATAAGGGGTCAGATGATGAGGGGAGTGATGATGAGGAAATGGGAGACCCAAATGGGGGAAAATTGGGAGAACCAGATATTGAGGAATCAAAATTTCCTAGAATCAATCTGACAGCAGAGGAGAACAAGAAAAACTAGAGGCCGTGGAGAAGATGCTTACTGCTGAAAGTATTGGGGAGATTTATGGGATACAAGACACTAAACCTGCGCCTAAGCGAAATGTGGAAACTGCAACAGGAGTTCGAGCTGATTGATCTAGAGAGAGAAGTTATTTTCTCACCCGCCAGAGATCCAACTGGTACCAAAGAGGTTGGATGATGGACCTGGTGGTACAATGACACATGTAGCGTTAATAAGTGGAACAGTCGTGGCTTCAAATTCCCCAAGCAGAGAGATCAAGTCAACAATGGTATGGGGAGGTTACCGACCCAATAGAGTTCTATACCGAAAATTCCCAAGAGGTGGATAATACTTTGGAAAGGAAGGTAAAAAATTGATGACAAATCGAGGCGGCAAAGGTCACCGAGGAGGAAAGCCATTTCGAGTATGCTGTGTGTGGACACACTGGGAGAAACCTCCCACCCTACATCTGGATAGATAGAAGCACTGTGGAGTATGAAGGCTTGCATCTAGTATGCTGGCTCACAAGGGCTATACACTGAGAAATGTCCAAAGAAAAATCCAATCGGAGTCGAGAAGGAACCAAGTGACAAAGCGGAGACCCCCAGCAGGAAGAAAGAGGGGTGAGAAGAAGGATCCGAAACCCAGCAATTCGGACCTTGGATGCTAGCGGACACTAGCATGAACAGTGGAAGAAAGCCAATGCACTGAAATCTCCGCCAAAAAAAGAAGTGATAAAATGACAACAAAAACCTGAAATCAAACGGGCCGGGAAACAGAGATAACGAGGCCCAACCACGGGGGGGATATAAAGGCCGTGAAGAGCCCATAAAGAACTTTTTCGCAGGAACTAGCAACAGCCCAAGAGAATTAGAGAAAAGGAACATCATTTCTGAGAGAAACAAGGGTCCGATCATTGTCTCGCAAGAGGTAAACATGGAGGAAGAAAAAGAGAGACACAAGGGAGACACTATAAAGAAGATCTAGACTACACAACCTTACTAAAATGTGATATTCGTATGGAGCGAGAGTAAAAGAGGGCAAAGTGGAAAAAAGACCAGCAAGGAGAAGAATACCATAAACACTCATCAGGAACAAGGAAAAGGAGTCAAGGGAGGAGAAGAAGAACAAATTAAAGGACAGAATCGGAATATCTGGCCCCATTCTTCAGGATATCATATGCCTCTCCAGTCAATGGAACAAACGGATGCAAATGAGGCAACACCACAAGGCCCGAGAACAACAAACGAAATACAGAGAAACATAGGTGAAGAGGAACGAACAACAACTAACAATGAAGCAAGAAGGGCAACACTGCAAAAGCTGTTCCAAAAAGAAGTGGAAGAAGTAGAACCAGGCGCTGCAGAGAACATGGAAGATGATGAAGAGATGGGAAAAAATGACCCAAATACTGGTATGTACTCAACCCCTCAAGAGTTGTTTGCATGTAATGCAGTAGATTTGTCTGGAAAATCCATGGTAATGGAATCACAAGATCAGGAGGCTAATGAAGCCATGACAATAGGGCTCTAAACCCAGAACTTTCTTCCTTTATATGTTTAAATGAAATTGATATGTTGGAATTGTCGAGGAGCAACAAATAGAAAGTTTCGGAGGAATCTGAGACAGATGT
Organism: Gardenia jasminoides; assembly: GCA_013103745.1. Classification (NCBI taxonomy): domain Eukaryota; kingdom Viridiplantae; phylum Streptophyta; class Magnoliopsida; order Gentianales; family Rubiaceae; genus Gardenia; species Gardenia jasminoides. Next base: position 22,640,303 of record CM023104.1, read on the forward strand.
TGAAGGTTAATGACCCAAGCATTTTGATCCTTAGTTGCCGGAAACTAGAACTCAGAGCAATTATGAAATGGACAAGATTCACCTACAAGGTGTATGAAGCAATGGGGTTTTCAGTGGGCATTTGATATTCTCGGGATTGCTAAGGGAAATTGTTGAGGTTATTAGTGTGAACAAGCAAATCATAAGTGTGATTAGAGAATCGAAAGAAAGAATGGCTGCTAGCCAATATATGTCCTTAAGGAATAGGCTCCCCTGAACTCTAAAGTAGATACAATTTCCCTGATACCACATAGGAGATTTGAAATGAAATCACCACATTGGAGGAAAGCAAAGGGAAAAGATAAAAGTGAACTAATGAACAGACTGCACTAATGGAGTTGATGGAGATGTGAATGGATAGATCTTGTTTTTTCGTGACCACTATACCGACCAACAAAAGGAAGGGAAGTGGCAAAGCAATGAAAAGGCTGGACAGGGCAATATGTAACGAGATTTGGAGAATGACCTACCAGAATGCCCATGTTAAGCATTTGGCTAGAAGCCATTCGGATCACCATCCCCTACGAATCGACCTAGAAAAGGAGGCTGAATGGACTGGGGATCACAAACCCATAAGATTCGAAGTAGCATGGATTACACATCCAAGATTCTTGGAAGAGGTGGAGAGCATATGGCAAAACAATCAACTGATGTATTAGGAAGGAGAGCCAGACTTGATAAGAAAAAACCAGAACATGTTAGAAGGGCTAAGATGGAATACAACAGACCTTTTGGAAATATTTTCCATATGGAAAAAGACGCTGTATATGCCGGACTGGATACAAAGCCAAAAGCCCTAAAGTTGCAGATATTTGGAGAAACTGGAAGAAAAACTATTAAGGGAGTACAACATGATCCTGGAACAAGAGGAACTACTGTGGTTCCAGAAATCTAGAGCAGAGTGGATAAAGAATGGGGACAGAAACACAAAATATTCCACACTTCAACTATCATAAGAAGAAGGAGGAATAAGATTCAAGCCCTGAAAGATGAGGATGGGAATTGGCAGGAGGACCCAGAAAAGTTGAAGAAAATGGTTTGGGACTTCTACAACCAACTCTTCACGGAATATTCCATAGACACAACCTCTTCAACAGGAAGAAACATGTTTCCGAAGCCAAGCAACAGACAACAGAGAGAATTGGCAAGATCAATATCAGTTGTGGAGGTAGAAAGGGCCCTTTTTAGTATGAATGGAATCAAGGCTCCCGGCCCGGATGGCCTACCAGCAATCTTCTTTCAAAAGTGCTGGAGAATCATAGGAGGTGAAGTGATGGAATATATACAGAATATGTTTAGAAGAAAAGCCATCCCACCTGCTCTCAATGGAACACTGCTATGCATCATCCCTAAGGTGAACAAGCCTGAGAGAATCAATCAATTTCGACCAATAGCTCTATGTAACGTCTTATACAAGCTGATCACGAAAATTTTGGCAAATCGACTCAGACCTTTTCTAGACAAAATTGTAGGACAAAGTCAATGCAGCTTCATACCAGGAAGGCAAGCAGCAGATAATTCTTTTTATCTTATTCCTTACAGCATCTAGTATCCGTATTCATTGTCTACTGTGACTCTCGGATCTTTTGTGCTCCAAATTTCATTGATGATTGGACATCAACTCAAGCATTTTCATCCTTCAACCCCCTTCGGTGCTTAATTCTCTAATCAGGGGAGTTCTCTTATTTTCCTTTTTCTCTTTATTTTTATCCATTGAGGACAATGTCTGATTTAGGTGTGGGGGAGAGAATAGTTTCTTAGATATATTTTTCTCAAAACTTTTAGTTTTTCACAACTTTTTGCAATTTCTTTGGATTTTGTTCTGTTGTAAGAAGCAATAAAGATGCAAGTATGATTAGTGAGATTTTGCAAAGTAATGAGTATTATATTTTTCTTGCAATTGATTCAAATGATGGATGTGCAAGATTTGACACATTTTTAGCAATTGATGAGCTTTTGAGTCTAAGGAGCACACTATTCATAAATTGCTCTAATTTCTTTCATTGAGTGATATCGCACATGGTTAGATTATTCTAGAACTTGCTTTGTTATGCATGTCTAGACCATATTGTTGAATTTGATGTAATGAAAGTGATAAGGGCACTTAGGTTTACCCCTTGACTTTCTCTAAAGACCGTCCCAATTATATTTTCCCCTAGTTGACCATGTTTGAACCTAAGCCTTTTATTGTTTAAAAAACCCTTTGAATTACCCTTAATCCAATTTTTGTTTTATTCTTGTTTGAACCATGTGTCAAAGGAATGCTTAATTTTATTGATGATGATTTCAATTAGTGGTGCAAGCGGTATGGTTGAAGCAAGTGTGTTTTATGTTTTATTATTAGTTATGTCTTGTTGAAAAAAAAGGAAAAAAAAAGAAGAAAAAAAATGCAAAAAAGTAAAAAAAAAAAAGAGAAAAATGAAAAAAAATGCAAAAAAAAAAGGAATAGAAGAAAATGAAAAAGAGAAGTTGTGAAGTGTTCATATGTATATATGTTGTATTGTAGTTAGGCAAGTTCAGGTTGTTATCATTTTGCAAAGCTTAACTGATATGTTTTGGAGGACTCACAATGAAGATGAAGAAAACAATTGAAGCATGTAATGGATTGTTGGTATTTCCTTTGATGGAAAATTTTTGAACCTCTCTGTTCGTTCCGCAAGATTTTTAGACATATGGACATTTTATGTTGGAAAGCCTTCCCCTATAAAGTCTATTTTAACTTTTTTTTGGAATCCCATTCCTTACAACAATCTAGGGAAAGCCATTTCCACTTTATTAGAAATACCAAAATTATAAGAGTCAAAAAGATTCCCTCTAATTTCTAATTGTATGTATTTAGTTTCATATATATATTAATTTGTCATTTTCTTTGTCAAATATTAGGTCCATTTTGTGAGTTTTAGTTAATAAGTCTATTACTTTTTTAGTTAGGGAATAATTTATTTAATTTAATGACTTTTCTTTCTTTTTTTACTTTGAAATAAAATATCCGGGCTTGGCCACATTTTAATATATTTTATTCACAATATTGATTATATGATAATATTTGTTAATTCAAACAAATAATAACATAAAATACAATCATATGAAGTTTAAAAAATTCAAGAAAAAAAAAAGAAAAGAGTAAATCCACTAGTCCATCTGCTAAGGCACAATTACATTTTCCTATTTACAAATAGTTCTTAAAACTCTTCAAAAACAAATCAAGGACAGAGAATTTAACATGCATGAATGACGGGTTTAACGTATATGAGAAATACATGGGATTCAACATGCATGCATGCAATTTAAAAATTTAATTTAGTTACAACTGGTATCACCTATTGAAATTGTATTACAGTTAGTATTCACCTATTATAATTGTACGCTATTCAAAAATTATATTCTTACTTAATAAGTTATTGTGATTTTATGCTATTAAAAGTTCTTTATTAATTAATAATTCATTTACTCTAAATCAGGATGTGTATAGAATGTTATATATAGGTGCAATTACGTCAATATAGTAGTTTTTTTCATTCCATTCTAACTTCTCAATATAATTATACCAGAATGGGAAAAGAAATTCACATTTCATTCTGACTTAGTTACCAAACACTAGAATGATAAATATTTTCCTATCTATTCTGGCAAAAAAAGAATTATGGGTGAAAAACCCTTTCCATTCTAAACATTTCCAACGTATCAAACGAGGGGTAAATATCTAGTTAGCTAGCTAGCTAAAACATACAACCAATGAAAGAAGCCTACGACATGCAGATTTGAGTTGAACTGTTATCAATTCAGTCTATACTAATATAAATTGATTGAAGAGATGAGTCTATTATCTAAGCAATCTAAGAAATTCTGATACATGAATGCCCAAAAACTAGGGATGCATTTTAGGATTAGGGCCTGGAAGCTTTGTAAATTGCAATTTTTTTAATGTAGTGACAAATTTAGAACAAAATATCCACCACAACCTTTTCTTAACTTAATATCCACCACAACCTTTTCTGAACTTAGTAGCAGTCTTCCTTGTCTCTATTTTTTAGCTTTTTACTGGTAAAAATTAGTAGTAACAATAGAACAGCAACTTTGATTTTTTGAACAAGCAATTCGAAATGCTAAGTATTTGCATGCGTGGTTCATTGAAATATATTAGCAATTGTAACTTCACAATTAAAGGGGGGAAAAAGAAGAGATAAATGACTGCAGCACTGCAGCTTCAATCCAAAAATGGACACAAAAAAAAAAAAAAGGTTGAACCAAATGAGCAAAGGGTCAAAGTAAACCATAGACAAGTCAAAAAAAAGTGGGCATTACAGAATTTTAATGGTTGATGGTTGCCATTACAAATTTCCTTCAATAAAAATAGGGATTTTCTTAAGAAAAGCAATACTCGTAGGTGACAAAAAGACCCATCATTTTGGAGAAGATAATATATATGTATATGAACAGACATGGATCAAAACTCACATTTACGTTAATTGTTCTCAACTGTTTAGAACATTGCACTAGAATCTCTGTTATTGGCCATGTTAGTATTGATTTTAGTGGGTATGAGTACAGGAGGAAGAAGGTGCAGTTGAAAAAGAAGGGAAATGAAAAACATTATTCATGGAGCAAGATTTCAATTTGGGTAAATTTAGGAATTGAGAATATCAAAAAGATAAATGCTAATATATTAGGATGAACTGATTTTGTTAATCTTTGTGAGGAATCTTGTTGAAGTTATGTAGACCGGAGGGAGAGGTAAAAATAGTGAGGAAAAATGTGGTGAGGTGGACAATCTACAAAACTTCCAACCATACATTATATATTTATCATTGTAAACTATTTGCACAAAATGCGAATAATAAGCATTTTTTCCTTTATTTTGTCTTTTCAGTATTATTCAAAAGTATATTCATATAATATACAAAAACAAACCAAAAAAATACCATTTGTCCATCATTTGGAACCTATTTAAGACAAACAAAATCTAAAATTTTATCCTTCATATCCTACTAAGACCTTCATCAGCTATTCCAAGTTAATCACTTTGGAGAAGAACAGAGTATCCAATTCAATTTGGTGCATGAAGTTTCCTTCAGAGCAAAACAATGCAATTGAAAATTTTTTCACTTAATCACAATAGTAATTTTCATTTGATTAAGAGCAAATGGAAATTGTATTGCTGCTCTTTCGGAGTGTGAACTGCCAGCAACACTTAATCCCGTTCCCAATGTGATTATAGGAGGCTTCATCAGTGAGGAGCAATGACAGGTGTCGAGCCTGTGCAATAATAATCAATGAACCTAACTGTCAATAAAAATAGCCAAAATCCAATTCTAGGTATTGGAGTAGGGACTCCGGATGTGCAATGGGTTACTTGCTTCACCTTGATTCCAAGGAGTATGCTTGATCCGATATATCAGAATTAATTAACTTGCGTATAGTGGCAAATAGGGTCGTATCTACAGGGATTGAGAAAAATTAGTTTCTTTTTTAGTTACAGGAAATGGGAGAATTTTAAGAATTAAATGCTAACAAAAGATTAACTAAATAATCAACTATGAAAAATAATTAAGAGAGATAACTAATGGGAAAAACTCTATCCAAGGATACACTTCAGAAATGGTTCAAATAACTGATAATTTATGCAAATATGATTCCAACATTCATCGATAAACAGGTTTTTAATTGCCGATATGATCTGACAATTAGTTTCTCCTTACTGTTCCGATAGTTAAGGTACGACCATTGACTATTTCCCTAATTCAGAAATAACCCTAGGTACGACCATAGGATTTAATTCCTGATTGCATTAAAAATTAGAGAAACTCTGTTCTAATTAATAAACACGCTACGAGAGTTTATTTAAACTAGATTGTACATTTTCCTGACACAAACCCAATTATGCCAGTTGCTACCAGGATTAGAACAGCCAAACAATTACGGATTTAACCACTCTAATTAGCAAATAGATCACGTGAATAATTAAATATTGCGCACTTACTTAATCACACACGGTCGCCATAATCAATAAAGGCAGAAAACATACAAATATCAATGAATAGAGGGAACGGTTAAAATAAATTAGATCTTACAGAAATAGATGAAACAAATCTTCAGTTGTTTCTTGACTAGAAAGATGAAATTAGTCACACATCACGCAGGGAATTCCACCGAAGTTTTTACAAGAAAGTAACAAAATCATCTAATAATTTCCCAAAGAAAATAGCGAAGGAAGGAAGAAACCAGGAAGCTATTGCTAGTTCTTCGTTTTCCTTCATCTGACGTTTTTACTGAAGCCAAAGAGATCAATCAGCAACTACTAATCACCCAGGTACTAATATACTTCACGCGACTCGCGTCTTCTCTGAAATCCTTTTCACGTCAAGCAATCCTCTCTAAATACAACTACTAGTCACCTTCCAATGATAAGCTTCTAGCCACGTCCCTTTCTTTCCTTTTTAATAAAAGAAACGAAAACTGCTAATAATTTAAAATCCTCCTAATAACAAATATCAAAATAGTTCCCGAATAGAAATCAACTACTAACTAAGAAAACATCATAATTAATTCCAACATTTCTTCAGATTTGGAATTCTCAAACTTTTAAAAATTGCCCACGTGCCCTTGAAATCCCGGCAACCCGGACTTGGACATCCTACTTAGGTGTGCCCACGCCTACTGTCAGGAATCTTTTGGAATTACAGTTTTTCAGTACAATTTCACCAATTTCTGCATTTAATCACCAAATAAACAAACTCAATAGAATCCCACCAAATAGTGCAACTTTTAGTTTAAATAATTAGGAAATATTAACACAATTAACAACTAAAATACACCCTATCAATCTCTCCCACACCTAAACTATGCTTGTCCTCAAGCATATTCCAACTCAGAGACACAATCAAGATATAGAGCAATCATAACAAGTCATACCAACCAAGGCATCCCACATTTCCCAACAATTTCACCAAAATTAGAATATGTCAATTTTGACAAACCTCACAAAGAAGTTAGCAAATGCACTCATTCACTCCAAGGTGCATAGAATATAGAATAACACTCAACTCAACACAATGGAATGACATTACCATAAACTTGCTCATATATCACATCTCCACCACTCAACCATGAATTAAATGCAAAAATCAAAGGGACTTTCATGAGGTTGTAATGGGGTTTGGGTAAAGGTAGGATAAAAAGGTCAATTTAGGTGTAAATATGCCAAAGAGAATGCCAAAATCCCAATGCACAATTTCTTTACAACTTTCCACTTCCAAGGCAAATTAGCATTTTATCAACCCCACAAATGTAGCAAGGATTTGTACTTGCCACAATCACAACACAAGAACTTCACACAAAAACACGTCGAAACACAATTTTTTTTCTTTCACTTTTTCTCATTTCATCTTTTTTTTTTCATTTTTTTCTTTTCTTTTCTTTTTTTTTTTGATAATTGAAACAAACAACTCAGAAAGCACCTTGCTATACTTGCACTTCTCATTCATTGCCTTACAAATAATACACCAAATTCTCATGCAATGAAATTCAAACATTTCTTAACATATGGGTTCCAAGAGAAAGTCTAAAAAAAGATCTTAGGCTAACAAATGAGGTATCAAACAAAGAAAATGGTTAAAGGCTCAAATTGTTTCACAAGGGTAAATAAAATAAAAGCAGTTTTTTTCGAAAGTCAAAGGTGGCTAATCCTAGATGCCCTTATCATTTTAATGCACCAAATTCATTTACATGTAGTCTTGACATGCATAACAGATCAATTTCTAAAATGACTAAATCATGTGGAATACCACTCACAAACGAAGAATAGAGCAAATTCAGAGAAAAATGCTTACAATCAAACCCAAAAATCTCACAAGTGGTTAAGAATTAATGTCAAATCCAACATATTCATCAATTAAATCCATCATCAAGAAAAGTAGAAAACCTAATTGGCATGAACTCACTACTTGGACTCACATCTCGACTGCATTCATCATTGTTTAAAGCAAAGCACTAATAAAGAGGAGAAAATGAAAAAAAAAAAGGCATAACTAACCCTCCCCTACACCTAAATCTTACATTGTCCCTAATGTAAGAAATAAAGAACAATAATATACGCAAAGGGAACAACGACACTTCCCTGAACGAGAAGGAGGGTGAAAACATGCGAAAGCTGATCAAGAAAAGGAGGCGCAGTGAATTAACAGTAGCAGAGTGGTGGGGTAGCAACGCTGTGGAAGAAAGGATGAACGACGACAAGGCAGCGGCGATTGGATGGCTTGGGCAGTGGCGGCTCGATGCGATGGCTGGGACGATGGCGGTGGTTGGACTTCACTTAGCCAGAAAGAGATAAAAGGGGAAGAAGAACGAAAGAACAAAAGAGATAAAAAGAAAGAAAAAGAAAAGAAAGGGCGGAGAAAAGTTGCTGACTCTTCTCTCATTTTTTTTTGGCACCACCGTGTTAGGCACGGACACACCTAACTACCCTCGAGTCTTCTGACCATCCGTCGATAAGTGAGATCCTTAGACGTGACCACAAGGTGTGGGCATGACTAACTAGTGCCAAGTCTTCTACCCAAGTAACGAAATTTTGTTCCTTAAGCGTGACCAATTGGCGTGGGCACGCCTAACTATCTGCGAGTCTTCTGACCGCTGACGGAAATTGCAATCCTTAGGTGTGACCAATTAGCGTGGGCACGCCTAATTAGTGGAGAGTCTTCTGACTGCAGGTGAGAATTACCTTCCTTAGATGTGCCCAATTGGCATGGGCACGCCTAACTGGTGGCGACCTAACACATGAAAATTTTATTATTTCAACTGAACTTACTTGCTTAATAAGATACAAAAATACTAAAAGAAAAAGAAAATCCTTGGGTTGCCTCCTAATCAGCACCTTTCTTTAATGTCTTTGACTAGACATAAAGCCTTATTTGTTCAAGGAGGATAAAAAATTTCCATTCTTGTCATGGCTTGCTCCATATGTTCCTGATAGCTCTCACAAATGGAGTAGTCTTTGGACTCATGAACTGTGGTGCTCTTATGACTCAGAGATGATCTGAAGTGGGCAAACAATGGCTTGGATTCTGCATTTAATTGCTCCTGATGTTTGGCCACCACAACTTTTAGATTCTCCCTGTTATTCAACTCAAATGCCTCTTGCACAACATGGTTAGTTATATTGGTAGCAAACATGGAGTGAGATTCAGTAGGATGTTTCTTAACATTAAAAACAGTAAAGTAAATAAATTTTCTATCAAATTCCATCATGAGTGTACCCTTATTAACATCAATCTTAGTCTGGATAGTACTCATAAATGGTCTCCCTAACAAAATAGGTGATGGATTTGGAGAATCCCTGTCACCCATATCAAGCACATAGAAATCAGTAGGAAAAACTAATCGTTCAACTTGAACCAAAACATCCTCAATTAAACCTTCAGGATAAACATTAGTATGATCAACCAATTGAATTATCACTCCCGTTTCCTTTAATGGGTTTAGATTTAGGGAATCAAAAATAGATTTAGGTATCACATTAACAGAAGCCCCTAAATCCAACATGGCACCTATAGTTCTAGAAGTTCTAATTTTACAGGGGATGATGAACATACTTGAATCACCATATTTAGGTGCGAGCTTTTTTTGCAATACTGCTGACACATTCTCTCCTACTACAACTCTTTCATCTCCCCTTAACTTTCTTTTATTGACACACAAGTCCTTCAAGAGCCTTGCATACTTGGGCACCTACTTGATTGCATCCAATAGAGGTATATTTATTTGCACTTTACGGAACACGTCTAGGATTTCTTTTTCCTTCTCTTACTTCCTTGGCTTCTCCAATTTACTAGGGAAAGGTGGTGGAGTAGCCTTAGTTGTGATAACCGAGTCAGGAATCACCTCAGGAGTCTTTTTGCCCAATCATTCTTCTTCTAATTCCCTCTCAATTTGATCCTTATTTTTCTCCTTGGGAATCGCTGGCTTGGGACCTTCAACCTCTTTTCCACTTCTGAGGGTCATAGCACTCACATTCTTGGGATTCACCTCAGGCTGTAACCGTAATCTCCCATCTACCTTGACTTTTAAACAATTGACAGCAGTGGATAACTGACTCATTTGTGCTTGTAAATTCTGTATGCTGGAGTCTATTTTCTGCTGAAACTGTAAGGTGTTAGAAGCCAAGTTTGTGACTATATCCTTAAGAGATGTATTGGATGAACTAAAGGGGGGAGGTTAAGATTTGGGGTGGTATGATTGCTGAAATCTTGAAGGGCGATTTGAAAATGAATTCGGCTGCCTGTTTCCATAGCTGAAATTGGAATGATCTCTCCATCCCGGATTGTATGTGTTTGAGTACGGATCATACTCTCTTCGGGGCGCGGGCACGCCACCAGCCATATTCACTTGTTCAACTCATTCTTCTTGAAACAGTGGACACGAATTTGTAAAGTGACCTATTTTCATGCAAATCCCATAAACTTTGGCATGTTGCGCATTCCCAACAGCTAGTTGCCGAACAAAGGATGTTAGCTCAGACAATTGCTGTTGTAAGGATGATGTCTCTACTTCATTTACCCTTCGGATAGGGATATTTTCTCGGAAGCCGAATTGTTGTGTATTTTCTGCCATAGTTTCAATTAGTTCCCATGCTTCCCTAGGTCCTCCACTTGTAGCGTCAATAATGCTCCAGTCGTGCAATTGAAACCCTTCGTAGAAGTATTGGATTAGCAACTGCTCACTAATTTGATGTTGCGGACATCTAGTGCACAGTTTCTTGAACCTCTCCCAATACTCATACAGAGACTTTCTGGGCTGTTGTTGAATTCCACATATTTCATTTCATAAACTGGCAGCTCGAGATGCAGGAAAGTATTTTTCTAAGAATTTCTTCTTTAGCTGTGCCCACGTGGTGATACTACATGCTGGTAGGTAGTATAGCCAGTCCTTCGCTGCATCTTTAAGGGAGAAAGGGAATGCCCGGAGCTTTATTTGTTCCTCCGTAACCCCAAGAGGTTTCATGCTAGAGCAAACCACATCGAATTCCTAGATGTGCTTGTCGGGTTCTTCTCCTTAAAGACCATGAAATGAGGGTAAGAGATGAATTAAACCAGATTTTAATTCAAAGGAAGTATTGTAATCTAAATTAGGAAAAGTGATGCATAGGGGCTGCTGAACCAAATTAGGAGCAACCAACTCTCTGAGTGTCCTATTATTGGCCATGTTATACTCCTCTGGTTCTGAATCACTAGAGTAGTTAGATGAAAATTCTGTCAATCCAATTTCCAAATTAAGTCTGGGAGGTGTCGTAGACAACTGTCCTTCCTTGTGTTTCTTGGTCTCTTGTCTTAGCCTACGCGCTGTCTTCTCAATTTCAAGATCGTATATTAATTCACCTGTGCGGGAAGAACGAGGCATAAACTAGCAAAAAATACCAGAAACAAAATAAGAATACAATACAATAAAATAAAATAAACTCAAAAAGGAACGAATAATTCAGGCACCAGTCCCCGGCAACGGCGCTAAAAATTGACAGGTGTCGAGTCTGTGCAATAATAATCAATGAACCTAACTGTCAATAAAAATAGCCAAAATCCAATTCCAGGTACTGGAGCAGGAATTCTGGATGTGCAATGCGTTACTTGCTTCACCCTGATTTTAAGGAGTATGCTTGATCCAATATACCAGAATTAATTAATTTGCGTAAAGTGGCAAATAGGGTAGTATCCACAGGGATTGGGGAAAATTAGATCCTTTTTCAGTTACAGAACATGGAGAAATTTTAAAAATTAAATGCTAACAAAAGATTAACTAAATAATCAACTATGAAAAATAATTAAGAGAGATAACTAATGGGAAAAACTCTATCCAAGGATACACTTCAGAAATGGTTCAAATAACTGATCATTGAGCAAATATAATTCCAACATTCATCGACAAACAGGTTTTTAATTCCTGGGTATGACCATAGGATTTAATTCCTTATTGTATTAAAAATTAAAGAAACGTTGTTCTAATTAATAAACACGCTACGAGGGTTTTTTTAGACTAGATTCTACGTTTTGCTGACACAAACCCAATTATGCCAGTTGCTACCAGGATTAGAACAACCAAACAATTATGGATTTTACCATTCTAATTAGCAAATAGATCACGTGAATAATTAAATATTGCACATTTATTTAACCACACACGGTCACCATAATTAACACAGGCAGAAAACATACAAATATCAATGAATAGAGGGAATGATTAAAATAAATTAGATCTCACAGAAATAGATGAACCAAATCTTCAGTTGTTCCTTGACTAGATAGATGAAATTAGCCACACATCACGCAGGGAATTCCACCGAAATTTTTAAAAGAAAGTAACAAAATCATCTAATAATTTCCCAAAGAAAATAGTGAAGGAAGGAAGAAACCAGGAAGCTATTGCTAGTTCTTGTTTTCCTTCGTCCAACGTTTCTACTGAAGCCAAAGAGATCAATCAGCAACTACTAATCACCCAGCTACTAATATACTTCACGTGACCCGCGTCTTCTCTGAAATCCTCTCCACGTCAAGCAATCCTCTCCAAATACAACTACTAGTCACCTTCCAATGATAAGCTTCTAGCCACATCCCTTTCTTTCCTTTTTAATAAAAGAAACGAAAACTACTAATAATTTAAAATCCTACCCTATTAAGAATTTTCTATTCTAAAAGATTTCCTAATAACAAATATCAAAATAATTTCCTAATAGAAATCAACTGCTAAATAAGAAAATATCATAATTAATTCCAACACTTCTTCAGATTTGGAATCCTCAAACTTTTGGAAATTGCCCACGTGCCCTTGAAATCCCGACAACCCGGACTTGAACATCCGACTTAGGTGTGACCATGCCTACTATCAAGAATTTTCTGGAATTACAACTTTTCAGCACAATTTCACTAATTTCTGCATTTAATCACCAAATAAACAAACTCAGTAAAATCCCACCAAATAATGCAAGTTTTAGTCTAAATAATTAAGAAATATTAATACAATTAACAACTAAAATGCACCCTATGAAGCAATGGCTACTTTTGGATGGTGCGAAAGAAAGAGTTTTAAACACAACTTATAAGATGATGAGCAGCCGGTGAGCTATGATGCTGGAATGAAGAGAATATCCATCGAGAACAAAATGAAAAACCGGAAGAGCCTCTGGTGAGTCAGAGATCCATCCACTCGAAATATTCAATTCAAGAACATTGCACGCATCAGAAATACTTCTCTAGTTGAGGGATCGACTGCAGGTCAGTAATGCAAGAAGTATCAAGTCATCCATGCATATGCACCAGTAGTTTCTGGTTTTATTTTGGTTGTCCTCCTGTACTCTGCTACATTAGGTACTTGAATCTATGAAAGAGACTAGAAGAAGAAGAAAAAGGAAACAGAGTTGGAGCATGTATACCTGACAATTCACAGCAAAAACTTTGTAGATGGTTCCAATATCTGTTTGAAATTCAGATCCTCTTTCCTGGAGGACCTGCAAGAAGAAATCCAAGGTTTATGTATATGCTGTTTTTCAGCTTTGCAAGGCAATGGAACAAAAAAGAAAAGCCAGGATATAGAACAGAAGGAAAAAATTCAATTCAACAGAGAATAAGTCTCACAACGGAGAGTGCACATGTAGACTATGAAGCATGAAGCAGGTGAAGTAAATCCTCAATTATGGCTAGTAATAACATGGAGGAATATGGAAAAAAAAAAAAGGGAAACACATGAAGGAACACCTGAACAGATAACTGTCATTATCTTCTTTACATTTTTGAGCAATATAGAATAAGAACTAGACATGATCATACCACTTTAGCTGGTCCAATTTAGCAACAAAATATTTCAGATCAGTTTCAAATGGCACAAGACAGAAAATGTGCCAGCTTTCGGCACCAGCTTTGTTTACAGATAATGATTGTCAGACTAACTTCCAGATAACTTTCCACTCCCTGCAATCCCTCCTCCCTCTCAACCACCAAAAGGAAAGGGAGGGAGGGAGAGAGCAAAGGAGGGAGAGAGAGGGAGGGAAAGTAGATGCTGCAGAAGCATCTTTAACAACCCTCCCCAGAAGAGCAAAGAGTGCATGGATAATGCACTACCAGTTAGCAGCAACTTATGATCAATGGTTAAGTAGTTCACTTCCTAGAGTGCTAGAAAATGGCTTCTGCAAACTTATCAATGAATTGACACTGAATCATGACTGTGGCGTGACAGTGGCATCATGGCATGGTTGAATGCTAGTGCCCTTTTGGACATCATTTGCCATAGCAATTCGCAAAGACCTTTTAGCCTGTTGTCTCTTCCTTAAAACTCGTATGTCCCATTCCAACAAGTATATAATAACGGCACATCTATCCAGGATATTCATAAAATTGGTATTCCTGCTTTCACTAGTTTTCATCTTCCCTTAGCTGGCAGTTGATCTACGTCTAGAAGTTGGCATATTCTTCTCTTCTATCTATATTTTTCCATTTTTTTCCCTTCTCTTTCCTCTTTGATCAGAAAAATTCAAAGTATTGATGGAGCTAATTAGTACACAAATTCACCAGAAAATCGTTCCTAGGATTCACAATAGCTGTGATTAACTAGAAGTGCAGAAATTAAATCAAACCTATTTTGTTTCTTAAAGATGTTGAGACTTGAACTTTGGTTACATGATTAGTCAACAAGCTGAAAGTGGGCATCATTTACACCTCTCTCTCTCTCACACACAAAAACTGCAGAACCCAAATATTGATTTTAAATCAGATTGAAGTACCTTTCCAGGATGCAACTTTACCAATTAATTACAAATGGGAAGCTGCATACTAAAACTAAATTCTGTGATGATTCCTTTTGTCAAGTTTAAATTCCCTTGCTCTTTTGCTCCGCCTCCAGAAATTTTCAGCTTCTTTCTCTAAATTTGTTAGATGTTCAAGGCAAAATGTCAAGGTATTATTAAAGATTACATATAGTAGTCATAAACAGGGTTCGTCTTCAACAAATTTTTTGCAGTATCCACAATTCAAGTTTTCTGTGCATGCGTTTCTGAGGTGATGTAGTACCAGACTACAAGTGCAAAAAGAGGGCAAGTTGGCAATGGTTTGCAGAAAGGGTTAGTACTGGAAAAGAGCTCATCAATGGAGCTTCATTAAGTGCCTTGACTGATACAGATTTGGTCACCATAGACTAGTGAACGTGATGGTTGGGAGGGGCCAGGTTGCAGAATAGCAGGAGCAGAAGCAGAAGCAGAGGCATTCTTCTGATTGTGTCAGTTGCTAAGTAAGGGGAAGACATTCAAATAGGAAGTGGAGTCAGTACTCAAAAGCACTCTGCTAATTGGTCCTCATTGGATGGCCACGGGGATTGGACTTTGGAGCCCAGCATTCATTTCAGTCTTAGTTCTCTGACAATCTCAGGCTTCCATTGCAGTATAGTTCTGCTCATAGTGTTGTCTCTTATAGACAATGAGCTAAAAGTTACATGTTCCAACTTCCAACTTGGACTATGCTGCACTTGATGTTTAAAAAAAAAGAAAATTTAAAAGCAAAAGACAGCATTGCCTCCTCATTAACTGAAAACTTCTTCCAATTCATGCTTAGATCAGGATTTGTGGTTTAATTCAGGCATTATTGCTATTGAATATTATGTTCTCATGGAATTTACTTGACAAGAAGCACGATGATGCAACTAAAGTTGCAAATATAGGCATTTGAATTTAGTTATGTGTGTGGCGTGAGCTACATCAGAAACCTATAGGGCATGAAATTTTCATGTGGATGTTCTACTAATTTGTTACGAAGACTGGTGAAGGCCGAACAAAGTGACAATTCAACCGCAATATACTAGAAAGCATCAGTGACAAAACCATATAGTCTGCAGTCAAACATTTACAACTTCGACTGAGCTTTCTGTCTGAGCTCTTTTCTCAGAATCCTTCCTGAGGATGACTTGGGAATGCTCTGAGAGAAAATCACCTATGCAATCTCTTATATGGTGCAACCTGCACGAGTGTGAATGCAACTGATCAAATATAGAGGGGTTACAATCGGGGTGAATGTCCAGAGGTGTGTTTAATTACAACGCAACTAAGTGGACTTTATTGGTCAGTGACAATGAACACGCATAGTTTAAAGCAAGAAGCACAAACAAGTGAACAAATTAAAGTGGCACGTTATCAGCTTAATAATGCTCCATAGCTGCCTTACCTGTTTTGTGATGAAAATTTGAACATCCCTTTCTGTTAGAGAGCTATTAGATGAACAAACACATGCTACAGGGACTTCACCAGCTTCGGCATCTGGAAGCCTGCAAAGGAGAATTGCCTATAAACTCTGAAGTTCAGAAGTTAAATATTTAAAGAGACTGACGGTATAACTGCAGCAGCTGAAATCTGAGGGTGAGTTAGCAGAAGCTCTTCAAGCTCTGCTGGTGCCACCTGAATAAAGCGTAACAAATGGACATTATTTATGAAGGAAATCTGATGAAATTACAATATAACCGTCTCAATTAGTGACAAATGATTCAACTGAAGTCTAACTGCAGCCAGTCTTCTTCCAGTTCTTGCAAAAATGCATGTAAAAACTCATTCAAGAGGTCTGATTTCAAGGTTTCGGTTAGTGAACAAGGACATTTTTCCAAAGAAAGTGGATGACATCTGTAGATAATGGGTTCTATTGATATTTATATGTACAACGTCCTCCATAACTAACCAAAACATGATCTAACAGGAAGACTCCATGTCGATTGCATAATAGAAGGATCAGAGAGCAATGACACGAGTTAAATAATAAACCTGAAAGCCTTTATATTTGATAAGCTCTTTGATCCTGTCCACGACATATAATAGTCCTTTGTCATCAAAATAGCCAAGATCTCCAGTGTGCACCCAGCCCTGCTTATCTATGGTTTCATCTTTGGCCACTTGATTTTTGAAATAACCTATGCAAAGAGAAGTAAATAAGTTTAGTGATTTAACTGTCAATTGATTGGGACTAAAAAATCCAAATGGAGATAAATACCCAAAATCATGGTTTAAATTTAGTCAAGGTTACGCACTTGTGCTACCAGCAATCTTTTTGGAGTAAAGACCTTTTGAGCTAAGTCAAATGCAAAATGATTAAACAGATACTATAGGTTAGAATCGTTTTCTGTGAGGTTTTAACGCTGTTGAGAATTAACCCACAAATGAGTTACTCTGAGACTTGATAGAGCGGGATATTGGGATCTTTCCAGTGCTTGTAGACTTTAATCTTCTTGCTTATGGATCCTATTGCTTATTGGTTCAAGTTTTCCCTCTAGCTTTCTGGATAATAAGTTAAGCAAATTCCAGTGATCCAGAATATATATATCTATAAGCAGAAACACATAATATTTCCTCTTTATCACTAGTATGTTTGTGTATTACAACAGGTTCAATGGGCAAAATCTCAGCAGATTGAGCACAAAGCTATGAATTTAAGTTTCATTTGAGCAACCAGTAACCCATAATGAAAGTCGATCGAGATCAGGATAGTTGCAGCAAGTCTAATCTGGTGAACTGGATGCTGTATAATGTCATAAAGCAGCTCTGAATTCACAATCACTAACATGTCACTCCAGAAACTAGTAATATCTGGAGGACGAATTAAGTGCTATATCTAATGCAAAATCCCTTATGCAACTCGGTTGCGAGGCCATTTTACAAAAACACCATACAGTTCAAGAATACAAACTAATAGCTGCAATGGTTTTAGCAAGTAAAGAAACCGATAATTGGAATGATAAACATACTTGAGTAACTGGACAACGAATAGAGTTGCCCGACCTTTACATAATCTGCTAGGAAGCAGAGTACCACCTTTGAACGTAAAGACTACCTTGCATCATATTCTGTCCACGAACCAAAATCTGCCCTTTTTGGAAAGGTGGAAGAGGTTCTGCAGTATCCACATCCAGTATTTTGCATTCCACTTCAGGAAGAAGAAATCCAGTTGAACCAGAATGGGGAAGTCGTGTCTTTACATCCTCTATTGAAACAATTCCACATGCTTCCATCATCCCATAGCCCTGCCAGACATTAACATTTTTGGCGTGTTTCAGGTCTTCTTACTAAATACTTAAGTTAGCAGAATCTTGGCATGCGGTTTACTAGTCAAAGGTCATTAACATTTGCTCAAGACAAAAAATTGAATTTCTGAATCTCGTAAGTAGTAGTCCCATGCCATTTCAAAGCATTAGCAGGGCGACTCATATTTAAGATCATCTCATAAAAAAAAAAATCCAAGTTAGAAAGGTTTTTGAATCGAACTTTTATAAAAATCACCTGAAGAATCAAAGCTTGAGGGAAAACTTAGCACATTCTTCGATCAAATCTTTCCCCAAAGGTGCGGCTCCACATACAATTTCCCTCAATGATGAGCAGTCATACTTGCTCACCACCTTTTTCTGCTTCGCCAGAGCTACCACCACTGGTGGCACGGTGTATATGTGTGTCACTTTATACTTCTCAACAGCATGCAATGTTTTCTCCATCTCATACCTTTCCATGACCACCACCGTGTTTCCTTTCTGCAGCTGTGCATACAAAGCCATTGACAATCCATATATATATGAAACATATGAAGAAAGCATAAATATACATTCTTGGCATTGCCAAAACATTCTTGATCGTATGTCACCACTGACGCCGTGGCAATGAAGTTTCTATGTGTTAAAACAACTCCCTTACTTTTACCAGTTGTCCCATGTGAATACAGAAGAGCAGCAATATCAGTTTGTACAACTGTTGACCATGGTAAATCGGACGATGCAGGGGATGATGAATTAATCAAATCTGAGTAATAATAAAACAGCGAATTGTGAGAATTAACGCCATCAAATGATCCCTTTGGACTTAGTAGAATACAAGGTAGATTGAAGTGTTTGATCTTGTGATGCAGTTCATTGACAGTGATGATTAGTTTTGGATTCGAGTCATTGACTTGATCTGATATCTCATTGATGGTATACAGTGTTTTTTGGGACCTGTAGATCCCATCATTGAAGCAAGCAGTGTTTTTTTGCTGGGGTTGGGATTCTTGAATCCTCAGAGGCAGAAAATGATTTGCAAATGCTTCATGGCTTTGTTCTTGTTATAAATTATTTGTTAAAAAGACGAGCAGCAAATTCAAGTCTCCCCTAATGAAGATTAGATTTTTGATGACAAAGGAAAGACAACAATAATGAATGATTTCTTGATTTTTCGCCGTCTAGCTTTGGCTGATTTTAGAAACTGTAGAGGAGGATCCAACAACAAAAGAAGAGGGAGAAGAAACCATTCAAGTAATTCCAACAAGGCGCGAAAGTCACAACACATGAATATATGTTGCCTATGCCAGTGGCTCTTTGGGGGACATTGCAGGGCCAAATTCTTCTTGCCAATCGGCATCTCTGGTGCTTCGGCATAGCGGATTACCACAGCGTCAGGGGTCAGAACCATAAATGATTGATGTGGAAGGAAATTGTGAAGTTCTTAGTTCAGGAATTATTTAGAACTCGAAATTATACCAAAAAGCTATAGGACATAAATTCCATAAAGTCAAAAAAGATATAGGAGATAAATTCCATAAAATCCAAATCAGACACGTACATGCTTGCTGAAGTTCATGTGGTGTACAAGATGTACAATATTGTATTTGTCATTTTCACCAGAAACATAAAACTGTATACTCCAAAAAATGATGAACGTATAAAGCATCTAGAGGGGAAAGTCATGGAGGAATATCTTTTTGAAGTTCACGTACACTATGATTTTGTAATATTAAATCGTTTTTAAGAGAGTTTTAAATGTGAATTATAGGAATAGCATCTACATATCAGCTTCTCTTTCATGACCTTATTCAACTAAGGGTACGTTTGATCGAACTGAAGTTTGAAAACTGAAACTGGAAATTTGAAATCTGAAATGTGAACGCATTGAGTAATTGAATTATTAAGTACTAAATCAATTACATTTGAATATATATGTTTGTTTGGTTGGACGTGAAATATTTTTTGAAAAATAAAAGTGGTGATAGGGAGAAAATTTTTCGGAAACTAGGAAAATATTTTCAACACATCAACGAACAGAAAAAAATGAATTTGGAAAATATTTTTAATACTCTAGCCAAACACATGAAAATTATGAAAATGAAGTGATTTTCTTGGAAAATGACTTCCATTGAAAAAATTTTTCTAATGAAAATATTTTACAATCAACCAAACAAACTATAAATGATAAATGAGTAGTTTATTACTTATTTTTAGGAACAAGTTTTACATAAAAAAAATACCACTTAATTAATTCAAATATTCTAGTTTTGGTTATCAAACACATTTAAGTATGATAATATCTAATTTCGTTAAATTTAAGTGTTGAATTGGATTATCAAACAAGACCTAAGTCAAGTAAAGATTTATCAAACAGGACCTAAATCAAGTAAAGATTTAGTGTCTCATGCAGCAAACAGCGAGAATACAAGTTTATGATTTTTAAACTAGCTTTTTGGTAAAAGGTCAAGTTCTCTTGCTAACTGCTCTTCACATGAATTTGTAAGTTTCTTCCCACTAATCTTAAAAGTTTTAGAGCCTTTCTATTTGACTTTTTCTCTTGTTCGAGTTATCCGAATTACACATAACTTGAGGATGTCTACATTTAACTATTTATGTGTAAAGCACAATACAAATCATTGTCTATTTTAATGCTACTGGATCATTCAAACAAATTCAATTTTCGAAGGAGAAGGTGTGATATGACAAGATACAAGAAGACAAACAATTAAATTTTTAATCACTTTTTGATCAAAGGAAAAGATTATTCGAACTTCATCTCACAAAGGACAATTTTTTTTTTCTTTGTGGTCTCCTTCCTTCACTTCATCAATCGTTGACTGTTTGGCCCTAATTCTCATCATATGTCAGTCTTCTTCCTTTTTGTCTTTAACTCTTTGCTTGGGATTTATTATTTTTATTTTTTGGGTGTGGGATCTAGACATGCAGTAATCAAATATTTTCACCCCATGCATGCGTGAGAGTACGTACTTGTTTCTTTAAACAAATTGTTGTCTATTTCTTCATATCTCCTAATCTTGAATTTTGACCAAAGCAATAATAAACAGTTTGGGACAAAATTGATTAAATAAACTTGTTATTTACTGTCTAAATATTGCCTGTCGAGTAATCCTACTCTCTCCCCTCATTTGGCATAGACTTGACACACTTTACCTGACGAATATTAGACATATATTTAGGCTCGTACAACAAACCCATTTATAAATCCCAAGTATCAATTGTCTAATTCTCTTCCCTTGTAGTAATTAGCAACATGAATTAGTAGTTGCATACTTGAGAAACATTACAAAATCAAGAATTATCACCCATTTATTTTAAGTTTTCCTTCACAAATAGGAAAGGTGTACAAAAAATTTTTCTGTACATTTACTTTTATGCCAAAAATGATCCTTTTTAATGCTTAGGAAGGGTAATAATGGTTGAAAAATACTTCTTAGAGATCTACACCCTTGCTTAAAATCACATCATTTAGTTTTCTTTTCAAGTTAAAAGATGTTTTAAAGATGTAGGTTAACTTGTGGTTTTGACTTCCAATTTCAACTTAGGCCATCTTTTTAGTTCTTTTTTTTTTTCTTTTCCTTGAATGTGGTAAAATCATAAGCTGTTTTAGGAAACAATTAGCTTTGGTGTCACGTTTTGTTATTTGAAAGGCACTAGTAAAGAAAGAAAATATATTGACAAATTATTACAATGATGTAATGTTTGTCTAAATTGGTGAATTGCACATATAAAGTCACTCAATAGTTGTGAAAGACAAATGTTAGAATCAGACTACCTAGACTCTATTTGGATTGTTTGATTTTAGCCTATTTTTGAAAAACTTGTATTTCATATCTTAATGTTACAGTAAAATACCAACTAAAAACTAGCTTTTAGCATCTAGAATATATGAATTCAATTACAAACTATTCAAATTCAGTTTGTCAACTAATCATGTAAAAGAACAAGATTTAGTGTTAGAAAAAATATCAAGATTGGCTCAAACCTCACTCCATAAGCATAAAAGCTGAAGTTCACGAGTAGAAGATTCTAACTAATCGAGTTTTGATTTATTTCAACTTGAAAAATAAGCAAACTCAAGTTTGAAGACAGTGCTAATTAAAACAAATAAATGTGCTTCAATGCTAAAGTACTCGGCTCAATTCAGTTTGTTTACATGCACATCAATGGTTCAGAACCTCAAAAAATTAAGAAGCGGGGAGCAGTAACAAATGAAAAATGGGATCTAAGGCATGCATAATTCCAGATCAGGTTCACCATAGCTTATCTAATGCACACTGTCATTTGTCAAAGACAAATCTAATGCACTATTCATGTATCCTAATTCTGAGCTTAACCACCAATCTCAAGTCTCAAGCCAAATTAAAAGCTTCCAAAACATCATGAAATGGTTTAGAATTCAACCTGCTATACATCCATGGACTTCAAACTACAGACGTACAATTTCCGTCCAGCAAAACAAATGCACATGAGTAGATTATCAAAATCGCCTCAACTTAATCAACATAATTGCTTAAGATTTTGGAGGATCACATTTTTACAGTTTAAAAATTCTTAGAATGAATAATCAAGATCAACTTTAGTTGGTAGGGAAACTAACTAGATAATTAAAAATTTTCTTTTCCCTTTCCTCTTTGATTAGCTTTCCTTGGACAAGAAAGGTTACTTCTATTGAACCAAAGAAGGCCTAAGGAGATATTTGGTTTGAATTTTACAATCACTATCATTATCAATATCATAAGCGATTGATAATTTGAAGAAAATCCATAACGTGTTTGTTAATATAGAATGGGTTGTACAATTTATTATTTTTTTCATCATTTCTTTTTTCCATTTGTTGAAACTAGCTGAAATTGTGCTTATTTTTATATTTAATGAGAATAAATGGGTAATTAAGATGATTTAAGGAGAATAAGATAGATAATTAAGATGATTCTCCAGTAAGAAGTGTTTAATCAGAAAACTCATAGACAAGATCTATCATTTCTATTGATTTATTTCCATTGATTCCAAACAAATATTATATGAGTTTAATTGAATTTGAAACCTATAATAGAGATTGAATCTTATTTACGAAACACACCCTAAAATTAAGCAACAAGAAAATCAAAAGCTAATCCCTCTATAGGAATTTAAATGAGAGCAAATACCTGGTGCAGTTACCTCTGCTCTTCTTTTTGACTCTAGAATGACTCTCTTTTTTTTTTTTTTTTTCCATTTATTGGTATCTTTATTTTTTATTGGGGTCTTTATTTTTATGACAATACGAACACTCTTTTTTCCAACAGAGAAGGGAAAAAAGAGGAAGATGACCGCTGTCTCTTTTTCTTTTTTCTTTTTTTCATGCTTTTGGTTTTTTGATGAATTTTCAGCTGTCAACTAATAAAAATAGAGAACTAAAACCAAAACACTGGCCTGCAACTTTTGTACTTGTCTGATCTTCAGTTTGCAGGGGACAAAATTATAGAAGTACTTTTACAAGGAAGATATAAAATTTCAGTTGAAACCGGTCATGTTATAACCTGGTTCCATTGTAGATCCAAGATTATTACAATTACAGGAGAATTTCTTAAGAATTCAAATTGTGTTATATTTATCTCATTAAATAAATATGCGTGTGTTATTAAAGTTATCGTATTAATTACTGATCTTCTTAGTACAAAAAGCTATTGAAACTCCTGAAATGAACAGTTCAAGCCGTACCACTAAGTTGATTTTCAGAAAATACTACTATTAGCATGACTTATTAAACATGGAAAAAAAGATAAAAGAATAGACTGTGTAATTTCTTTGTTTCCATTTATTTAAATATTTTGTCCTAAATAAATACAATGGATTTAGCATGAATAAATGATAAAGGAGTAAAAATGAAAAAGAAAAAAGAAAAAGGAAAGACAAAGACATGGATAGAATGACGATATATACTGTCTTACAGCCAATCCAGGTGTAAATTTCTTAAATTTGCTTAATATTTTCTTGAAGTCTCTAATTAACATGTTTTTTCAGGGATAATTAACTCTACAAACTGGTCTAAATTTATTAAATTCATTTAATATTTTCTTGAAGTCTCTAATTGACATGTATTTTCATGGATAATTAACATAAAGATTCTTACAAACTGGTATTTTCTTTGAGAAAAAAAATAATGAAATCAACAACCTTCAATTCCTATATGTCTGAAATTAAAATGTTAAGCTAAAGTATGTGCAACTTCTGTCAGACATAATACCCATGCATTCCTAGGTTTCTATATATAATCAAGATTCTACACTATATGGAGCCCAATTTTCACAATAGCCCAGCAAGCTATGGAAAATTCCTTCTTCTTAACCATTTTCTTCACCCTTTTTGTCAAGATAGCATTAGATCACAAAGCAGAGGGCCAGAAGGGGTTTGATCCAACTGAAGGCTTCGATTCTCTGCCTCTAAATCAATCAAACTTCATCATTCAAAGGCCTTACGATGTCCCAGAATATCAGCGTTATTCCTTCATTGATGGAGTTCACAGGTTGTGGGTTTATAACACTGATAAACCTCATACTCCCACAAGCAAAACACATGCTCGTACTGAAATTCGTATACACGTAAGTCTTATTTGCAGATCATGTACATAACTTATCTATGTAGTGGCTTTATGCTACTACATATGTATAACCATTTCACAAGATCACAAAGAAAAGGCAACGTTATAATAATCCAATGGTAAAAGAACTACCATTTACTTTATTGTTTTTGGTACATCTTCAAAATGGAATTTCATATTCGTTAGTTTGGCCATGGCGATGCTGCAAAGAGCGAGACCGCACATTTAAAAAGAAATTTCAAAAATTAAATTTGACAGTTCAAAGGTGGACTAATCTGAATCACAATAATTTTCTTCTCTCATTGTCACTTTCGATACGTTGTTATAAGTGCCACAAAGATTTTCTTGGTCTCAAGGAAGAAAAATGGGTAGTAGTTTTTACCACAATATTTGCTCCCTCTTAGTCGTGGTTCTAGTGAGTATTCAGCTTGCAATTGGAGGGCCAACTGATCCAACGGATGGATTTGTTGAACTCCCATTTAACACATCCTTTTATCACATCCAGAAGCCATATGATATCGCAGTAGAGCAAGGATACAGCTTCATTGATGGAATTCACAAACTCTGGGTCTACTCCACTGACAAGCCTTTTGCTAAGAATAGTCCTGCAAATCCTCGTACAGAAATTATAATCCAAGTTAACCACTATTAATTTCTTTATCTGTTCCAATTCTTTTTTAAGTTACTGGACATAGATCAATTAGCAGGACAATTTTTTATATTAGTGTCGTAATTGCACCCCTTTTTTTCAAATTTGCCCATTTTTTCATAGCATAGCCTATGTTGCGCAAAGTTTTACAAATATATGATATTAGATGAAGAAAATATTTAAGCACAAAGGCATTGCATGTAGGGACGAGCAAAATCCTTTTGGTATATGTGATATACAGCATGTAACATGTTAATTTTTGTGCCAATTTGCTTCTCAGGGTTATGATTACTCTTCTGGAATTTGGCAATTCAAAGGATATGGATTTGTTCCTAATGGAACTTCTGGTGTTTGCATCATGCAAGTGTTTGGAGCAAGTCCTCATGCCACAACCCTAATGCTTAGACTTTTCAATGGAACCCTTTCGTACTATAGAGCTCCTGTCCTAATTTCAAACATCTATGATAGGTGGTTTCGTCTCAATGTAATTCATGATGCAGATGCTAGCAAAGTGACCGTTTACATTGATGGGGTGCAAGTGATTGAAGCGCCTGGAAGAGGTGGAAAATCTCATTATTTCAAGTGTGGAGTATATGCACAACCTGATGCTTCTTACTACATGGAATCTCGGTGGAAAGGAATCAAAATATTTAGAAAATTATAATTTGTTTCTTTCATGATCTATATTTTGTGCTTTGATTTAAGTGTGGCATGTTAATGCCTGTTTTCTTTTGGTGGAATAAAAGTTATCTGTTATAACCAGCAAAGAGTTTGACATATAGTCAATAGGAGGGCTCGGAAAAGAAAGCAACGCTGCAGACATTGTAAATATACTATTTCTTCATAAAATATCGTATGGTACCAACGTGAAAGTTGTGTTAGTAAATAATTTGTAAATACCTTTTAACTAATCTCTGGTCTTAAGGTCTACTTTGATTTATAGTGGTGATCAGAGCGAAACTATCCAAACTTCCAATTGTCCGAGAAAAATACTAAATAACTACACGGGATGTGGCATGTACACTTCTCTTTCCCATTTCAAGCTAACTTGAGTACGGTTGAGTACTGAATCTTGTAGATTGAGGGAGGTTGGAAAGCTCACATGCAGAGTTATGCTTAGTTACCTATAAGACGCAAGAGAAATTTCTAAAATATTATGATTTTCAAATTTTTTCTGTAAATAGGGTGATTTGGGTGTAGGGTTCAGACCAGTGATGTTCGCATTTGCAAAATGCGAGTTCCAGTGAACTTGCATTTTGCAAATGCGAGTTTGGTGAAAAAAAAAAAGAAAATGAAAGAAGAACTTCGCATTGAAGAATGCTAGTTCTTGAACTCGCATTCTATGAATCACGAGTTTATTGGAAATAATAAAAAAAAAAAGAAAATGTCACGCCACAAAATTTGTCAACATAAATAGGATAAGAGCCAAGAAGGTTCGGACCCAAAGTTTGATAATACTTTGGCAAAAAAAAAAAAAAGAAAATGTACTGTCTTATCTTGTTCTTTTCTTCATTTTTCTTCTTTCTTCCTATTATCCAGGGGACCCAAATCTTTGATAATACTTTATATGACTTGCTCGATTTCCTGGAATTTATATTCATTACTGTTCTTTTCAAAACCTTCTTGAACATATAATTTCCTTGCTCATAAATTGTTTAGAATATCATTATATATTCAAAATACATTTGTTAAAATTTGCATATGTAAAGTAAGGTTCGTTGTGTTAAAAAATTAATGAGCGTACGTTTATATCCTAGAGCTCGCCTGACTCGATTTTTGATTGAATAAACTCACTATTTGGCTACTTAGTTGAGGTATGCTATCCATTGAACACCAATACAACATTTCTTTTATAGGTTTATTCCTTGGACACTAACTTCCTAATGGCTCAATGGGTTTGGCCAATGTTATGTGTCTTGACTTTTGATCAAGTAAACTTAGCTAAAGTTTTGATCTAGTAAACTCCATAAGAGCATGCCGGACTAGACCCTAAACCCTAAACCCTGAACCCTAAACCCTAAATCCTAAACCGTAAACCCTAAACAGTCCTAAGAAATGTTAATGTCAATTGGATTGAATGCGAGTTGTCAAACTGTGCTAAGCAAACTGGATTGATGATATGTATCTACCAAATTCCTATATCGCCACCAATGTCAATTTCTCAGTACTTGAAATTCAGTTTGATGTGTATAACTTACATGGTTCAGCTTGAGAAGAATCTCATCATAGTTAATTGTAAACAGTTGATTCTGATTTGATTTTGAAATATTAGGTAAAGATGATTTGATTGTCTTCATTGGTACCCAAAAAAAAAAAGGGCTCATGTAGTAATTGTGAAGCCAAAACAAAATTTGCTAAAACATAGTTTTTCATAGTTTTTCATTTTACTACAGAAACAAATTTAACCTCATCAAACTAAAACTTCGAATACAATATAAAAGAACAATGCCTTACAAATTTATAATTTCAAATTACAAATCCCAAAGTACACAAACCATTCATCCATACGATTGAGTTTCATAATACAAAAGCTCTCACTACTTGCAATTCAAAGACCTCAAAACATCATTACAAAAGTATACCCCCAGCCTAAGGGTTGGCACCATCACTGGGTATCTCATTTCCTGTTAAGGAAAACAAAGGAAAAGGGTGAACTAAAAAGCCCATGAGTTCCCAGAAAAAAAAAACATGCAAGTCACTTAGCACATATATAAATTCACTTCACAAGTACACTTGAAATTTAAACAGATAGGAAAGCGATTAACAATACAATGTTGGATACGGGGGCCCTCACGTCTCACCTTTTCACCTTTTAAATTTCAAACATTCCCTCACACACACACATACACGAATGAACAATACACATGTTTTTCTCAGAAGAAAACTCTTCAAGAACAATCACAACATTTCAAAATCAAACATTAAAATTACTAAGTATGGTTTTGGCCATCACATACATTTTTCCTTCAAACTTTTCAACAACCAAGATTTTCAGGACATCGTTGATTGGATTCCCCATGGCAATATTATGTGATGCTGAGGGGAACAAATTTCTGTTCTCAAATGAGAATAAGTGTGTCAAGCATTGGTGGCCAAGCTCAATTGACAAAATCTTTCCCAAGTCCAATAATAGGTCTAACATCGAGCACGCGAAATTACTGCGTAAACTCCTGGCACTCACTCAAGGGTGATGCGCTTTAAGAGCATGTTGGTGAAATGGATGGAGTTATGAAACAGCATCTGCAAACAGATTGGAATTGCAAAAGAGTAAAAGTTGCTGATGTTGCAAGAAAGTATGTCTCTAAATTGGCTTGCAATACATTCTTAGGCATTGAGGATCGAGGAAAGATTGATGAACTTCAAACGGGGATGGAGGAGTTATCAGCTGGTGTTCATTCAGTCCCCCTAGATGTTCCCGGATCAGCTTCACAAGTTTACAAGTGAATATTTGGGTAGAAATCTTCTTTGTTTTGTTGTATAGGTGTGGGAAAAGTTGGGTTTGTGAGGTTGTTCAAGTGAAGGTTACTCTATAGGAGGTATAAAACCTTGGTGAAGGTGAGCCTGTCACTTGGAGTGGTAAAACCTTGGTGAAGGTTGCCTCACTTGTAAAATAGTTCTTAGTTGGTTGGTGAGCTTTCAGTTGTAGCTAGTTGAGGGTTTACTTGGAGGGTAATAAAACTCCTTTGCTCAACCAAAGGGTGTTTGGCGTGAGGAAGGAGTTATCCTTCACTTGTACAAGTTGGTTAGTGTCACCATCAATTGAAGAAGCTATTTGGTGAATTCAACTCCAAGTTTGGAAGAAACTTGGGAGTTTGATTGGTTTGAATTCCTTTTACCTTTTTGTTACTTTATTCTTTGTGGTTTAAGATTGTTTACATTTATCATTATTGTGGTTGTTTGAGTACTTGTTTGCTTGAACAATTGGTATACGGGTTATTGTGTTATAAGGTTAAACTTGTTTCTGTAGTAAAATGAAAAACTATGAAAAACATGTTTTAGGAAATTTTGTTTTGGCTTCACAATTACTACATGAGCCCTTTTTCTTTTTTTTTTTTGGTACCAATGAAGACAATCAAATCATCTTTACCTAATATTCCAAAATCAAATCAGAATCAATTGTTTACAATTAACTATGATGAGACTCTTCTCAAGCTGAACCATGTAAGTTATACACATCAAACTGAATTTCAAGTACTGAGAAATTGACATTGGTGGCGACATAAGAATTTGGTAGATACATATCATCAATCCAGTTTGCTTAGCACAGTTTGACAACTCGCATTCAATCCAATTGACATTAACATTTCTTAGGACTGTTTAGGGTTTACGGTTTAGGGTTTAGGGTTTATGGTTTCGGGATTACGGTTACAAATTAAATCAAGTATTTCCTTAAACCACAAAGAGAAAGAAAACAAAATTAATAATCATTGTAATAATCAAAATGAAAAATGGAGACATTTTTTTTTGCAAAACCAGCTATCCTTCTGGACGTGGACATGTCCAAAATGGTTGGAGTCTTCTAGTCCGACATGCTATTATTCTAATGCGTTTCAAAAAACTTACTTTTTTTTTTATTTATAAATTTTACTTATAAGTGAAGTCGCATTCAGGCATTGAGAATTTTGAAAGTGAACAAGCCTTTTTAGAATACAACTTCAAAAGAAAATATTTTTTTTTTATTTCAAATGCGAGTTTCAACTGCATTTCAAATTACTTTTTTTTTTTTAAATTGAAGTAAACTTCAACCATCCAGGGAATGCGAGTTCTAATCATTTTCTTTTTTTTTTATTTCCCAAGGAACTCGGATTCATAGAATGCGAGTTGTTCTTTTCATTTTCTTTTTTTTTATTCGCCATTTTCCATTGAACTTCGCATTTGACAAATCACGAGTTTCGTATTGAACTCGCATTTGTCAAATGCGAAAATCACAATCCCAGAAACCTATTTGCAAACCACCCTATTTGTAGAAACTTTTTTTTTCCATCACATTTTTAGAATTTCCTCTAAGACGCAAAAGGTACGTGATTCCGTGAAAAGCATGCCCTTATTGCCCCGTTAAAATTCAGTATACATAGAACAATTCAACTGAATGATGAAACAGTTATAGATTAAAGGGGAAAAATAAAAGAGACAAACAAACATGTCACAATATTTGGAGGGTAATATAAAAAAGTTCATTTACCAAAACGAAAAAATTAATTTACATGCTCATTTACAAAAATATTTTTAAAAATTTTGAGAATTAAATTTCTATACCCGTTGAACAGAATCTCAAAAACCAACTTACTGATGTGTTATTAATTCGAATATTAGCTGTTCGATAACAACACTAACTTCTTTTCCAATCTGATGAATCTTCTTCAGTTTCCTGGGATGATCCGAACTTAGGACTGATCGTTGGAGAGAATTCCCCCCCCCCCCCCAGTGACAGATGAATTTTGTGGCTTTGTGATAGTAGTGTTGACTAATACCTATAATAAATAGTTTGAAAGTAAGATAATACATTCTTCAATTTTTTATTTAATTGTGGATTATTAGATGACACCAATATGATTAATATATGCTAGAAGTTGTCTATTCTAATTTGACTACAGAACCCGAGGGTGACAGATATGAGAACAACGTGTAAACGACATGTTTAAATGCCTTCAATTTTTGAGTCTAATCAAATAATGGTATTTTGGCAAGAAAAGACTAAATATTACTGTAGCATTTTGGGGAGGTACATTGACTACTAATATGTAGACTGAAAGCTAGTGTTCTCTTGGTAAAGGAAAACTAAAAATACAGAAATAGACATGGTCTTATACGAAAAAATTTCAAGTGATTAATAGTTGGGTATATAACTATTTGCATTGTTTAGACTAAAAAAAATTATTTTCGCTCCGAAAATGGTTAAAATCATGTCTCGTTGAACCAATGAAAACGCAACCAAACTGAGGATTATGTCATCTAATTAGAGTTGAGATTTCTTTATTGTTAGATCTCATAGTATTCAAGTGAATTAGTTTGGACCCTGAAAGTCTAAATTGTTGAATGAAACTTTCAAAGAATGAAATAGTTTCAAAAAGTCTCGATATAATTTACGAATAACAGGAAAAATATTCAAAATTAAATTTTACAAAATAATGATAAAGCTAAATTCTAGTGATAGAGGCCGGCAATATTTAAATGCAAGGACTAAAAAGCCAAAGTTTAGTAGTTTCAAATTCGTAAAAGTATCTTTCTCACAAAAGATAGAGTTCTTACCAATTAAGTATCAACTAACCCCATACAAACAGAAAAGATCATGGCACAATCTGTTATTACTTTCAATAAACAACACAAAAGTGTGGCTATCACTTTCAAGAAAGAGGCACAAAATGTAAATCCATTATATCAGTGAAGGGAAATTCGTTAAATTAGTCTCCAAACTTTTTCCAGCAAAATCAATTTTGTCGTTCATGATTTTTTTAAACTAGTTTAGTCCTCAAATTATCGATTGAAAAAACCATGAAAGATGAAATTGATTTTAATGCAAAAAGTTCAGGGACCAATTTGACAAATTTCTCTATTAATGAATTGAGATCTTTTGCAAGTGTTTGAATGCTTATGGTCTCATCACACACTATTGTACACGGCCACTTCACATGCATCTATGGTTTCTTACATGCCTTTTGTCCCGAATCATGATATGGTTGAGGCTTTATAAATACCAAAGTTTGTAGCATGAAGCATCACAGAGAGATGGCTATTTCTTACCAAGCAATCTTTCTTTTCTTCTTGCCCTTTTTGTTCTATACTTCTCAAGTTGCCACAGTATACTCAACTGATCCAACTGATGGATTTGTTGAACTCCCATTTAATACATCCTTTTATCACATTCAGAAACCATATGACCTCCCTGAAGACCAAAGATACAGCTTCGTGGATGGAGTCCATAAACTTTGGGTTTACTCCACAGACAGCCCTTTGTCTCGAAATAGTCCCACGATGCCACGTACGGAAATTATGATCCACGTAAATACCTCTTTATTCAGTTTCTTTTTCACTTTTTTTTTTTCAGGTTTTTGTATTATCTGTTTTACTGTGTAACATGATAATGATTCTAGTGCAAGTGTACAAATTTTCTTTTTCTGTCTTATATGCTGTAATGATTAAAAAAAAAGTCTTTCATCATTTTTTTTTCTTTTTTCTGTTCTCATCATTTTGTTTTCTCATCTGTTTCTTGTCATATTATTTTGCCTCTTAAACAAGTCTTTTAACCGAGTTATCAAGCTCCATTACATTTGGAGAAATTTCTAGAAATAGTCTGTTTTTTAAATTTTTTCTGCAAATAGGGTAATTTGGGTGTAGGTTTCGGACCTGTGATGTTCGCATTTGCAGAATGCGAGTTTCTTGAAACTCGCATTCCGCAAATGCAAGTTTCAGATTTTCAAAAAATAAAAATTTGCTGAAACTCGCATTCTTCGAATGCGAGTTCCTTGGAACTCGCATTCCATGAATGCGAGTTTAAGCAAATTTTGTTTTTTGTAAAATCTGAAACTCGCATTTGCGGAATGCGATTTCTGTAGTAAAAATGCTTTTAAAAAAATGCAAGTTTCGTGAATCCATGTGCATTGACCAAAATTTAATGTTAAAAATTCCTAATATCCGAAATCAAAATAAATTTCTCCGTCAAATAATTTTAATGGTCAGAACTAATCTGGTAATAGTAAACATCTTGTACTTTGCTATTTTGTGACCCACCAACATTTGACATTTGAAATACTATAGTTTGGTTTTGTTTCTAGATTATGAGATTTTAGGAAAAATTGATAGGTGTCGCCCCTATGCAATAATAAATACGAACAGGTTGCGGGGCTTTGGAGAAAAAGAAATGAAGGAAGAAAGAATGAAAGAAAGGAAGAAAGAAAGAAAGGAAAGAAAACGAAAGAAATTAGGGCCTTATATTTTTTGGAATAATAAATAAGAACAGGTTGCGGGCCTTTTTTTTTTCTTTTTTTCTGAAATAAAAAAAGTAGTGAGATTTGGTATTCAAGGGAAAGGAATTTGTTATTTATTTTTTGGCGAGCCACCAAGTTAGTCGTGGGCACGCCTAAATAACGCCAACGCTTATGACCAAATTTTACAATTGGTCACCTTAAATGCAAAATAGGCAGACACTGCTGCAAAATTCAAAAGCTTCAACAGTAAGGTCATATTCCATTCGGTCTGTAACAAGGCACACAACGAATTGTCATGCTTAAGAAAGGTGCCTAAACGGCACTTTTTCTTAAAAAACCTTTGTTTGGGGTTGGGTGGGAGGTTGAGAAGGGGATAAATGGATGTTTAGGCTTAAAGAGTGATGGCCAATGCCATGATTGATGTTTCTATAGATAGCTATTAGACTAGATGCATTGAAACTAAGCTTGGTACTGAAGGGACGAAAAAATAGTTAGGACCCATCTCTCTGTTTGTTGTTCAGGTGGTTAGGTATTGACTGTCACAGTTCGGGTCATGTAGGTTTTGCCTTTCACATTTAGTAACTTTTCTCATCACTGGGACCAAAGGAGTATAAGTTTTGTTTGAACAGTTTTACAAAATGTTCATCTCCAAAGAAGCAAAATTGATGAGGTAGTGTATTTATATTGACATGCGTATCATAATAAACAGTGAGAAAACATCCTGTAGCTTTGGATTGGTTATGTATTTTCAGAGATACCACATCTTCTTCTGCCATTGAAGTACTTAAACTGATCTTGAAAACCTCATTTCCCCACTTTAATCCTTGTAATAGCTTAACCTCAGTGCTAGTGGTTGTGTATAAACATATACGATAGCCTTGTCAGCATCGGTACATGTAAAATTAGTTGCATTTTTTTTGGAGCATATGCATCAAGACGTGCTGGTAAGAAATTTGTAGATTAGCCATAAGAAGCTTAGTGTTAGAGCTTGATTCTATAAGATGGTGAATAGCATAACATTTTTTTCCCATTCCTGCACAGATTCCTATTTATGTACTACTTACGACTCCGAACGTGTAATCCTCATGTAACCAACCCTAAATCGTAAACCTTCGAACTCTATAACGCTATTGAATTAAATCGAAAACCATAAACCCTCTACCCCTAACCCTAAAATCGTAAACCCTAAACCTTGAACCTGAAATCTTAAACAATGAACCCTAAGACTCTATAGACACAAACTCTAAAACCGTAAACCCTAAACTATTGCGCCCTACAGCCCTAAAGGCGTAAACCCTAGAACCATAGAACCCGAAACCGTACAACCCTTCAACCCTAAAACTATAAACCCTACAACTCGAACGTATATTCCCTCATGTAAAGTTTTTTTTAATCATAGACTGTAACGTGCATCGTAGAAATGTTGACTAGCCCGATGGCCTCTAACTGTCGAACGTAGTTTTCCTGTGTTAGAACTTGTATATTTTCAAATTATATAATACTTTGTCCCCATATGACCTCAATATTTTGCATGCGACATTTAAACACATTTGGGTTGTCGAAGTTTTTCATATTAATAGATATTCTATCAATTAAATCTGAATTAGTAGTATGGCATATTAATTTGGCTGTTCAGGTATTGAAAAATTCGTAGATTGGCTTATACATTGTTGAAGTCAATTGTCTAAACTAGATAATAGAAAAGTTAGGGTTTCAAGGTCGGAGTACGGGCAAAATTCAAATAATTTCTGGTTTACGATGAATCACCTATTACGTGTTTGAAACATAATATGTAGCGTTATTGTCAGTTAGGTTAATGTAAACCATTAACCGTTACCGAATTTTGATACGTATTTGTCAGCTATTTTTTGGTTGTTTTTTTAGACGGTAGGGTTGAAAATACCTTAACTCACAACTTCGCCTTAATATTGCATACGGAATTCGTATTTATGTTAGCGCCATGAGAGCAGATAACAATGGTTTTTGTAAAACAATCAGAAATGTTTGGCATCTTCGTTTTAATAGTAGTATACGTCATCCATTATGTTAGCTAATTCGCTAATAATTTTTTCGGCATGTGTAGCTAGGTTGTAGAAAATTGGGGCAGCGAGTCGACACCAATTCGAGGTCATGGCAACAAGTAGTACCTTAAAAATGTCGTAGTCGAGTACCTGGAGGTGTGAGCAAGCGAAAAATATATGTAGCACCAGAATGCCCGTAACGGGAAAAAACTACTAATCAATACATGGTCAATGCCCTCCAAGGTGTCCACCAGTGCCACACTCTCTACGTCTACGCGTCCTAGCTCCTCTACGTGGAGGATTTGGCACTACAGGAGTCGCTTGCGATGTGTATGCCTCACGTCCCTCCTGCTGATCATGCAAATCCTCAGTCCGAGTCTCCAGCTGTTCCAGACCGCCATGCGGATGTCTGGAGGTTCCATGTTGTAGGTCCGTCATAGGTGTAGGCTCTTGGAACGCCACCGGTGACCTAGACGCTGTACCCGGATGCATGATCTGCGACTGGGGTGTGAGCATAGTCAATCCACCGCAAAAGTGATCGGTAGCCATAGCACTGGCGCCAGCTCCTGTATGGGGGATGTGCTCCGGAGATTGCACCCTACGACGCCTACCACCGCCATGCTGGCCTCCACCTACATTTCTAGGAGCACGCTCAGCACGACGCGGGTCAACATGGCGTGGAATGTCACGTGGTATAGGTGGAGGCCGAACATCAAGACGCCGTGCCGCCCCAACATGCTGGAACATCAAGAGCTGATCGCCTGGAATATACCCATAGAAGATCGAATGGGCCCTGTGGGCAGTCCCCTCCGCAATAATATCAGTCAAATACGGCCCGGGGTGCACATCCGACTGGGGTGCCGCATCTGACATATCTGCCTCCTCCTATTAAGAAAAATAATTAAACTAAGTGTTAGTTAACAAATTCCTCGTTTAAACTTTACACTTTTTTAACAAACCCAGAATCAGTCAAACATAATCTTATAGATTAAGCACCTCTGAAACAACAATAAACCATTGTAACCCCGTTTACAAATTCCCAAAAGCTATGTCCCTCTTGCTTCCTTTTTTGGGTGCAAATAATAGCAAATATTTTTAGGCAGTTAGTGAGCTATTTTCAACGAACGGGGGAAGGCATAACATAATACATACACGAGCAGAAAATGGATTTCATAAATCTGAATTAGAAAACGTGAAAAATACATGACATTAATATACGCTGCGGTATGTTGGATGTGTTTTCCGTGATGTACATTTACAAAAAAAATTTGGCAGCACCTCCCCTATAATTTTAGTACAACTCCCTGCCAACAAATACAGTTCCTTGCAAACCCAAATATAATGCAACACAATAAACAACATTTAAATGGTCTCTAAATTTAGATCAAGGATTACATCAAACATATGAATTTCAACGCCTACAAATTAAAATATAAAAGACGAACGACCGAAGGCATATCAGTCAAAGTACAGCTTGAACAGAATACTATAAAACCCATACAACTAGTCACGGCCTAAAGTTTGGGCAATTCCTCCTGTTGTGACCCCTTTCATGACAGTTAGTACACCTTCTCGGTTCCTGCGGGTCTCTCTCGTCCATTTCATTATGAATTCTTCTTGCACGAACCCGTCCCGCCTTCCTTGCAATGAATCTGCTGTTATCACCTTGCAGTTCCCACCCCGGCTCCTCCCAATTATCCGGATGCGGTAAAGGATTGAAAATTCCAGAATACTGCTGGAACCATCGAGTTTTGGTAAATGATGGATCGACATGCATGTTCGGATTATCCCCTCGGTATCTACAAACAGCTATAACGTGAGAGCACGGCAGCCGATACATCTGCCACTTTCCACACGAGCATTCTTTCTCCAAATACTTGACGTTCTGCGTATTTCCCCCTTTGCCATCCATGCGGCGACCTGTCACGACCTTGTAAATACCGGTTGCATGATACTCCACAACCCTGTGCATGCCCGCTTTCTTTTCAGCAACAACAAAACGTCGCCATATCCTCGGGGGAAATCTATGACGACAATGACTGGCATCCGCTCTTCTCTTCTTAAACAGTTCGACTGTCCGATGCAATGTCAGATCGACGCCTCAATCGGGATGTCGTGCCCCCTTGAGGACATTATTATAACTCTCCGACATGTTGGTGGTAAGAATACCCCAACGACGACCACCATCGTGAGTCAGGCACCATTTTTCTTCTTCAATTTCTGATAGATAGTCCCACGCATCCGGAAATTTTCGCTGCATCTCACGCTTCAGTCCCCTCCACTTGCGCATCTGTCGAGCTTTCCCTAACGCCCAACACAACCGCTTAAGGTGTAATCCTTTATGGCGCGTCATGAGATTGCTCCTGACATGTCGAAGGCAGAATCTGTGGAAAGCCACCGGCTCCATCCAGTAGTCGTGTGTCGACATTGCTCGGACGATACCTTGATGTCGATCTGATATCACACATACTGGAAACCGGTCTTTAAGGACATGATACCGTAACTGGTACAGGAACCAGTCCCAACTCTCAATTGTCTCCTCGTCGACCAGAGCATAAGCAAGTGGTAGAATCTGATTGTTTGCATCTTGAGTCACTGCAATCAGTAGCTTGCCTTTATACTCACCACGCAAGTGAGTGCCGTCCACACAAACTACGGGTCTGCACATGCTGAAAGCCAGAATTGCAGGTCCAAATGCCCAGAACACGTACCTAAAGGTCTTCACACGGTCACCGCTATCCTGGTGGTGCACCCACGTAACAATCGACCCTGGATTTGACTGAACAAGTGCATGCATGTACTTGGGGAGTTCGGAAAAATTTGTATCCCAACTTCCGAATACAACGTCAATAGCCTTCCGCCGACCGTACCACGCCTTCTTGTATGTGATGTCAACCTTCAAATCTGTCTTTATGACAGACATTATGTTTTTAACCTTGAAACCGGGATCGTCTTCAACACTGCGAACAATGTGACTGCCGAAATCAAATTTCGGTTATTATTGCCGAACAATGAACCAAGGCATGTATGATCCCTAGTCCACCTAGTAATCTGCCAGAGTCCGTGAGTCTTCTTACGAGTGCTCGATGGACCAATCCTTCAAGCATACCCGGTCCGTCGGACCATGACTTGCATCTTGCAACCCAAGTGTCCCTCTTACTCTCCACAACCCTGAACTCTCTATTTTGCTTGATAGACCATAACCTGATAGCCTTCACGAGCTGCTGTTTGCTTTCAAAGCGCATGTTTAAACAAATATTCCTGTTTTGCTCGCTGTATATAGGAATACTCGTGTGATCATCATCAGCATCACCAATGTCATCTGCGTTGTATGTTTCAAGATTTTGGAAAAATGCCAATCCACGGGGAACATAAACGGCTGGCATGTGATTGACGCTCACTCTGCCTAGACGGACCGGAGTCATCGGCAAAGCCAGTTTGACTGCAGTAGGCCTGTTGGAACGGTCCTACACTGGTCTCATCATCCGATCCGCTTGGGGGGACGTCGTCGGAGCTGGACTCCTCTGAATCCTCTAGATCAACCTCGCGTCAGTCGTTCTCGGTAGGAATTGTGGTGCACCGGTGTACGGCATCATCTTCAACAGCTGTGTTACTTGGACCGGGATTAGAGTGCTGTGCACGGGGACACTGCTGAAATGGCTGTGTCGGGTCGGTAAAGGTAGACATTGAGTCCAGATCATGGAAATGGGGACACCGAATGGTCAAATGCAGCGGTTTGGCTCCCGATGGCTGCGGTGTGTGACCACAACTGTTCCCTAAATGTATCTCTGTTCGAGTGGTGGGATGCGGATCTCGGCTCAGGTACAGCCGTGCGGGAAGGAAGATGCTCCCGCACTGGATCCGAACAGGCATTGAAAAGGGACATCATCGGTCCGACAGTTTGAGCGGGGGGAATTGGGCCACACTGCTCCTGTTCAATGTAGATTTCTGCAATATACGGATGTGTCTCGCGCCACCAATCGTACATATCCTCCAATGTTTCATCATCCACTATTGGAGAACTAGTGTAAACCAAGTGACCGCACGGTTGACGGAGCAGTAATCTAAGTCTGAACATCCCTTTGTCAAGTCCCATATATTCATAAATTTTGTCGACTAACTCGTCGAAAACCTCACGCAGCTTTACCGATCAATTGCGGTGGGAGGAAGTAACACCGACCCCTCAGGCTGTATTTGCCCTCCCCAATAGAAAAATACTCGCAAAGGTCGCTCGGCAGACATGTTCCCGAATTCTGTAAGCACATAGGTAAACTGATGATGAAGAAGATGATTATTACAGCAATTTACACGTGACGTAAGCACGTACATACGAATAAGATCTCTAGAATGTACTTAACATAAACAAGACTTGTTGCCTTCAAAGGATTACGCTGAAGGTCAAATCCAAACAGTAGGAAAGTAATGTGAAAGCAAAACAAAACCTAATCCGATTGGGGTACATTCAATGACAAAATGCCAGCATGAGACGGAAAAATGAAGCGTATTATTTGAATCGGTGATTGCATACGTTGATTACGATGACCGCAAACTTAAACACCGACTGTTACAGACGAATACTGATTTGTACTCGACTTTAGCAGTGGGTATATTTTGAGAATCGACTAGCTTACTAGCATAGCAGTGGGAAAGGATTAAGGGAATGGATAATTTAATGGAGATGTAGGTAAGAAAAACGCATGAATAAAACTGCATCAGTACTACCAATCGTAACACTCCATTCTGAATGTGACCGTAACGAGTTCAAATACAACATGCGAATGCATTACATGATTTTCCTAACTAACTTAGAACGGACTTGTTCATAAATGGTCATCGTCAGTTGAGCATAATACTTGACAAATTATGTCAACCAGGTGTCTTCCAACCTACGTAGTGAAAACCGCTATTGTGGGGGCCCGATTTAAGAAACTAAATTTACGTCAGACCTTTTTTACAAAAAAATCGACAGAGCCTCCCCTATAAGATGATCGAAACTCCCTGCCAGTAACCACAAATTCCAAAACATAAAAGCGAATCATCTTATCAATTGCTTTACACAGCGATGCCTACGATACCGCAATTAATGTCTTATCGACCATTTCATTTGGAGTCAACTGCGTGACCATAATGGAAACAAACTTTTGTAAAGCAGGTGCCTTTGCAATATATATAGCATGCGAAAATGTGATTCAATTGACAGAAAAGCGATGTAATAACAAAAAACATTATGATCAATTTCTGCGAAAACAAAGGTACACACGTTTCCAATTAAGGCATGCATCTTTGTAACATTCACCAACTAAGCAGAAGCACGGTTGTGCTTAATATCGCGGGAGTCGGTAGTACTAACCTGTATAGTACACTACAGTACGAATCAAGCCTCGAGAATGCAGCAACAACCTAGTCGAATTTGCCCTGCAGTTTGGTAATTTGAATCATGCGGGAAGGTGTTGTTAATTACTTCAAAGCACAGGTTCAGCATAATCAGAGGAAGAAGAGAGGAAACAAATAGCTTGCAAGCTGCTTTCCAATCTGATTCTATAGACATGGGGAGAGATTGTGGGCAAGTGGGAAAGTGCAGATGTTGTACGTTGCAATATTTCAGCCACAAAGCTAAGAAATTAAGACGCAAGTATCTAACTTAAAATCTATAATACATTATGCGAAAATAGCTATGTTTAGACGCGTATGCTTTAGTATTTGTCAACCTGAATAGAATGCACCTCATGCACGAACGATGTCTTATGGATTCACATACGAACCATACAAGATTACTTAACGTAAAAAGGAGTTAAAGTCTACTTGTGTAATTACATATGTAGTTGTAAGAATATATGTGTTAGTGCAAGCGAATGCATTACGTAATATTCTTAGCTTGATGACAACAATATAATCAAAACTTTCTATTCTAGTTCGGGTAGAACGAATTCATAACAAAGCAAACAACAACTACAAGATTAAGGTCCAGAAAAGCAACTAAAACAAGCACCCTTCTAACATGCATCATCGAACATCAAACACAGCTGTCAATTATTATGGATTCGAGACTACGTACCTTGATTTGAATCTGCAGGTCCCCTTGAGCTCCGAGAAATCCAAAAAAAAAGGGGTGAAAATGT
Source organism: Gardenia jasminoides (assembly GCA_013103745.1). Classification (NCBI taxonomy): domain Eukaryota; kingdom Viridiplantae; phylum Streptophyta; class Magnoliopsida; order Gentianales; family Rubiaceae; genus Gardenia; species Gardenia jasminoides. The sequence continues at coordinate 22,681,687 of CM023104.1, forward strand.
ATAGTAGCTGTTTTGGCTGCAAAACTTCCAGAAATCTGCTGTTATTCACTTGTTTATCAAGAAATCATACGAAAATGAAATCGATAAGAGAAGATGAAGGTCAGCCAAATCCAAAACTTAGATGTATTAGTTCAGCATACTTAGAAGAAGAAGAATGAAAAGTAATTGACAGCTCCACAATTGCCCATACGTGCGCATAAACAAACACTTATTGAATTTTGCAAAGACATTGTGTGAAAAATATCTGCAAAGTGTTCGGCGGCAGTATCGCCTATGAAACGAGATTTAAACGCACTGCCAATGCCCACAATTGAGTTCAACTGTCATTGCATAACATCAACTCAAGGTACGGTCGAGAACGTGATGTGGGCGCAACCGCACCAAAAGCCTTACCGATCATTGGCATACAATTAAATTTTTTAATGTAATACAAAACCATTTGATGCGGGGCATGGCAGACCTGGGATAGAAAAATGCGATTCAATGCACATGATGAAATGGAGAAAAATACTATGGAACGCTCAACTTTTCTTAGTTTGCATGGTAGATAATGTGGAAAAAATTAGAAACGGCATTATGTAAACATAATCTATAAAAAAATCGGCAGAGTCTCCCCTATAAACTTAAAAAAAACTCCCTGCCAACACAACCATCAAAATTTTTTTCAACTATCATTGAATAACATCAGATTTCAAGGCGCACTCGCCAACCACATATTACCATCCAACGCCTCAACTAAATATCATGGAAATGGAAATTAATACAAAAGGCTTGCGGGGAATGGCAGTCTTGGGATGCACAGCAATTATAACCAATTGTAACATACAATTGCTGACAAAGAAATACAGCATTTTGTGTTGCAGCAAAATTTAGTGACATCATTGTCAGACCACACACATGTCGACCATCACTACATTTATCTTACCACCCGCTAAGTGTCTCGACCCGCCTCAAGCCGACAACTCTGGGGGAACGCTACAGGTCTCCTACGCCCTCAAACTGTCACACCAACTCTGCAGATTATGTCTCCACCCCAACCTGCAAATCGTTCAAGAAATGTTACACAAATCATTTTAATTAAATTCGTACCATATTACTGTACTTAACTACATTCGCGATATATTTCAATTCAACTGCATTTTCCATACCTTTTTTTAACGAGGTAAACCATTCCTCATTATACGCAAATCATATATATTGTCCAAATAAAAACCGAATACAATTGAGAATGGCCACTTGCTTGTTTATGGACCCGCAGGCATGGCGAAACTCATGCAGCCGGCAAACAAGCCAAAGTACAAGCGATAGACTCCAAGATGATCTAACGTAGAATAAAATACGTAGTCATTGAGGCTAAACTTCTATTAAGAAAATATAGCTACAGTCATAACTGGACTGTCAACTACTGAAGTAGTATCCAACTAAAGTGCAGATTTGCTTGGTGAAGAGTACAGGAATTGCATATCAGACATCCGCTGCCTAATATCTTAGACTATTTTTTCTTGATAAGGAATTCGATGTGAGATCTTTAGGATCCAATTTTGGTATGTTGATTTGATCGTTACTGTTGTGTCAGCTAAATCTCCTCGATAATGAAGTTGGAAAAAACCCATTCATAGTTTCCAAGTGAAAAAAAATTGGCATCGGGAATGGGGGAAAACAAATTAGCAACAGAAAGGGCAAATAAAATGCATCCGAAATGGGAAAAAAGTAAGAAGCAACAGAAAATAAAACAAATATTTGCATCAGAAATGGAATACATAAACAGCAACAGAAACGGAAAGAATAGACGCATCATACATTGGAAAAAAAGATAAACAAGAGTAGCAAACGAAACGGAAAAAACACATTTCCACCACAAAGCGAAACTGAAATTACCCGCACAAACACAAGCAAAACAATGCCATCTGCAATGGAAAGGGAAAATGCAACAGAAACAGACAACAAAATGCTGCACAATTTCTCAAAAAAAAAGGGCAGTACATACACGATACCAAAAAAGTTATCTTTTGTTAGGAACTAGCAGCTTTTCGCTAATTGCGGATTCCTCGATGTCTTATCATCTTCAACAATTCTTCAAGTGGAATTGGATTTGCACCTTAAAGTAAAGTTAGGGCTTATTTGAGAAAAAGCTGTCAACAGCAATTGTACCTCATAATATATTTCTAACCCTTGTGGTACAAATTTAACCTGTAGAGGCTACTTGACAGCTTATTACTTAGTAATAGCGCGTACATAATTTCCCCAAAACGACAAAAAAGAAGGGAGCAAAGGGATGGGGAAAAAAAAACAAGTACATACGACCACGTTAGGTTTGTGCAATTCCACGAAATTGGAGTAGGTGCATCCCCATGCATTTCTACTCTTCCATTCCACCCCCCCTCCCCCTCCTCCTCGTTATTTGTTTTGAATAAGAAGATTAATGGTGATTCTTCACTTGTCGATTTGACTTCGTTCCTGTCTCGAGCAAACAAGAAAAAGCTTGCATTGATTGACTAGTTGGTTAATCCTTTGATATGGGTATAGAAGGAAAATAAGAGATTCAGTAAGGAGCCTTGTCAGGGAGAACCCTAAATCGTTTTTCTTGCACCTCCTTAATTTTTTTAAAACTATTAAATAGCCTATAACTTTTATGTGTTGCCTCACCTTAGTCCCCCGCCCCCCCTCCTCCCCCGAAGACAAAAAATTTAAATTATTCCATCTAGCCCGACAATTGCCTCCAAAAGTGATGAAATTTTCGATAATTACTCTCACTATTCTTAAGTTGGAAGTTTGAAATAAAATACCACGATATTTTCATTCTTTTCCAATAAATCTTATTTACTTAAAATTGTACTTTACTTGTATGCTCGACCATATGAATTACATGCAAACCAAATATTCATTTAATAGTTTAATTGTGAAGATTATCTACCTATCGTATTTTAGAATGTAATAGTTTTGTTCGTAATATTAACTATGATTTTGTACCTTAAGTCAATATGTTTAAAAAATTATCCAGAATTTAATTTGTGGTGGGTATTAGTCAATATTTACTTTTAGTTTTTTAGAGCATTTCATGATTTTCTATGTCTTATATACACAAACTTATTCCCTCACTGTATCATAAGAAGAAGCTGCTAATTGGTAATCTTGGCATATGTAGTGTACATGCACAATAGATATACGGAGCATTCTTATCACATTTAGCGCCATTCTATCCTCAAACAGCAACAACAAAATTCATATGTACCAGACCCATTGTAACACAAAACTCTTGAAACTTCCATATGCAAATGATGCACGAACGGTAACACTAATGTACTTTGATTCATGAACCTGTCTTACATGTTTGCGAAATTGTAAATGTAGGTTTTTGAAAGCCATTGCCACGAAAACCACATGATCTTTTACTCACAAAAGCACAATCAAAGCTCTTTGATTCCCAATTCTTCATCAAACAAAGATTGTGAAAACACTAGCAAGGTGTCCGCGTGAATGCATTGAATTGACAGATCACTTGAATTCCTACAGTCCAATACATTAGAAGGATATCATTCTGCGATCATGAACATATCTTCTGAAAAAAGTCGAAACCATGAATGAGATGGGACCCTATGCCTGTACCATTGGTTGAAAAATCAAAAAAAAAAATTTCAACCCCTGAAAATGGTTCTTGTGACCAATAAATCCGGAAATTCAACATCAGGTTTTCTTTTGTTCCATTCGACTTCTTATTTTCATTTGATTGCATCATTAGCATTTAATCAGAACACGTTCTGCTTACCAAGACGAAAATTAAATAAACAGAATTACAACTATCTCTTGCTTACCAAAAAAAGAAAAAGGTGTCACTCATTCGTCAATTTTCCTGCCAGGAATGCTATCTCATAATAGGTTAATCTCAAAGTTAAAAAACAAAAAGTTAATCGCAAATTTATAAGGAACAGTGCTTGTAAAAAGCAATGTGGGTGGAGAAGTTTCAAACCATGAATGAAAGTTCTGATAAATCTCTATATTAAAGGGAAAAAAAAAAGGAGAAATGAAAAAATGCAATGCACAGCAGAATTATTCTTGTTTTTCTCATGTCCTCATTCCATGTAAAATCGATATGAAAGCATCTCTTATAATACGGGCAACATCAAAACATTAAGCATTGCATCTTATATTAATGATATCAATTTTGCTTCCATTCCACCTGAATACTTTTCCTTTTTCCCCTGAAGTGTGGTGATGGTATAAAAGCCAATGGCTGTTGAATGATGTTGTGAATCTGGTCTTGTTTTCTGTAGTTCCCTTTTCAGGGTTTCATACCCTATTCTGTAGGAGTAGCTCATTCAAAAGATAAAAAAGCCATCCGTTTACTATCAAATAATAGAACAGGAACCCGATATTCCTTGGACTTGCATTCCTCTCTAATCATGAAGCTTTCCTTGATGATTAATCCAATCAAGGGTTTCAAAACAAATCATGCGCAGTACTTGTAAAAAGAATAATATTTCCTTAAAGATGATATAACAAAACAAATATAAATACGTACATAAATATACACATATGGGAGCACAAATACATGTGTTTATGTATATATACGCGTATATTAAATATATAAATGTGCAAACAAAAAAAATGAGACTTGCTGTCAAGAAATCATACAACCATCGAATGCACAATCACGGCCCTTGCCCCCCGCCTTTTGACACGGGCCTATAGCCCGTACTGCATGTCCATCTCAGGGCAATTCTTAGCATAGGCAATTAGACATGATTGCTTGCCCAAATCACAAACTGTAACAGGTAGCAGTCAGGCAAGTGATCACATTCATTCACAGTTTTCTTTGGTTTCCACAGCTCTTCCTTTCTGTCACTTGTCAAGTAATCTAATTGGGACTTCCCCTTTTTTTTTTTTTTTTCGGGTTGTACATGTATGAAATTGACATTTACTGTATCGATTCAGAAAACACAGTATATGTTTGAACATAGCTATCATTGGCATGCCGAATTTTTGGTAACTTTTTATGATATATTGTAATTCTTACTACAGTGATGAGCAAAAATAGTTCATCGATCCTGACTACTGACAAATTGACAATCGAACCTTCAGGTTCTTATACAGATTTCTACGTTTTTCTTCAAATAGTTAAGCTACTTCAGAAAGGGAATAGATAAACAGCAACAGAAACGGAATGAATAAATGCATCAGACATTGCAAAAAAAAAAAAAAAATTGGAAACTAAAACGAAAAAAAAACCCATTTCAATCACAAAACGCAGCAGAATTTACCCACACAAACAGAAGCAAAAAAATGCCATCAGAAATGGAAAAAGAAATTGCAACAGAAACGCAGAACAAAATGCTGCAGAAATGGCAAAAAAAAAAAAAGGCAGTGCATTCGGGAAAACAGAAAAGGGCAACGGACACCTGCCTCACCGCCGCAGTTGGTTGTTGGGCCAACAAGGACGGCGCCGTGGCCGACGATTCCCAGCTCCGGCCGGTGGATTTCCGTCGGTTTCCTCCCCAAACGCCGCGGTTGCAATCTCAAACACGGTTGCTGCAAATCAGCTTCTCCTTCGGATGTGCTAACAATCGAGCAGCCTACCTCGATTTCACGGTTTTCCCCAATCGAACTGCCTAATTTAACAGATGCGTTTTCCCCAATTTTTGCTTGTTTGCTGTTTAGGTTTTTTTGGAGTTCAGACGTTGTCTGGAGCTGCGGGTGCGTTTTTGTGCGAAACCCAGGGACCTCGCATTCGTAAAATGCGAGTCCGACGTGTAAATTCACTTTTAAATAAATGTTTTTTTTTTTCCTGCGGATTAATGAACTCGCATTTCTCAAATGCGAGTTCTGTTGAACTCGCATTTGAGAAATGCGAAGCACCTATTTTTGACCATCCCAACCCAAACAAGCCGATTCTCAGAAATTTTTTTTTTTCCATCATAAACTTAGAATTTTTCCTTACATTTGACTGTCAGTTTACAGCTAAAGTGAATAAAAAATAATGTTAGGAGAGAAACAAATAATGACACTAAACATTATAGGGTAAAGTAATAATAATTCTAAAGAAAAATTCTAGGTTTCTTTTACTATTTTTGCCTCCCGAATTACTGGTAGCTACAAAAATATTTTGTTTGACTCAGTACAACTAGGGTTTCCGTACCGATAAACTGTTACAAGGAGTTTAAAGTTCAAGGGTTACTTTTATTTTTTATACGTGGGTTTAAAAATCAAGAATTGCTCTTTAAAGGTACCACTATTATAATGGCAAGTTAACTGTATGTTTTTACACCATAAAAGATTTTAAAATAGGAAAAAAGAAAGGAAAAAATTGAGTCCCGTAATCTTCATAACGTAGCTCACCTTAAAAATCCGGGTCTTATGATTCCTTGTCGTTACTTTATATCCCTTTTGTCCTCTGATTAACTTTGCTTTGCCTCTCCTGCTGTTTGCCGCCTACAAAGTCTTACTGAGCCTGAATACTACCTTTTGGTACAATCGGTACAATATATTTTTCGAGCAAAGAAGGGTAAGATATCATGTTCGATTGAAAGGTTCCACTACCACATGTGAAGTAAAAAGGCACATGAAAAACAAGAGTACTAGTACTATTCTATCTACTGGAAATTACATAAAACAGGAGAAGACTTTAATGAAATTACAAAGTTGAGATCACTAATTACTTGATTATTACTTCTTAGGGATACATTTACTCTTCGGGAGTTTGGCAATTCGAAGGATATGGATTTGTTCCAAATGGGACTTCTGGTGTGTGCATTATGCAAGTGTTTGGATCAAGCCCCCCTCATGCCACAACTTTAATGCTTAGAGTTTACAATGGATCCCTCACCTACTATACAGCAAATGTGCTCTTACCCAACATATATGATAGGTGGTTTCGAGTCAATGTAATCCATGATGTGGATGCTAGCAAGTTGATGGTTTACATTGATGGGATTTTCATATTTGAAGCAGCTGGCAGAGGTGGAAATTCACATTATTTCAAGTGTGGGGTGTATTCACAAGTTGGTGACTCTTACTATATGGAGTCACGTTGGAAGGGAATCAAAGTTCTTAAACAAATGTGACTGATTTTCCTTGTAATATTTGTCCTGGATTTAGTTCATCTTTACCAAACTACTTCACTTGTCTTTACTTCTTTTGTATTGATGTAAATCATGTAATGGGTATGGTATTAGTTAGAGGTACTATTTAATGCTCATGGAGTAAGACTCGTGGAAAATACATGAAAAATGAGAGAGAAAAAAAAATGCAAGAGATGAAGTCGACAAGAGACAGAAAGCGGATGGAAAATCAAAATACTTGAATAATTCAATTATATCAAAATATTAGTTAAATACCAGAACGTTTTGGAGCTAAACCTATTATCGGCTAGGTAAAGTGATTGTGTAAACGACTTCAACGATCCCTCAATTTTTGCTCATGATTTTGTTCGGTCCCTCAACTTTTGAAAATGTCCATTACGTTTCTTAACTTACATATTAGTTCCAAATGGTCGTTCCAAACCAAATCCGAGTATATTAATTTTTAGTTTGCCCCTTACAAACTGAAAATGCTGATGCATTTTCTTTGAGAGAAAAAATAATGAAATCAACAACCTTCAATTCCCTTATATCCGAAACTAAAATTTAAAGCTAATTTCAAGTATTTAAAATCTTACTTCTTAAAGAAAAATTAAAATCATGTCCCATTGAAGCAATGGAAGTGCAACCAAACTCAGGATAATGTCATCTAATTAGAGTTTATATTTCCTTATTGTTAGATCTCACGGCAAGTGAGAAGTTTGCTCTATGAAAGTCTTAATTGTTGAATGAACCTTTCAAAGAATGAAGTGGTTTTAAGGAGTCTCGTTTAATTCACCAATAACAGGAGAAATGTTCAAAATTAAATTTTATGGACTAATTAAAAAGCTAATTTCTCATGATAGAGGGCGGCGGCAATGTTTAAAAGGAAGGACATTAAAAGCCAAAGTTTAGAAGTTCCAAATTCGTAAAAGTATCTTTCTCACAAAGTATAGAGCTCTCACCAATTAACTAACCCCATACAAACAGCAAATATCATGGCACAAGCTGTTGTTACTTTCAATAAACAACACAAAAGTGTGGCCATCATTTTCAAGAAAGAGGTCCAAAATGTAAGTCATTAAATCAATGAAGGGAAATTCATGAAATCAGTCTCCAAAATTTTTCATTAAAATCAATTTCATCCTACATGATTTTTTTAACTAGTTTAATCCTCAAATTATTGATTTCAAAAAAAACTATGAAGAGCGAAATTGGTTTTAATGAAAATGTTCAGACACTAATTTGGCAAATTTCTCTATCAATGAATTGAGATCGTTAGCAAGTGTTTGAATGCTTATGATTTCATTACACACTAGAGTATTCTACACGACCACTTTATGTTGAGGAGAAACATCTCGAGAGAGTCTACCAAAGAGGCTAATATGTAAGTTACGAGACCAACTCTGATCCAAAAGTTTAAACTGTTAGGTTTTGAATCCTTGCTTACACATGAATCGCTCTTTTTCCATTTCTCAGACTAATGTAAGACACAACTCTTTACTCATGAATCGAACAATCTCCTCCTTCATGAGTAACCCCTCAAATTGAATTCAAGTTTATAAACTCATCTTTGAGCCCACTTAAATACTCAATGCAAGCCTACTTTAATTCCAAAAGTCACATCTTCTCCTAATTATCGACCCATTCAGACCCCTTGCCAACTCTTGACTCATTGGTCTACCACCAATTGGACGCTCTGCCAAACCCTTGAAACACCTGGTCCAACATCAGTCAAACTCCTTGGCACCTCGGTCCTCCACTAAGAAGAAAATTTCATTGGTCCAACTCCGAGAAGAATCCATTTAACCATGAGTAGCCCAGACTCGCAACCAAAAGTTTTGATACCACTTGTTGGGGAGAAACATCTTGAGAGAGTCCATCAAAGAGTTCAATATGTAAGTTAAGAACCCAACTCTGATCCAAAAACTTAAGTTGTTAGGTCTCGAGCCCTTATTTATATATGAATCCCTCTTTCTCCGTCTCTGAAATAACGTGAAATGCAACTCTTTACACATAAATCTAACACTTTTCATGTCTGTTTTCTTACATGCATTTTGTCCGGAATCATGATATGGTAAAGGCTTTATAAATGCCTAAGATTCTAGCATGAAGCACTACAGAAAGATGGCTATTTCTTACCATTTAATCTTTCTTTTCTTCTTGCCCTTTTTATTCTATACTTCTCAACCTGCCACAGAATACTCAACTGATCCAACTTATGGATTTCTTGAACTCCCATTTAATACATCATTTTATCGCATTCAGAAACCATATGACCTCCCTGAAGACCATAGATACAGCTTCGTGGACGGAGTCCATAAACTTTGGGTTTACTCCACGGACAGCCCTTTGTCCCGGAATAGTCCCACGATGCCACGTACGGAAATTATGATCAACGTAAATTCCTCGTTGTCTTTTTTTTTTTCTTTGTTATATTTAATTTCTTATTCACTACTTCAGGTTTTGATGCTTAGTTATTTATATATTTTATTTTTTCTGTTTTAATGTGGTAATGAATCTTATCAAAGTTTACAGATGTTCTTTTTCTATCTTAACTTCGTTCATGATTAAAAAATTTTCTCATCAATTTTTTTAGCGAAAATATCATGTACATTCTTCAGTTCTTCTATGGTACATCATATTGCAAGTATAATCTTCTACCGTTATTCCTGTGGGAGCAAGGATTCTAGTTGATGAAGGACTATCTCTAGTACTTGAGAAAAATAATACTGTCCCTTTCTTCTTTTGTCTTTTTCTTCTGTTTCCATTTTTTAAGTACTTTTTTTTTTTGTTCAATGTAAAAATTTAAAATAGAACAAAATGATGAAAATAATTGTTATTCAAAATCTTCATAAGATGGCTTAATTTCACAATCTGGGTATTATTGGCTTGTTCTTCGCTGATTATCAATTTTAGTTAGTTTTAAAGATTTTGATTTGGAATAACTAGTTTTTTATGTCTTCGTTTGCTTCGGTATTAATATTATCAATTTTTTAATAAACAAAAAAGTAAATCCAACAATTTACCAAATAGTAACTTTCTATTGATTCTAATTATTCTCCACCATCACTTTTTATAGTTAATCAGATTTTGCAAAATCCAAAAATCTTAGGATTGCACTTATAGTTATTTTATACCCTTTTTTATATCCTGTCAAATTCTTTGCTGCGACTCTCTTGTTTTTTGCCACTTAATCGAGAATATTGCAAATCTATGCAATTTACAAGTGTTAGTCTGCCTAGAAGTACTAGCTTTTGGGTTCAATTAGCTCGGTAAACACTTCTATTTAAGGGAAAAACAAATAATGATAATAACTGTACTATAACAAGGCTCGCCACTACCAAATATTAACCATTTCTCCTATTAACTAGTACGTTTATTGAGATAACAGATTTTGAGTTTTTTTTTTAACTTTCCTACCCCTCCCCACACCCTTCCTGCCCCCACCTGTCAACCCTAGTGGTTATAACAAATTTTGAGCTTATTAATTACTTAGTTTTTACTTCTTAGGGATATAATTACTCTTCAGGAGTTTGGCAATTCGAAGGATATGGATTTGTTCCAAATGGAACTTCTGGTGTGTGCATTATGCAAGTGTTTGGAGCAAGTCCACCTCATGCCTCAACTTTAATGCTTAGAGTTTACAATGGATCCCTCACATACTATAGAGCAGATGTACTCGTACCCTACATATATGATAGGTGGTTCCGGGTTAATGTGATCCATGATGTGGATGCTAGCAAGTTGAAGGTTTACATTGATGGGGTTTTCATATTTGAAGCAGCTGGTAGAGGTGGAAATTCACATCATTTCAAGTGTGGGGTGTATTCACAGGCTGGTGACTCTTACTACATGGAGTCACGTTGGAAGGGAATCAGAGTTCTTAAACAAATGTGACTCATTTTCCTTGTAATATTTGTCTTGGATTTAGTTCATCTTTGCCAAACTACTTCACTTGTCTTTACTTCTGTTGTATTGAGGTAATGGAATAGACAATAGTTAGTGCTGGTGAAGTTTGACTAGTGAAAAATGCATGAAAAATGAGAGGAGAAAAAAAAATGCAAGAGGTGAAGTAGACAAGAGACAGAAAGCTGATGAAAAAACAAAATACTTGAATAATTCAATTATATCAAAATATTAGTTAAATATCAGACGTATTGGAGCTAAACCTATTATTGGTTAGGTAAAGTGATTGTGTGAACGGATCCCTCAAGTTTTGCCGATGATTTTGTTTGGTCCCTCAACCTTTGAAAGTGTCTATTATGTTCCTTAACTTACATGTTAGTTCCAAATGGTCCTTTCAAGCCAAATTCAACAATGTTAATTTTTAGTTTGCCCCTTCGAGGTTCGATTTCATGTCTATTTTCCTTCCCAAATTTAAAATTAAGGCAGGTTAGCCCCTGTTATTATTTTTGATTAATTAGGTATGGTTAACTTATTTGATTAAGTAAAACAATATGCCATTTTTTTCGAATTGCCTGTCCTGGGTTGATTGGAGGGCAAAGCTACACTTCATGCATCTCACCACGCTAAGCGGGGACAAGAATAACTTTGGGTATGGTATTTTAGAAGGGATGCTTCAGTTGCAATTTTTTTCCCAATATATTCTTTACTAGATCTATTATATCAGATGAAGTATAGACGGAACTAGAAAAATTAATTTGACTGGGAAAATTTTAAAATATTTAAAATTTAGTTCTATAAATTTTTGCAAGGTAAATAGTTTAGATCCACAAAACAATTTTTTAGAAAATTTTTAATTTCATAAATAAGGAAAAGCTAAACTTTTGGAACTTGGTTAGTGGCCCCTCAGCCTGAATTGACCTAATTGGAAATTTGAGCCTTTAGTTAACCAATATTAACAATATCATAAAACAATACTTCTGCTCCTTTCAGCAACAACTGTAGAACACCTCCGTTAAAGAATTTGAGAACCTTGCAAGAAACAGCCAGATAACAAAAGGTCCTGATCAGCGTAAGTGGAGACGAAAAAACTTACTGGCGCCATAAGGCCGATGCTTTGTCTTTACAATATCTTTGCTCATCAAACAGCACGACGAGACAAGACTTGTTTAGGAAATTCTATTTTACCTTCCTAGCTTGTTGGATCAACCAAATTTGAATGAGATGTTTGAATATTTTACTGATTATTGTCAATTTTTTTCCTTCCCATCTGGTTGGATCAACCAAATATAGATGAGATTTTTGAACTTTTCATTGGGAATTTTTTCCTTTTCGTTTTTACCTTCCTTTTCTTTTTCCTTTTTACCTTCCTTTTCTTTTATTGTCATTTGAAGGAATTCACAGCGCTAGGAATAATAAAATAAACAGCAAACGAACCTAAAAATTGTCGGATCTACAACCCAATTATACAATAAATAAACTCACAAATAATGCATTTTCATCTAGAGGGAACTAAAGAATTACATAGGCCTATCAATTGGATTATGCAAGTTGGGTTTTGGCACACTCAATCTCAAAAAATTATCATACTCCTACCATATAATAAGTGCACGAATGTTATCAGGATCAGTTGGTCAAAAATTTTCAAACAACAAATACGTTTTGATTTGATTACCCAAACTAATAGACGAACATTATAGAGAATATCAAGATCAATAAGGAGCAAAAGGAAACGGCCAAATTTTGTCCATTTTTCCATGAAAAGCCCATGTATGAATTTGGTCATGAGATTTTTAATTGCTCACTACTAGCAATAGTATAAGACAAGCAACTTTTTTTTTAATTCATTATTCTAAATCGTCCCATCAAACTAACTTTGATTGAAATATTACAAGTTTTTTCAATTAACATTTAGCCCCTTCATGCTTACTATAACAAGTTATTTTGGTTTTCTACTAGCAACTTTAACTATAACCTCAATGACGAGGTTTTACCATACACCAAATTTTAATATAAAACTTAAACACCCTGTTTTCTGCAAGTATACAGATCGTTTATCGAGCATAGGGTAGATTAGGTGTCGATCCCACAGGGAAGAATGTCAAGTACCGGTGATTTTCGAACTCCTCTATTATATAGACTATCATAGGCATATAAATTAATCTAAACTACAAACATAAAATGAAATAAGTAGAAAATAACAATTAAGAGCTCCTCAAGTTATGGAATTCCTTACTACTCTTGCAAATGAAACTACCGGTTGCATTAATGATATTAATTTGGCTAAGCATGGCGTAATTTCCTAATGCATGTGAAACATACTTTCGTAGTGAATCATCTATACTTATAGCTAAACCATACCTACTAGCGTGGTTATGGAATTAACTACAAGCTCATTTGCTCGATGAAATTACATGAAATGAATCACTAAAGCCACAAAGGCGCCACCCTACACTTGTGAGTGACTTTCTAGGTTTAGAACTTCATGAACTAGTGTCTTTAACACCTTTAAATGATCACAATTAATGGCAGGTTAATCATGATTAGAAAAGCCAAAGTACTAAATACTTGCTCAAAATAATAGCATCAAACAACCATGTAAACATCACAAACAAGATATAGAAAGTTCATCCATAACTCAAGACAATAACTTAGTTAAACATAATTACTATACTACTAACTATACTAAACTAAGGAACTAGTGAAGACTACATTTTGTAGTGAATCTAGCCTTTTCCTCGCTCTAATTCTAATTATTTCAATTGTCTACAAGAGGCGTGAACCAAAAAGGTAAAAGAACCAAATAAGAAGATTAGAAAGAAAGAATACTGCTTCTGCTGTTTCAAGACAGCTACTATATATCATTGGTTTTTGCACTATCAACTTATCACTCCTTGTGTAAACTTGCTTATGTGGAAGTCCATCTCAGTATATTTGAAGAAGTTAACATACTGCACTTCTGAGATTTTAGAAAGAATGCTATCTTTCTTTTTTGGAATAATTTTAGAAATCTTCTTCTTTGAAGTTGTTCATAATATTACTTAGCACTTCTGAGATTTTCCAAAATTTCACTTACCTTTCTAATCAGTTTGGCATGAACAATATGCTCTTGAGTATGTGGACATGTCATAAAATAGGTGGCAAAAAAGGGTATAATCATGTATCATTTCTTAGAAAACAAAGAATAACATTGAGAACAAAATTCCCATTAGATTCTCTAGCAGTATTTAGTATCCTGCAATTTGAAAAATCGCAAAGTGACTCCTAAGGTGTTGATTGAGTTATGTGTCCATTTCAAATCTGTCCCCAACGTCCCAATTATGAAAACAACGGGTTTGCAGAAGACAAACAAAGAAAAGATTTGGACATTCTCTTCAACGACTCAAAGCTTTTGAAGTGCAATTGGTGCACCCTAGCCAGATGTTTAAAATGATAGCTTTTCAAGCCAAAATTGGTGAAGTATTTGTTTACTGTATACGTTCCCAAAAAATAGAAAATTAAATCTTACTATGAACTTAGGTTCCCAAAAAATTTCTCAATTAATTAAATAGAAAATGTTTGAGGATATTCTTTTTTTTTATAACAAAGAATATCAATTTTATTAACTAGATTGTTGAAAATTGTTCAGCAGAATTTTCTTGAAAAAGTTTGGCATCCCCTTTGAGAAGATCAAAACACTTCTATACGCAAAAGAAGAATATACCATAAAGAGCGAAGCAATTGGCATTGGAGACCTCGCGAGTCCTTTTTGTACTCTATTTGTTTTCCCATGCATGACATGGAGTCAATCGGCCTTCGTTTAGTACATCAGTTTTGGCCACATATCTAGTCAGTGGTCACAGGTTTCTATGATTACTAAAAAAACGAAGTGGAGCAAGTCGAGAATCTTTCATGAATCCCTCCCAACCTGCCTTTTTGTTGTTTGTTCGCCTTTTATTTCTTTTTTTTTTTTTTTGGGTAATGAAGTCTACCTATGATCTCTGTCGTACTTACCCAAGCAACTAACTATTATGTATTACGTATGCTAGTCTTGTACGTATCATATTATGTTTAATTCCTTAGTTAATTGACCAGCAAAATCAAATTTTATATATTATGTTTAATTCTGTGCTTTGTATAAACTACTATTAAGGGGACAACTCTTTAGAATTCTCCCCCAACTTTTGTCAATCATTTACTGTTTGACGATTTCCAACAATCTGAGTAATAAAATTTCTTTTTGTTATAAAAAAGGAAAACCTATAGTTGTGGCATTCATGTGAAATTTTACGTTTTATGGAGTAATTTTATAAACTATCCAGACATGGGTCAAATGGTTTGGATTTAAATCCAGATAGCCCACAACGATATTAGAACAAATCTAAAATCCAAATCCATCGGATTCGTCATGTCCATATTTAAATCAGAATCTAAATCTAGGTGTGTCAATTAATACTTTAAATTTAAAAAAAAATCTTTTATGAAATAAATTTACTTCACAATTTTTGGAATAAAGCTGTATAGGTCGATGATTTTTTATCCAAAAAAAAAAGATTTAAATATCATAGTTGTTTCCATAGAATAATTAATACACTTAACTTTGGTATTAATAAAATCTTTTCTAAGAATGCTCACTAAACATCTCTCAGTACACATAGATTGTGCTTAATTCAAATCCAAGTCAAAACGGATCACATCCGGGTCAAGATTTTGGCCATGGGCAGCCCTATCATCAGACCATGTGGCCTGTGGGAAGTAGTCTAGATAATAATAAAATGTTATTTTGAATACTGTCATGCTTGAGACACTGCATAAAGCAAAGATAAGACGATGAAAAGAAGGGATCCAATAATTGTTGAGTCGTACCAATTAAGTTGGGACGTCGAAGACAATGAAACAAGAGAAAAAAGACATACGGTAAAGAAACAAGTTTATAGAACTTACTTTTGAAAGGAAAAATCCCTCTCCTGATGAGCTCTCTGTAGTGCAAATATCCAATGAAAGAACAAGCAGAAGCAGTCCAGAATTGAACTTCGGGGGTGCCCAATTCTTCAGCAGCTTTGATACCGAAGCTCATGACACCATCCGAAATCACGCAGCTGACAGGAGGCCCTTCGGAAGACGAGTTCAGCTTAATCAACAGCTCTTTAAAAGGAGCCAAACAATTTTTTCTGACAGAATCACAAAGCCGAGGCACGTCCTGAGTGGCATCTTTATCTGACGCTGGCATCCCATCAGGGATAGTCTCAAACCTGAACCCGTCGAACCCTTTAACTGACTCTGTCCCTTTCGATCGGATCAAGCGTTTGTGGTTAAATTCAGTGTTCACAAAGGTTATATGGAACCCTTTTGCATGCAAAAGCTTGGCAAGTCTCATTAATGGGGTAACATGGCCTTGAGATGGATATGGAACCAAAACTGCATGAGGTTTTTTTGTGGTTTCTACGGAACCCATTTTGTGCGTAGATGAAAGTTTATTTTATTTTATTTTATTTTATTTTTATTCAAAAGTGTGTAGATGAAAGTTAATGCAACGGGTGCAGAATGTATTAGTCCCAGCTACTTGACGGTACCATTTATATAGGAAATGGGGCGGCAAATGATTTGGACAATGCACAAAGGTATACAAAGTCGTAAATGCCATGTGCACCATTTCTTTACCACTAAATATGAAAGAAAGCATCCTTTCATAGGTCCCATGCATCCCATTGAATTAAGTAATTGTTGCTGTATACATTTTTAAAAGGGCTAATTACAATTTGATCCTTGAATGTAGGAATTGTTTGCATGTTTACCTTGAATAAAAAACGACAGGCACTTGTGACTTTTGATAAAGGATTCCTTGAAATAATTCCTTTCAATGGAATAGCCTGAAAAGGACAAATTAACCCTTCATACTTTCATTTTGCACCCTTCAATTATGTTTTAAACTTTACTTTAGTCCATAAACTTTAGTTTCCAATAAGATGCACTTTAAATTCTTAAACTTATCTCACTTTGAACCAATCAATAATGGAATGACAAAAACTAACGGATCATTTTCTACTCTCAATCATCTTATCAACAAAATTAGAATATTTTGCTAATGAAGGGTCGCAGCTATTTCAGTAGTTTTGTATATTCTATTAATGATTGGACTAGAGTGGGACAAATTCAAAACTTTAGGAAGCAAAATATCCTAAACTTTATTTCAAGGATCAAAGTAAGACAATTCGTGTATTTTGATTCTATGAAATGCAATCAACCTTAAGTTTTCCTAACTAATATATACTTTTTGACAACAGTATCTATTTTGTCGTTTCTGTTGGAACCAACGGTTGGACAGGAAATGCTGCATTTGCGCCTTCTGATTTTTGAAAGAAAAAATATCGTTCAGAAATTTAAATGTTTATAGTTTACAAAAGTGAAAAAATTAATCCTAAGCATATTTGTTTCATTTGAAATATAACTTCTATTAGGTTGTATATTTTAACCTAAAACTAATTCCATTAGTGCGTACTCTAACCTCAAGTTTGAGCTGATTCATTGCCATTTTATCAGATGACCATGTTTCAATGCAAAAAGATCACAACAGCTTGGTATATCCAACGAGATTCATGCATTACAGTTTTCACAAGCTAGTTCTGTAAAATATTTTTCATTACTATATGAACTTATAGGACATGCCTATTAATGAGATTATGCCTCTTTCTCTGAGCACATTAACTTGAAGATAATCATAAATCCACAATCACAGGCTGTCAAAAATTTAATAACAGGGATGTCAAAGTTAATTAGGCAGCTTTAAGGCATGATTACAAAAAATTGGCACATAGCTCATTCACATTGAAGATTTGTTGCTGAGGTGCAAAACTATGCATAGGATTTCATAAGGATTGTTGCCAGTTGAAATCATGACGTTACTTCACATCCCGACATGTCAAATTTTTTGCGTGCCCTCCTTTAGTAATAGAGAAAACTTAGGAATACTTAGCTAAAAGGAAATGAATTCTATGATGGAGCTGGTTCCTACTTCACAAGCAACCAGGCAATTGTTATCCAGGTTCTTTTCATTATTCCAATTCGATTAATTGTCAAAATTTCACTCAGTCAATTTGACAGCTTCATAGGCATGCACTAACACGTTATCGTAGACATTTAATGTGAAACCCTGGAGTTATCCTAATATGTTTTAGGAATTTATTTTATTATTAGTACTAATTTATCAAAATAATAAAATAAGCATTTTGTACCTATTAAATAAACTAACCCGGTAACCTATTCCTATTCAACCACTAATAGGCAGTGGGTGGTTACATATATTGTTCCTGAATCTTAGATGAGGTGGTTCATAAAATTATCTTCTCCAAGTCAAAACAACATAGCTTTCCTTTTCGTCTCTACATTTGATAAATTATAGGCCTCAGAAACCTCTTGTCAAATTAAATACAATAGGCAACTCTCAAGGGAAGTGGGCATCACAATTTAATCAAGTAAATTTCAATGCATACAAAACTCCTATGTTATTAAGTTTTAAATAACTATAGAATCCATTGCTTTTTATCGTTATATGTTTATAAAGTTAGTAGTTAATCTAAAGAAACAAAATTCATGTTTGGATTGGGATACATCAAGGTTTTTAAAGTCGGGATTCTACATTGGATCTTTTTTTACTTTGCAAGATCGGATCGTAGGATCGGATCGTGGGATCGATCCATCCTACAAAAACCGTAAAAAATAATCTTACTTGTAATTTTGATGTTTGCAATTCATATACACAATAAATAATGCAACTCATGTACAATCAATATAATAGTATTATTAATTGAGCTTAAAATCGTATTATCTAAAATATTTGGGATAGTCTAAAAATTAAATAAAAATTTTGGAACTACATGTGACATACTGTAAATGAATCTGATTAAATTAAAAATATTGTTCTTTCTCATTTTGAGTCCAAATGCAATTACTGGATAAGGTAGTTGGAAAAATTGACTTTATATATATGTGTGTGTGTGTGTGTATCATTTAAGTATTTATAAATGAGACAATTAAATACCAATTTTTAAAGATTCACCAATTTTTATAGGTAAGGAATTAGCATAACATAATTATGTGGATTTAAAGTTTTTGAATCTAATTTCTAACGCAACAAATAGCAGAATTTTCGATACAAAATTTTGATCAAATTATTAAAATATGACAACTATGGGATACACATGATAGGTTAAGTTTTCTTGGAGTTGCATAGAACTTTTTATGTTTGTATATAAGACATAATTGTAGAAATTATTCAACTATGGAGTTGGAATCCTAAAAGATGAAATCTACTAGGGTTGATTTGAGAAAAAAAGGGGGGAAACCATGGTAGAAGCTTGAAGCTTCAGCCATGGATGAATCAATGGAGGGTCATCGGACCCTTTTTTTAACTCAACGTCGCTGGCAAGGGTCGGCGACGTCATCCATAGCAAATGGCTAGTCGAAGAAGGGTCAGCTGCAGCTCAAGCCATGGTTAGCAGGGAAAAAATTATATACATGCATACATACATACATATATATATATATATATATATATATATATATAGCAGTAGCAGCTGCCACTGCTGCTAAAGAAGGTGATGACGGGTGGCGGTGGAGTTGATGGTTGGGTTGATGGTGATAAAAATCAGGGTTTTGTTATAGGGTTAAAAAACAATCTCTAGAAAATGGGAGAAGAAGAAGAGAAGGGTATATTAATATCTGCATATGTGTTTAATAAATAGAACTCCCCTTATATTAGAAACTTCACGTATGCAATATGATAATAATGGTAGAAATTGAATCATTTTTTTATTTTGATACAGACATATCTATTTCACCGAACCTCTCTCCGAGACCGTGCCCAAATCGTTACGCATATTCTTGATAAACCAACGTTTATATATAGATGTAGGAGGATCTGTTTGGGAAGTAAGAAGCCCCTTTGACATCTCTTCATCTGTAAATAATTCTCGATATGAAAACACAGAGTTTTGTGTTCTGAGTTAAAGAAAAGGGAACGAGTCGGGCCAAGATGAATCGGATAGGATTTCTTGACTTGGACGAGTCAAGAAAATCTCTACCGGTCAGACTTGGGTTTGGGTTAGAACAAAATCTGGTTGGACTAAAGAATTGGGCTTGTTGGTATTTGAAGGATTGGGTAACATTTTAAATAAATATTGGGCCGAAACTAGAAACTAAACTAGGGAAATGGGTGGGTCTTGATTGAATTTGAGTAATCAGTTAAGTATTAAATTGATTGTTAAATCCAACTTAAGTAAATTATAAAGACTTCAGTTTTGTTAATTAAGCCCAAGATCCTTTAATGAAGGTCCAAATTTACAACTAAATGTCATTAAGACAATTAAGCCCAATAGGATATGACATGAATAATAACAATAATAATAAATTTAAAAGATTAACTAATTAATTATGATCGATTAATAATAATGATAATAAATGGATAAGTAATTAATCAATGTAATAAGAATTAACAAAGGATGTAGTTAAGTAATAATAAAAATAGTAGCTAGCTAAATGATTAATTAAGTTATTAATTGAAAATAATTGTAAATGATTAATTAATGATAATAGGAATTAGATAAATGAACAATTAATTTATTAATTAGTGAATGAGTAATTAATTAATGATATTAAGTAGATAAATAATGAATTAATTTATAATAATTAGTTGATGATCAATTAATCAATTAATTAATAATTATTTAATGATCAAATTTAAAGTATACATTATCTTGTTAGTGTTTTTGTCAAATTCGTCATGAGCAATTCATACATATTGTAGCTAAGGGGGAAGAAATTAAAAAGAAATGATGCTTTATGTAACTTTCTAATTGCAGTGTTTTTGACTTCTTATTCCAAGGCATGCAACTCCAACAATAGAGGTAGGTAATTTGGAATAAAAAGACTAATATCCAAAGATGATTATTGAAAGCCATTTCACACAATTCTTTTTTCTTTCAGGCCACAGCAGAGACTTTGTGCGCAACTTATCCCTTGTAATGAAGAGCCTCAATGATAAACTTGTCAAAATTATTGAAAGATGATCCCCCAACTTCAGTTGTTTCCTCAGCTTTCTTCTTCCATTCTTTAGACCTAAAGCTCATGTTTTCCCCTTCCTCTCCCACAACCATTTTGCGTACAAGCTCTGCTACTTCATAGCGATTCACATCATGATTTATTTCCATTCCAATTCCCCATTTCTCACAAGAGTAATGACAGTTAGTCTGCTGATCAGCGAAGAAAGGCCAGCAGATGACAGGCACACCAGCAGAAATACTTTCTAACGTAGAATTCCATCCACAGTGAGTCAAAAATGCACCAATAGCTGGATGCTCCAACACTTTGTCCTGTGCACACCAGCTCGTTAACAACCCTCTATCCTGAATCTCTTCCAGGAAATCTTCAGGCAACATTGCTGTTGCTCCTTCCTGAACGACATCAGGCTGAATAATCCACAAAAACTGTTGCTTGCTATGCGCAAGCCCCCAAGCAAATTCTTTGAGATGATGGTCAGTCATGGTTGTTACACATCCATAATTAACATAAACAACTGAGTTTGGTGCTCTTCGACCTAGCCACTCGAAAACTTTTGTGTCAGGCTTCCATAAACTTGAATTCAGGGAATTGACATGGCTTTCAGGAACAATGTGCCTGGCTAATACATGTAGAGGGCCTATTGTATAAATATTTGGGAAATTGAACTTCGAAATGATTGCTTCTAAAGCTTCTTTTTCAAGTTCATCGAAGGTATTGAAGATTATTGCTGGGGCTTTTAGACAACTCTGTACCTCCTCCCCAAGGAAATCAAACATGATATCGTCGGGATCAGTTGTTTTAAAAAAGCTTGGAAGGTCCCTGAATTTTATGTTGCTCATGCCACAAATCCAATCAACTGGCTTATCAAGAGTACCATCTGTGAGGTAATCGTCATCTGGACAGAAAAAAATTGGATTTTCAAGTTTGAGGAATAATTATATCAAGATTAACAAGGAAGGAACTTGATAGTTTGGACATGTGAAAAGCCATCACTCTTCTCAAGTTTTTATTCCTTCTATGATTACTGTTATCCAAAATGCATATGGGATGACATACCAAAAAATCAAGGTTGTTGAAGAGTTAACCAAACATATAAAAGAGGAAGATTAATAAGGAAAGAATAGTACTAGCATTATTTTGAAATGTGATAACTAAGTAGCGACCATAGAATCCCATTTCTTTGCCTGGAGTAAATTGACTTCGTACTTCCCTTGTTGTATTTTCTATTATAATTTTAAAATATTCAGATAATTTTATTATGAAATTTTAAAGTAAAAATTTGACGAAAATCAACCTCTACGTTGTCCGTTGAAATGAAGTATTAATCTTTAGTTGAAAATATGAGGGGTTAACTATGCGGTATGACATTTTTTTATATTGATTTTCCTGTTTTAATTAGATAATATACTTTTTGCAATTGACCAGTGATTTAGACTATGATGCGTGATATGCATAAATTATTGACTATAATATGTACGAAGTTGTTTAACACAAATTTAGGTCTACCTACCATTGTAAGCAATAATTGAATTCCAGGGCATTCTTCATGCCGATTGCACATGCTTCATGTTTGAAGTAAATGATTCCAGAAAAATTGGTAAGCCAACTTGCGTGTGTTCATTATATGCAATCCTTACACGTTTGCGTTTGGCACAGGAATTTAGGCACTCTACATTATCCAAGATTTAGCTATGTCCCTAAAATCTTCCATGATTTTAATATATTTTCCTGATAATTTTGGCCCTCTTCCAAGTATACTGATATACTATTGCTGTACCAATATGATATGGTGCACTACTGGCACTTGGTGTACTCCAATAATTTTCTCTATTAATTCTCTCCTAATCGATTGATAATCGTTCTATGTAAAATTTTCATCTTCTTCCTTTTCGTGGTATTGATTTTGTCAGCATTAGTTAAATCTCAAAGTTAAAGTCTAGCCCTTTTTATTATGTTGAGTGATGATGGATTCTAATACCATAATTAATCTTTAATTAACGGGTAAATCTTTTATTCACTAACCATGCATACACTAATGGGTTTAGATGCATTCAAATTCAAGTAATGTGGTATAGATCCAACTGCATCGGTGTATACACTACCAATGTAAGAAAGATTAATCCTTAATTAATTCCATTAACAAAGGAGACAAATGAACAACTTATTGTAGTACCGCTTCATTACGTGTGGCAACTTGTGACTTTTTGCTTAATGGTGAATACACACACTCTCTCCATTAGCAGCTATTGGAATTTAAGAAAAAAAAATAAAGTGTTATATAATTATATACAAGACACATAGGAAGCTATTCAGAAGGTTCGAGGGGAAGTAGTACATAAAATTCATTACGTATTTGAACCCAATAAACGGGTGTAAAGTTTCGGGGTCAACCCTCGGTCTGGACGGCCAGATTATGGGAAGTGGTCTAGATACATGTCGATTTTCATCTTTTAAGCGTATATGCATGTTTCATCATTCTCATGATCAAGAAATTACAAGCTATAAATGAGAAGATTAAAAAACAGGTTTAATCATACCAGTTAAGCTGAGATGGAACGTTAAAGACAATAACAATACAGTCCAATGACAAGAGAACAAATAAAGAAGAAGTTTGTGGCAACAAATAAAGAAGTTTATAGTACTTACTTTTGAATGGAAAAATTCCTCTCCTGATAAGCTCTCTATAGTGCAGATATCCAATGAAAGAACAAGCAGAAGCCGTCCAAAATTGAACTTCAGGGATGCCCAATTCTTCAGCAGCTTTGATAGCGAAGCTCATGACACCATCAGAAATCACAAAACTGACAGGAGGAACTTCAGAAGACGAGTTCAGCTTAATCAACAGCTCTTTAAAAGGAACCAAGCAATTTTTTCTGTCAGAATCACAAAGCTGAATCACATCTTGAGTGGCATCTTTATCTGATGGTGGCATCCCATCCGGGATGGTCTCAAACCTGAAATCATCGAACCCTTTGACTGATTCTGGCCCTTTCGATCGGATCAAACGTTTGTGGTTAAATTCAGTGTTGACAAAGGTTATATGGAGCCCTTTTGCATGCAAGAGCTTAGCAAGTCTCATCAGTGGGTTAACATGGCCCTGAGCTGGAAATGGAACCAAGACTGCATGAGGTTTCATTGTGGTTTCTGTGGTTTCAATATAACCCATTTTCTATGTAAGCGGAAGCCGAAGACGAAGTATTATGCGCAAGTCCCTAATTGATAGTGCCATTGATTTATAGAAATTGTTTCGGACCAAACGCAAAGGTCTACACAAGTCACACACAAAACTAGCTACACGTGTTTGCCATATATATATATATATATATATATATATTACGTAATACAGTAATAAACATTTGTTTCATGGGTCCCACATATCCCATGAAAATCAACGGAGATTTTGCAATTTTTGCTGTGCATATATAAAAGGGCTGGTTAATTACACTTTGCCCCTTGAATATAGTGTTCATTTGCAATTTCCCCTTGAATAAAAAAAAAGGCAATTTGTAGTTCTACAATTTAGGCTAAAAAAATGTCTTCTAATAAAACTATTAATGGATTAACTAAAAGGACAAATGAGCCCTTTAATTAAGTTTTATCTGAAGTGACAAAAAAGTAACTATGAGCATATATATATATATTTTCAAAATTTATTAAAAGATAAAAACTCCTAACATTAAATACCGATTATCATTGCACTCTAGAAGTGCTCATTTTACTAAAAGATTGGAAAATTAGCTCATTGTCAACTTTGTTAAACACATCTTTTTCACTATAAGTAACTGAAACTCTCAATTTTTTAAATAATTTGCGAATTACCATCAACTTGATCTTCTATGGATTCCTTTAAGAAATTTATTTTTTAGCTTGCTATAAATAAAAAATCATAATATCTTAATTTCGTATTATAAATAAAAAAATTTAGCATCAACTTGAAAATTTCTTGTTTTTGGAAACTTTAAAGTCTAAAAAAATTGGCTTGAAGAATTGGTTTTCCCTATCCACTTAAGAAAGCTCATTCCTTGTTTTTGGATACATCAAGAGAATTTATTCTTGAACTAATATCCATAAATAACTTGAAATAAATTCAAAATTCTTGTGATGATAAGAACTATGAATTTTGAATCGTTTAAGGTCAATATCTATAGAAAAGAGAATTTGGTAAAATATAGTGGGATCAAATAAGATGCAATTTAAAAAATTTTAAAATTTTATAAAGCTAAAAACTAATTTTTTCAAAATTAACGGGGTCAATTGACCTCGCTTGCTTGTATGTGGCTCTGCCAATGCTGATATGGCTATTTAGTTGGAAAAATTACTAGTAACCCAATATGGTGTTATTTATTGTCACATAATTTCACTAATATTTAATTATCCATTTTACCCCCTATGTAATGTTGTTAGTTAAAATACTAGCAGTGTTCTTACTTAAATGCTAAATCAAATGACGATTTAACCCCCTTGTACAAAGCCACAAGAGAATTACATGTATTATAATTACCATAATTAATTATACATTCTGTCCATCTTCCGCTTTATATAATAAAACCACAAGGTTTCTATGCTTCCTAGAAAACGAAGTGGACCAAGTCGAGAATCTTTCATGAGTCCCTCTCAACCTGCCTCTTTGCTGTTTGTTGACTTGTTCCCCATTTTATTTCGTTTTATTTTTTTTATTTGGTAATAAAGTCTACCTATCGTCTCTGTCGTACTTACCCAAGCGACTAACTATGTATTACGTATGTTAGTTTTGTACGTATCATAAAAGTATCTGTTAGTTAATTGACCAGCAAAAATCAAATTTTATATATTATGTTTAATTCTGTACTTTGTATAAACTACTATTAAGGGGACAACTCTCTGGAATTCTCCCCCCACTTTTGTCAATGATCTATTGTCCCTATTTCCAACAAATAATATTTCTTTTTCTTATAAAAGGAAAAAACCTATGGTTATCGCATTCATGTGAAATTTTACATTTTATGAAGTAACTCTATGAACTATCCACACTTGGATCACGTGGTTTGGATCTGAATCCAGATAGCCCATGACTCTATATTAGAATAAATCTAATATCCAAATCGTCCATGTTTAAATCAGAATCTAAATCTAGATGTGTCAGTGAATACTTTAAATTTTTAAAAAAAATTTCTTTTACAAAATAAATTTACTTCACAACTTTGGAATAAAGCTGTATAACTGATAGGGAGATAATTATATACTTTATTTGTTGGTATTTGAGCTTAATTTCTATCATTTATTGTGCAAAGAATTGGGTTACTGCTTATATTTGAATTTTGTGGCATTTGCAGGCTTTTGGTGTGAAAATTGGTATTTATTGGCAAATTCCAGAAGACTTGCACTTCCAGGGCGTGCCTGTGCCAGAGAGGGAAGCAGAGCTGAGTTGGCGATTGGAGGAGATGAATTCTTGGGCCTTGTGTTGAAATTTTTGGAGAATATATTGGACGTCAATTCTAAATAGGAAACGTCTCTTTTAGGAACGTGGGCAGTGGGAACAGAGGAATAGACCCTGTGCAACTTTGAAATTCACGTGGAGGCTTAAGGTGCTTTCCTTATTGCGTGGGAAGTCCAAGTCCGTTTGGGAAAGAAACATTTATTGACTTCCGGAAGGCAACAGAAGTGACTAGCATATATATGATCTTTTATTCCTTGTTTAAAGGAATGAGGAGCCTAGCTTTAGTTTTCTTTCTTTTTGTCAATTGTTTTCTTTGTTTTTCCGCCGCCAATAGGGAGCACTGGAGCTTAGCCAGTTATTTTATTTTCGTTAAATTCCTTGGGTTTTGGCCGCCAGTAGGACATCCTTGGAGGCTTGCTTGATAATTGGAAGTTTTGTCTCCTTTTTGTTTCTTTATTCCGCCGTCAGTAGCATAGAACTTGGAGTCCAACTTTACTTTAGTTTTCCTAGTTCCCGTATGAGTTTCATGGAATAAACAATTTGCATGATTTCAATGTCAAGGCGTGGCTAATCTTCTTTTCTAGTTGAGGAATAATCAAGGCTCGGGGCACCATAACTGTGAGATCGTTTTGTTTATTAATTTTAATTTATATGTTCATGGGTATTTAATTATTCTCTGTTTCCAGTTAATTATTATTTGGGTTTATTGGATAATTAGGCCTGTTATTCAATTGTCTAAATAATATATAGTCAATTAGGGTGTTGGCGCGTCGCCTTTAAGCAACCTAATTAGTGAAAAACGAGACAGTTTCACCGCCTCGCAAGTGGTCTAATTTGTATCGTGGGAATAATTAATCTAGCCTCAGTAAATCCGCATGTGTGTTTACCATTTAGAATTGGATTTTTCTAATTCCTAATGCTGTGACTACATTAAATCCTATGAGCGTCTCTAGGGTTGTCTAGTTCACAAGAGGGTAGTCTATGAGCGTCTCTGGGCTACTATAAAATTAAGGAAAGATTGGTGGTTAGGCGCGTCGCTTGACCACTATAACCAATTTATTCATGAACGTGTAAATATTTCCATGTATCTATGATCAGTTGTGTGTACCGGTGCCAAGATTAATTCCTTGACTAGGTTGTTTTAATTAATTGTTTCTTGTGTTATTTAATTCCTGCAATCTAGCTTAATTAGAATTTCAGTTTTTATTCCTTTTTAGTTATTTGCTATCTTTTCCAAAACCCCCCAAATTCTCAGAGAAAATAAATCACCCAGTCCCTGTGGATACGACCCTACTCACCATTATACTTGAATTCATATTTTTAGAGTAGGTATTTTATTTTTGGAGGTTTGACATCCACCAATAACTCAAGGATTTTTTATCAAAAAAAAAAAAGCAATGATTTAAATATCAAGGTTGTTTCCATAGAATAATTAATGCATATAACTTTGATATTAAAAAAATCTTTTCTAAGAATGCACACTAAACATTTATAAGTACTCATAGATTGTACTTAAATTATATTTAATTCAAATCCAAGTAAAAATTGATCACATCCGGGTCAAAACTTTGACCATGGCCTGCCCTATCATTAGACCATGTGGCCTGTGGGAAGTAGTCCAGATAAAGATCTTTTGAATACTGTCATGATTGAGACGACGAAGAGAAGGGATCCTAAAATTGTTGAGTCATACCAATTAAGTTGGGACGTCTAAGACAATGAAACAAGAGTAAAAGACATGGTAAAGCAAGAAATTTATAGAACTTACTTTTGAATGGAAAAGTCCCTCTCTTGATGAGCTTTCTGTAGTGCAAATATCCAATGAAAGAACAAGCAGAAGCAGGCCAGAATTGAACTTCAGGGATGCCCAAATCTTCAGCAGCTTTGATACCAAGCCCAAAGCTACCAAACGCAAATCGAAAACATCCGTTCATAGGTCCCATGCATCCCATTGAATTAAGTAATTGTTGCTGTATAGATTTTTAAAAGGGTTAATTACATTTTGACCGTTGAATGTAGGAATTTCTTGCATGTTTCCCTTGAATAAAAAACGATCGGCACTTGTGACTTTTGGTGAAGGATTCCTTCAAATAATTCCTTTCCATGGAATAGCCTGAAAAGGACAAAATAGTGAAATACCCCTTCATACTTCCATTTTGCACCCCTCAATTATATTTTGAACTTTACTTTAGTTCATAAACTTCAGCTTGGAATAAGCTACTCTTTAAGTTCTTAAACTCATCTCAGTTTGATCCAATCAATAATGGAACAGACAAAAACTAATGGATCAGTGTCCACTCTAGATTACCTTATGAATGAAATTAGAATATTTTGTTAATGGAGGGTGGCAGCTATTTCAATAGTTTTGTATATTCTGTTAATGACTGGACTAAAATGGGACAATTTTAAAACTTTTGGGAGCAAAAAAAATATATATATATATATCCTAAACTTCAGTTCAAGGATCAAAGTGAGAAAATTCGTGTATACTTTGAGGCTATGAAATGCAATCAACCTTAAGTTTTCCTAACTAATCTACCTTTTTGACAACAAAATCTATTTGGTCGTTTCTGTTGGAACCAATGGTTGGACAGGAAATACTGCATGTGCGTCTTTTGATTTTTGAAAAAGAAAAATCATTCAGATATTTGAAGTTCTATAGTTTACAAAATTGAAAAAATCAATCCTAAGCATATTTGTTTCATTTGAATTATAACTTCTATTTGGTTGTATATTTTAATCTAAAATTAATTGTTTTAGTGCGTACTCTAACATAAAAGTTAAGCTGATCCATTGCCATTTTATCAGGTGACCATGTTTCAGTGCAACAAGATCACACTAAATTGGTATATCCTACGAGATTCAGGCATCACAGTTTTCACAAGTTAGTTTTGTAAATATTTTTCATTACTATATGAACTTATAGGACTTACCTTTTAATGAGATTATGCCTGTCTCTGAGCACACCAACTTGAAAATAAGCCATAAATCCACAATCAGAGGCTGTCAAAAATTTAATAACGGCAATGTCAATGTTAATTAGGCAGTTTTAAGGCACGATTACGAAAAATTGACACATAGCTCATTCACATCGAAGATTTGTTGCTGATGTGCCAAACTAAGCGTAGGATTTCATAGGATTGTTGCAGTTGAAATCATGACGTTACTTCACATCTTGGTACTGAGTTGTGGTGGAGATGGTAGTATTGGTGGTGGTGATTAGTGGCTGAGAAAAGGCAACTCATGGTGCTGAATTGCTGATTAGTGATACAGATGGTGGTAGAGATGGGTGGAGATGGAGGAGATGATGACATTGCATCTGGGAAATGGAAAATGTTAATGCTGTCTGGCGTTGTGAGAAGTGGGGAGAATGTGTTCATTTTCAGAAATAGACCAGAGAAGATAATTTGCAAGAAAGCAAACCTTCATGGGATTGAAATATCATCAGTAAGAAATATGCATATCAGCTTCTTGTGTCGAACCAATTTCCTGCTGGTGCAATCAATGGTTATGCAACATCCTGTTTTGAGTTACAGGAGCACAAGTCCATGTACTCTAAAGTTTTCCAGTTATTCATTTCATAGGACGGCTTTGAGCGTTAGGTTAATGTGCCCTTTTTTTTTTTTACTTTCACAAGAAGACATTGCTGCAGGTTGCTTTTTTAATTTAAAAAAATCTGCTAAAGAAAGCAAGACAGAATGAAAAGCAAAAGAAAATAAAAAGGAAAGAACAATCACAAGAATGAATTTAAAAAAAAAAAAGGAAGTAAAACAAAAAAAGAGGAAAAAATACAAAGGGATAAACGGGGAAAGGAAAATAAGAAAGTGAAAAAATTTAACAAAAAAATGGATTTTTTATTTGGAGTGATTTTAAATTACATTTATGTCCCTATCAGATTTGGTTAATTTTAATTATAATAATAACTAACGGAACTAGCAACTGTACTGCTAGGTTTTGTGCATTTCATAAAAAACTAGAGTAAAGTGAGATGGATTCTATAGTCTAAGGATTTAAGTATCCCATTTTGAAGTTTAGGGATTGAAGTGAGATTCCGTGTAAAATTTGAGAGGTCAAAGTGGAATTTACTCCAATTAAAAAGAAGCAACGTTTCATGTAACTGTCTATAAGGGTGCGTTTGATAAAACTGAAATCTGAAATCTGAAATCATTAAGTGATTGAATTGTTAAGAACTAAATTTAATACATTTAAATGTATATCACATTCAGTGATAAGTGAATAGGTTATCACTTATTTTTGGGAGCAAGTTTTGCCTAAAAGATTCAGTGCCACTTAATTAATTCAGATGTTCTATTTTTGATTATCAAACGCATCTAAATGTGTTAAGAACTGAACTCATTAAGTTTAAGTACTGAATTGGATTATCAAACAGGGTCTAGTTGTAGTGTTCTTAACTTGTTATTCCAAGGCATGCACCTCCAACAATAGAGGCGGGTAATTTAGAATAAAAAAGACTGATACCCAAAGATGATTATGGAAGCCATTTCAGACAATTCTTTCTTCTTTCAAGCCACAGCAGAGACTTTGTGTGCAACTCATCCCTTGTAATGAAGAGCCTCAATGATAAACTTGTCAAAATCAATGGAAGATGATCCCCCAACTTCAGTGGCTTCCTCAGCTTTCTTCTTCCATTCTTTAGCCTTAGACCTCATTTTTTCTCCTTCCTCGCCCACAATCATTTCACGCACAAGTTCTGCTACTTCATAGCGATTCACATCATGATTTATTTCCCTTCCAATTCGCCATTTCTCGCAAGAGTAATGACAGTTAGTCTGCTGATCGGCGAAGAAAGGCCAGCAGATGACAGGCACACCAGCAGAAATACTTTCTAATGTTGAATTCCATCCACAATGAGTCAAAAATGCACCAACAGCTGGATGCTCCAACACTTTGTCCTGTGCACACCAGCTTGTTAACAACCCTCTATTCTGAATCTCTTCCAGGAAATCTTCAGGCAACATTGCTGATTCTCCTTCCTGAACGACGTCAGGCCGAACAATCCACAAAAACTCTTGCTTGCTATATGCAAGTCCCCAAGCAAACTCCTTGAAATGATGGTCAGTCATGGTTGTTACACTTCCATAATTAACATAAATAACTGAGTTTGGTGCTCTTTGATCTAGCCACTCAAACACTTTCGAGTCAGGCTTCCATAAACTTGAATTCAGGGAATTGACTTGGCTTTCAGGAACAATGTGTCTGGTTAATAAATGTAGAGGGCCTATTGAATAGATATTTGGGAAATTGAACTTCGAAATGACTGCTTCTAATGCTTCTTTTTCAAGTTCATCGAAGGTATTGAAGATTATTGCTGGAGATTTTAGACAACTCTGTGCCTCCTCTCCAAGGAAATCAAACATGATGTCGTTGGGATCAGTTGTTCTAAAAAAGCTTGGAAGGTCCCTGAATTTTATGCTGCTCATGCCACAAATCCAGTCAACTGGCTTATCAAGAGTACCATCTGTGAGGTAATCGTCATCTGGACAAAGAGGAAAAAAATATGGTTTTTCAAGTTTGAGGAATAATTATTTTAAGACTAACAACTAACAGGGAAGGAACTTCATAATTTAGGCATGTGAAAAGCCATCACTCTTCTCAAGGTTTAACTTTTATTTCTTCTATGATTACTGTTAGCGAAAATGCATATGGACTGTTAAGAAAAGCCATAATTTGGACTGTTAAAAAAAAATAAAGTTTTATATAATTATATACAAGAGACATAGGAAGCTATCTAGAAGGTAGGACAGGAAGTAGAACATAGTATTCTTTACGTATTTGAACCCAATAAACGGGTGTAAGTTTCGGGGTCAAAGCTCCGTGGTCCAGATACATGTCGATTTTCGTCTTTTAAGCGTGTATGCATGTTTCATCATTGTCATGATCAAGAAATTACAAGCTATAAATTAAACGAGCCGAGTAGAAAACAGGTTTAATCATACCAATTAAGTTGAGATGGAACGTTAAAGACAATAACAATATAGTCCAAATATCAACAAATAAAGAAGTTTATAGTACTTACTTTTGAACGGAAAAATTCCTCTTCTGATAAGCTCTCTATAGTGCAGGTATCCAATGAAAGAGCAAGCAGAAGCCGTCCAAAATTGAACTTCAGGGATGCCCAGCTCTTCAGCAGCTTTAATACCGAAGCTCATGACACCATCCGAAATCACGCAGCTCACAGGAGGCCCTTCAAAAGACGAGTTCAGCTTAATCAACAGCTCTTTAAAAGGAACCAAGCAATGTTTTCTGACAGAATCACAAAGCTGAGGCACATCTTGAGTGGCATCTTTATCTGATGGTGGCATCCCATCCGGGATGGTCTCAAACCTGAAATCATCGAACCCTTTAACTGATTCCGGCCCTTTGATCGGATCAAACGTTTGTGGTTAAATTCAGTGTTGACAAACGTTATATGGAACCCTTTTGCATGCAAGAGCTTAGCAAGTCTCATCAGTGGGTTAACATGGCCTTGAGCTGGATATGGAACCAAGACTGCATGAGGTTTTCTTGTGGTTTTTGTGATTTCCAGAGAACCCATTTTCTATGTAAACGGAAGCCGAAGACGAAGTATTATGCATAAGTCCATGATTGATAGTGCCATTTATAGGATTTGGGGCAGAAATTGATTCGGACCATACACAAAGGTCTACACAAGTCATGCACAAAACTACACGTAGTGCAGTGGAAAAAATTTGTTTCATGGGTCCCACATATCTCGTGAAAATCAACGTAGATTTTACAATTTTTGCTGTGAATATATAAAACGGCCGGTTAATTGCACTTTGCCCCTTGAATATGGTGTTCATTTGCACTTTCCCCTTGAATAAACAAAAGGCACTTTGCACTTCTGCAATTTAGGTAAAAGAACACGTTCTAATAAGTCTGTTAATGGTTAACCAAAAGGACAAATGAGCCCTTTAATGAAGTTTTATCTGAAGTGACAAAAGTTAACTATGAGCATATGTATTTTCCAAAAAAGTAAACTTGAAATGTGGATATATATTTTAACTATTACTGATTCATTTACAAAAACTTAAAGATGGTTAATTGACGTTCCAAAATGGCCACGTTGTAATGCAATAAGATCCCACTAAATATGTTTGCAATAACATATGGTCCATTATCGCTAGTAAAATATTTTATATATTAAATAATTGCAAACTTTCTTTTTAGCTGTTTTTCATTAGTTGAGTTGCAGAAAAATGTTTTAACCCATTAGCTATAGTTCAATCTTCAAAATTTAAGCATGTACACATGAACAAATAATCACATAAATTGGCTGAGGAAACGCATTTCTGAGTTATTCTATGAAGGGCATAATTGTCCAATATCCTTAACTGTCAGAGTGGTAAACGATTTATTGGTTAAAATTGTAAACATAATATTTTTTTTTTCTCGGTGAAAAGTGAATATTGTTTGCATTTAGAGGGAAGAGTGCGAATTATTCCTACGTGCAGGGGGCAAACTATAATCCACCTTTTGAGAATTAGAAACTTCAAAAATTCATGACTGGGAAGTTATACCACAAGATGGTCAGCCGAGCCTAGTGTACCTGTCCATCAGTGATTGTACAATGTACATGAAGAATTTTATGGCTAAAAATTTCAATTTCTGTTTTAATGCACACAATGAAGACATAAGGTGAGACAAAGACATCAACCTACTGATATTAAAAGCAACCTCTTTCTAGTTATATCGCCAATATTTTTTGTGAAAGCCTTAAAGAATCTTTGGCTAGTGTCCGAAACCTAATAAAACGACGTAAATATTTGACAAGACTTAATAGTCAAGCAAGATTGATATTATACGTACTGGAGCAATTTGTCTTCGAGTCATGTGTATATATTATGTTGATTTTTTTTTTTTTTTAAATCTAGAGGATCCTGAAATGTTGGGAAAACCGAGCATCATCGTTTAAGAAAACTTCTTTTGCTGTTATTTTTTAAAATTGTATGACAATGACAAATGTAATAAACTCAAAATTCATTGTTCTCAACCATGGAAGTTGAGGTCAAGGATGGCATTATAGAATCATAAATTACCAAACAGTGCGACATCCACAATAGAAGAGAGAGGTTTTGATTTTTGATTTTCGTTTTTTTGTTTTTGGGGGGGGGGGGGAGTCTGTTAACAGGAGATTGTCTCCACCAAGATGAAAGTAGTCAATTGCTACAAATTCAATTAACCTAAATTTTTCGATTTTTCTTTTTAAAAAATCACTTATAATTGAACCTCCCCACTTTTTTCTTGTCGTTCAATTATGCTGAGAAAAATCACTATTATGTTGTTATCGCTGCAAATGTCACATTTAGATTTAACCAAAATATAGTAGCAAGTAAATTTTATTGTATTACATTTTATTTTCCCAATAGATACATCAAGCCATGCTAACACTTAGTCATGAGATTATCAAATTATAATGACCCCTGACTAAATACAGAAAGGCAAAAAATTAATCAAAAGATGTAGTATTTGGGGACCAAAGCACATTTTCAATCATTTTATCCAAATCCAAGTATGAAGATCAAACAGATGGCCTTATTGCCTCTTCAGCTTTGTTCTTCAACTCCCAAGCATTTTGCTTTCATTTCCTTGCCTTTCTTTCCCTACGTTACCGCTCTTACCACTTTTTCCACCACCAATCTGTCCACATTACTATCTATACCACAGCAACACCCCACTGAGTGCAACAACACAGGTAATTGGTGAGTTGATCTGCGAAAAATGGCCAGCAAATCATTGGCACTCCATCACACAAGCTCTCAAGCACAAAATTCCACCCACAATGTGTTGGGATCCGGACGTGGAATGCATAACTATTGACAAATTAAGTACACAATAATTTAATGACAAACAAGCCACAAGCATGAAATACAAGCGACACACAAGATTTAACGTGGTTCGGCTCCACCATTGACTTTATATCTACGGAGAGAAAACCCGTTATTTATTATGAGAGAAAAACCCCATACAAGAATACAATTGGAATCCAAACTGAATCCCTTGTATAATTTCTCTTACCTCTTAAAAACCCTCTCTCACCTCTCATGTGTAAGGTTACATGTCATCCCTTATTTGCTTCTTGTGTGTTTCTTGTGTGTTCCTTTGTAATATGCCAAATCCCACCTATTTATACCATATTACTTGGTCAATACCCAAATAATAATAGGAAATAACTGTTAGTTTCTAATTTTATACAAATTAGGAAATAATTTCTAACTTCTAAACTCATACAAATAGGAAATTCCTTGGCTATTACTCCAAGTAACTAAACCAACTAGGAAACTAATTATTTCAATTTTCACACATAAAATAAGAAACTAGTCTAAGAGAAATTAAGCCAATTTCCTAATAAATCTCCATTTTGGCAAATATTTCTTTTAATATTCATTTTGCCCTCGATTACCAAACAATATGATATCAAACTACACACTTGAATCAATACAGTCTCGACACCAATTGATTCAATTGGCAAATGAACATGTGTAGTTACCCCGAATCCAACCTCCAGTTGACTCGCGAGAAGGTGCCTTAATTCACCATCTCTTTTCCGCAAGATTTCTTTTCACCACCACTTGCAACTTGAGATCTCCTTCTTTGTTCATGACCATTGAGGTAACCAAGTGG
Organism: Gardenia jasminoides; assembly: GCA_013103745.1. Classification (NCBI taxonomy): domain Eukaryota; kingdom Viridiplantae; phylum Streptophyta; class Magnoliopsida; order Gentianales; family Rubiaceae; genus Gardenia; species Gardenia jasminoides. Next base: position 22,717,741 of record CM023104.1, read on the forward strand.
TAAAATTACCATAATTCTTTCCATTCTCAGGACTGTCACACTATGTGTAGTTTTCAAGACTCCACCTATAACAAAAATTTTGTAACCATCAGAGTCTCCTGACGCATAAAAATTAGATTCCTTTGTTTCTTTTGGATCTATGCCACACCACCTAGAAAACATAATTCAAATCTAAAAACCATTGGGATGAAATATCAACTACTAGAGTTGTGAGAAAGTCTCCACCAATTTATGTCTAAAATTGACGTTGGACTCCATATTTTTCTTGACCCCTTGAATCACCTGCTTGGATTCACCGTTAAGAATTTCCATATTTTTCGACTTCTCACCATTCACTTCAATGCTTCTTGCCAAACCATTGACATAAGGATATCATTCATTAAATTGTTAAATTGGTAACGGTCACCAACCCACTTGATCTCAACAGTCATGCATTCCGCGTTCGGATCCCAACAAACTGGTATCAGAGCGGGTTCGTGGTTGGATCCTGATACCACTTGTTAGGGAGAAACATCTCAAGAGAATCCATCAAAGAGGCCAATATGTAAGTCAAGAACCCAGTTCTAATCTAAAAGTTTAAACTGTTAAATCTTAGACCCTTACTTATGTATGAACCCCTCTTGCTCCAATTCTTGAACAAATGTGGGACACTTTTTCTTACTCATGAACCCAATAATCTCATGAGTAACCTCTCACGTTAAACTCAAGTTTACAAACTCTTCTTCAAACTCACTTTAATACTCAATACAAGCCCACCTAACACCTAAAGGTCACATCTTCTCCCAATTATGGACCCACTCTTCTTCAATATCCAAACCAAATTGCTGACCCCTTGCCAACCCTTGGCTCCTTGATCTACCACCAAAAGGGACCCCCTGCCAAACCCCTGGCGCACTTGGTCCAATACCAGCTAAACTCCTTGGCAACTTGGTCTATCATCAAGAAGAGAATTTCACCGACCCAACTTTAAGAAGAATTAATTTGCTTATGAGTAGTCCAAACTTGCAACCAGAAACTCTGATACCAGTTTGTTGGGATTCGGACGCAAAATAAGTACACAACAATTTAATGACAAACAAGTCACAAGCATGAAATACAAGTGATACATAAGATTTAACGTGATTCGACTTCACCATTGAATCTACATCCACGGAGAGAAAACCCGTTCTTTATTATGAGAGAAAAACCCTATACAAGAATACAATTGGAGCCCAAACCGAATCCCTTATATAATTTCTCTCACCTCATGTATAAGGCTACATGTCGACCCTTGTGTGCTTTTTGTGTGTTTCTTGTGCGTCCTTTGTAGTATGCCAAATCTCACCTATTTATAAACCATATTACTTAGCCAATACCCAAGTAATAATAGGAAATAACTGCTAATTTCTAATTCTATACAGAATAGAAAATCACATCTAATTTCTAAACTCATACAAATAGGAAATTTCTTGGCTACTACTCCAAATAACTAAACCAACTAGGAAACTAATTATTTCACACATAAAATAAGAAACCTGTCTAAAAAAAATTAAGCCAATTTCCTTACACAATGGATTAAAAATACACCTATAGAGGGATGATCTAGAACAAGATCTTGATTGCACCATGTTGCTAACATCCCTCTATCCTTTGTTGCAACCGCAAATTCGGGTGGGAGAACAATTTGCCCTCCTGTCACCAGATCAGTGATAGGGAGATATTTATACATTTTAATTGAGGCTATTTGGACTAAGTTTCTATCATTTATTGCATAAGAAATGGGTTATTGCTTATATTTGAATTTTGTGGCATTTATAGACCTTTGGTATGAAAGTTGGTGTTTATTGGCAAAATTTCAGAAGACTTGCACTTCCAGGGCGTGCCTGTGCCAGAAGATTGGGAGCAAGGTTGAAGTGGCGACCTTCCGAAGTTAAATTTCTGGACACTTACTCTTATTTTTGAGATATGCTAGAAGTTGATTTTGGAAAGGAGACGTCTTCTAAGATGCATGGGCGACAAATTAGGAAAAGCTTCCTTACGGATAAAAAGTCACGTGCAAGGAACGGAACACTTTTGGAGAGGATGCCAAATCTGTTTCTCAATTGCTGTAGGACTCCGAAGTCAATTGAATTGGTATCTTTTGGTTTCCTACAAGGCCAGCAGCAAGAGACTATTAGAAGGAATCTTTTTCCTTTCTTGGCGGAAGTCTTGGTAGAGGTTTTCATATATAATTCCGTCTTTCGTTCTTCAAGGGGGGGACCAAAATCTTTTAGCCTAGCTTTTGTTTTTTTGTTTCTTTTCGATTGTTTTCTTGTGCGCCGCCAGTAGGAGGCAAATTTATCAGAATAATGTTAAAATCAAATTTATCCATGAATTGTTCATTTTTTTTCTCCATCATGGTACATAAATTGGAATTTTTTTTCGATTTGATTAAAAAAATTGTGGGGCATGTTTTCTTAAAATTTTCTTGGTCGACATTAAATATCGGCATAATAAGCAACCGATGCAAAATTTATGAGAGGTGCCGCACAATTAATGTGCGGCACCACTCACATTGGTTAAATAAAATTTCAAAAAATTTTAAAAAAAAATTGGGGTGAGGGGAATGTGCGGCACCCCTCACATTTATGAAAAAAAAATTAAAAAAAAAATCTTGGCAAGGAGTGTGCGGCACCTCTAACATTAAATAAAAAAAAAAAAAAATGTATGCTAGGAGGTGCCGCACACGCACCCCCCAAGCTGAATTTTGATTTCAAAATTTTTTTTTATTGTGAGTTAATGTGAGAGGTGCCGCACACTAAGTGTGCGGCACCTGTCACATTAAATAAAAAAAAATGTATGCTACGAGTTTCTGCTTTGGACAAAGACATTGACAGTTTTGACTACGGTGATCTTACAGAGATTGGTCAGCGAGGTATCAACATGAGTGGTGGACAGAAGCAGAGAATTCAACTAGCTCGAGCCGTCTACAATGATGCTGAGATTTATCTTCTTGATGACCCTTTTAGTGCAGTAGATGCACATACAGCAGCAACTCTTTTTCATGTAAGAATGATGTCATAGGCATGTATTGATACAAGATAAAAAAATCATCTGAAAACTCACCAAGTACTTTGAATTCTGTAATTGCAGGATTGCGTCATGTCTGCATTAGCAAATAAGACTGTCATTCTCGTGACTCACCAAATTGAGTTCCTTTCGGAGGTTGATCATATACTGGTAAAAGTTCTCACTTTGTATAATTCTCTTGTACCTCAATTAAATCATGATCTTTAGGTATTCTATTAGTCTTTTTTTTGCTAAAACAATCCACCTGTAAATATGGAGGTTATGGAAGGAGGACAAGCAACTCAATCAGGAAGTTATGAAGAATTACTGACGGCAGGGACAGCGTTTGAACAGCTAGTGGTTGCACATAAAAATTCACTGACATTATCTGATCCTTCGACTAGTAAAAATGAAGTCGAACATCAAGGAGGAAAAGGGAATGACCTGGAAGGGATGAAACAGCCTTACTTCAGCAAAGAAGCCAGTGAGGGAGAGATTTCCATGATGCCTGGAGTTCAGTTGACAGAAGAAGAAGAGAAGGAAATCGGTGACATTGGATTTAAACCATTCTTGGATTTAAACCATTCTTGGATTATGTGCGGCACCTCCTAGCATACATTTTTTTTTATTTTTTTTAATTTAATGTGAAAGGTGCCGCACACTAAGTGTGCGGCACCTCCTTGCCAAGATTTTTTTTTTTTTTTTTCATAAATGTGAGGGGTGCCGCACATGGAATGTGCGGCACCCCTCACCCCAATTTTTTTTTAAAATTTTTTGAAATTTTATTTAACCAATGTGAGGGGTGCCGCATATTAATTGTGCGGCACCTCTCATGTAAATTTTTTCCGCCGGTTGCTTACTGGTGCCGCATATTTAATGTGCGGCACCGGTAAGAAAATTTTTAAGAAATTGCACACATGCCCCCACAATTTTTTAAGTCAAATGCGAAAAAAATTCCAAGTGCAGTCGACATCCATGTGCAACTAGATGGAGAAGAAAAAAAAATGAACACCATTCGGCGGATAAATTTTGATTTTAACATTATTCTGATAAATTTGCCCCAGTAGGATATCTTTAGCCTAGCTTTTTTGTTAATGGCTTTTCTTTAGTTTTCCTTGCGCCGCCAGTAGGACAACTTTAAGCTTAGCTTGTTAATCGGTAGTTTTGTCTCCTTTCGTTTTTTTCTTTTCCGCCGCCACTTGCATAAACAATAGATTAGCATAGCTTTGGTTTGTTCTCGCTCATTCCTTCTCCAAAGAACCTTCAGATATTGGGAGGAAGTTTTCAATACAATTTTTATTTGCTTTTCCTTTCATTTGAATTACATGAAAGCTTCAATTCACGTCGTCGTCATGAGACGTGGCTAAACTATTGCCCTAGTTGAGGAATAATCAAGGCTCGGGGCATCATAACTGTGAGATCGTTTTGATTATTAATTTTAATTTATATGTTCATGGGTATTTAATTATTCTCTATTTTCCATCAATTATTGTTTAGATTCATTGGATGATGAGGCCTGTTGTTCAATTATCTAAATAATATATAGTCAATTAGGGTGTTGGCGCGTCGCCTTTAAGCAACCTAATTAGGCAAACGACAGTTTCACCGCCTCAAGTGGTCTAATTTGTATCGTGGGGATAATTAACCTAGCCTCAGTAAACCCGCATGTGTGTTTACCATCTAGAATTGGGTCTTTCTAATTCCTAATGTTGACTGCATTAAATCCTATGAGCGCATCTAGGGTCCAATTCCCACAATAGGGTAGTCTATGAGCGTCTCTGGGCTATTATAAAATTAAGGAAAGATTGGTGGTTGGGTGCGTCGCTTGACTACTATTACCAATTTATTCATGAACATGTGAATATCTGTTTGGATCTATGATCGGTTATGTGCACCGGTGCCAAGATTAATTCCTTGACTAGGTTGTTTTAATTAATTGTTTCTTGTGTTATTTAATTCCTGCATACTTGCTTAATTTAGAATTTCATTTTTTATTCCTTTTTAATTAATTGTTATCTTTTCCAAAACCCCCCTATTTCTCTGTAGAAAATAAATCACCCAGTCCCTGAGGATACGACCCTACTCTCCATTATACTTGAATTTATATTCTTAGAGTAGGTATTTTATTTTTGGAGGTTTGACACCCACCAATCAGGCCTGATAATCCACAAAAAGTTTTGCATGCTATTAGCAAGTCCCCATGCAAACTCAACCAATTGATCTTCAGTCATCACTGTTATGCTACCAAAGCTTGTGTAGGCAACTGAGCCTTGCTTTTTTGAATTGAGCCATTCAATGCAATTTTCATCCTCTTTCCATAGATTGTATTGAATGGATTCAGTTGAATGATCTTTTTTTTTTTATATATCTTTGAAAAGCAAGTGAATCGGTCCAAGGGAGTATACATGATCAATCATGTTAGAAAGTTGCTTCAGTACATCATTTTCTAGAGATTCAAAAGTGTTCAGAATAATACCAGAGCTCCTATAATTTCTTTGCATTATTCGCCCGACCCATTCCAGAAATTCGTCCTTGGGATCAGTCGCCCAAATTATGGTTGGGATATCTCTTCAAAGGATGATATCGATTCCAGGAATCCAATCAACAGTGTTTTCCATGTATCCGTTTGTAAAATAACTCTCATCTGTGGGTTGAACATAAAAAGAGATGGTATATGACATACAGCAGGAAGAACAAAATTTTCAGAAGTTCGTATCATCGAAATTAGGACACGCATTAAGCAAATTCGACTGATTTTCCCTTTGAAATTTAGTCATGATTCCTGAGTTTTGCTGGTTCAAAGAAAAAAATATTGCACGCAAAAGTCTCAGATATGGGAAAAAATCTATGGTACGTAGTGGGATGTCTCTATTAGACGATCTAACCGTAGTCAATTTCATACGTGTCCGCATACCTTCAATGCTTTTATTATGCTCTATGATTATTTTTCTCGAAAAGTATTTTTCACATCCAATACATAAATTTTGAAAGTTACAGACATATTTAAAACTTTCTGTTCTTGATTAAGATTTAACAGATTTTTATGAGTGTCCAAAATTTAGAGAGTGAAAATACCTAAAAGTCAGGTGTAACGAGGGGATAAACTAGATAAACTGGCAATAAGTTACGAAATTTAGTGATTTGTAGGAATCTTTCACTTTGAAAATTAAATGTCTATAATCTTTCTATTTTCCTTGTCACACCGTATATATGTGATTCATACTAGGTGGTGCACTATTGACATTTGACCCTTACCATCTAGACGTACCACAGAATAATTTTTCATGAGTTTGACAACTCCATATAAAGTGGGATAATTTTATTCAGTTTCTGAATCATGTGTTCCTTTTGGAATACAAAAGTAAAAATCATCTTTCTACTCAAAATCTTAAATAAAAAAAAAAAGAAAAAACAATTAAAATTAATCTAATTCATGGATGACCTTATCTTGAAGTCAAAGCTTGTATTAGAAATTTTTAGTTGGAAAAAATTACTAATAACCCCCTATGGTTTCATCTATTGCCACATAACTTCACTAACATTTCAAAATATCTATTTTACCCACTATATTCATGTTAGCTAGAAATGTTAGCTGGAAATTTAACAGATAATAGCCTATGTAACATTGTAAATTGAAATATTAATAGTGCCCTTATTTAAATGCTAAATCAAATGACGACTTAACCATTCTGCACAAAACTACATAGGGACAATATGAATAAACACAAAAATTATAAGGATTAAAATGGATATTTATGCAAATTATAAGTGGATATTATGATTTTATCGCACACATTTTTAAGGTATGTGTAATCTAATTGTCGTTACTGATTATGAATTCCGTCTATTTTCCACTTTACATGATAAAACCACAAAGGGGTTATGTAGCTATTTTGAAATCTTAGGAGATCATATAACATTATATAAAACTATAGGGGAATTATATGTAATTTACCCTTTTGTAGTTTGAATATTTCTTTTTTTTTTCCAATGTTGTTACTAAAATCTATGTATCATTAAGACTGGATTATGCACAACTAGCAAGTACTAATTTGTACCATTAAGTGGCATAAAACCTCGTTCACGAAGATGAGGATAGTGTAGAAAGCACATCACAGTTAATGCACTGAAGGGCCAAAACAATAGATTTGGGATCCCCATTTCTTCAGCTGCCTCAAGCGTGAATGCCATGAAACCATCAGAGATTACACAACTTACACGAGGAAAATAATGATCATCCATTGAAGCCCTCTTGTTGGGTTTTTTGAGTAGATTGCAGAATGGAACATAACACGTTTTGGAAGTTGAAAGACAAAGCTAGAAAACGTCTTGGGTAACATCATCATTCTCAGCTGGTGGAAGACCATCTAGGATGGTCTCAAAATTGAAATCGGGTGCACCAATCAAAGACTTGGGACCTCGTGCATTGAGTAAACGATTATAGCTGTATTTTTGTACATAAACAAAGCTTTGTTTGGATTCACTGTTTTTACCACTGTTTTTGAAAAACTGTTTTTCACACCCCAAATGCTACAGTAATACACCAACAAAAAACAATCCCAAAAACACCAATCCAAACAAGTATTTCAAAAACAACTTATACATACAAAAATAAAAATTATCCCTTCTTCTTCCACCCCCAACTGCACTGGCCACCACCCACCCCACCACTCCTCCCTCTCCCCTCTCTCCACCTTCCTCTCTCGCCTCTCCCCTCTCTTTTCTACCCCTCCCCTCCTCTCCCTCTCCTATCCCCCCCTCACATCAAAGTTAAAAATTTATTTGCGTATTTTTTGGGTATTTTTAAAATTAAAAATTTATTTAAGGTAAATTTTTAGGGTACTTTTTGAGTCATTTTTAAAATTAAAATTTTATTTGGGATAAATTTTTGGGACACTTTTAAAATTAAAAATTTATTTGGGGTTGGGGCATTTCTAAAAATAATATTTTATTTGGGGTAATTTTTTGAGGCATTTTCAAAATTGAAAATTTATTTGGGGTATTTTTCGGGCACTTTTAAAATTAAAAATCTATTTGGAGTATTTTTAGCACTTTAAAATTAAAATTTTATTTGGGGTATTTTGGGGCATTTTAAAATTAAAAATTCATTTAGTAATTTTTTGGGCATTTTAAAATTAAAATTTTATTTTAGGGGCAATTTTTGGGCATTTTCAAAATTAAAAATTTATTTGGTATTTTGGGTATTTTCAAAATTAAAAATTTATTTGGTAATTTTTTAGCATTTTAAAATTAAAAATTTTATTGGGGTAATTTTTGTGGCATTTTTAAAATTAAAAATTTATTTGTGTAATTTTTGGGCATAAAATTAAAATTTTATTTTGGGTATTTTGGATTTAAAAGGGATAATTTCAGAACCTCCTGAGGTCTCTAAATTACCCCTTTAAAATGATAAATATAGTTTTATTGAAAACTAAATGATCTCATATGTGTAAATTTTGATGGTGTAATTTTTTTCTTGTTTCAAAAAACTAAAATAAATATTTTAAATGAAGGAAGTTACACCTTGTAAAAATTTAACCTTAATTTATTTTTCACTGTTATTGTAAATTCCACAAATAGGATAATATAAGGGTAGTATTGGAATAAAAGTTTTATCTTTCTTGCATTTTCTTCAAAGGGGCTAAAATATTACAAAATATGTCAATCCAAGGGAAGTAAGTGAGATTTTCAAAACCTCAAGAGAGGTAAGTGATATTATGAGAAACCCGGGAGGTTTATGAAATTATCCCTTTTAAAATTCTTTATTTGAGGTATTTTTAAGATAACTAAAATTAAAATTTATTTGGGTAATTTTTGGGGCATTTTAAAATTAAAATTTATTTGGGTATTTTTAAAATAATTTATTTAGAGTATTTTTTTCAAATTAACCCAACTAATCTAATTAGCCATCAAATAAATTTTAATTTTAAAAATACCCCAAAAAATTACTTCAAATAAATTTTTAATTTTAAAAATACCCCAAATAAATTTTTAATTTTAAAAATCCCCAAAAATACCTAAAATTAATTTTAAATTTTAAAAATGCCCTAAAAAATTATCTCAAATAAATTTTTAATTTTAAAAATGTCCCAAAAAATTAACCCAAATAATTTTTTACTTTTGAAAATACCATAAAACAAACACACACATGCTAAAAAGTTTTTGAAAGACAACTACAGTAGTTTTTGAAAGACAGCCATCAAGAATTGTTTTTCACTACGTAATGCTTGATCGTTTTGAAATGACTGTTGTATGGAAGCCTTTGTGGTGGAGAAGTTTGGCCTACTTTAGCATTGCACTAATGTGGCTTTGAACTGGATATGGGATGCAAATTCCGTGAGGCTTTTTCATTGGATTTTCCATGGCTAATTGCTCCCTTTGTGGTTAGAGATCCCAAATAAAACCCTGCATGAACCTCATTCATCATTGAGAGTCTTATATGTATATAGGTAAGTTAAATTTTCTCTTATAGATATTTGATGGTTTTTTTCTTTCTTTAAAAATGACATGAAGAAATTATTAGGTTGCAAATTAAATTTTGTTATATGTCATCACTAAAAATGACATTTAACTAAATTATTCGTGCAAGAATGCATTATTTAGAGGATCACGGCCTTGGTTTTTTAAAAATGACAGTCTGACTACATTACTAACTCCAAGATTATGCTTAAACCTCATGGCAAAGTAGAACAGACTTGAGCTACATGACCATGGAGATAATGACCCTTAACTGACAATTTTTCCTTGTGGTGAAATAAGAAAGTTTATTTAATTCTCGAGTAAAGTTTAATTTCCTCTTATCCACACTCTTCCCATGCTACCGTAGAAAATTTGTAAATGTTGAGATCATCATTCACACATCGAATTGTATGACGTTACATGCAATTAGGACTTCAGAAAGTAATTGGAAATTTGAAATGCTCACAATGCATGCTACAATGATTAATTCATCCTTAAGTATCAAAGAAAAAAAAAAGTATCTGAACAAGTGTATAGCGTGTGATTTTCTTTGGTTGTGGAGCTCGAATAAATATCTCTCAATGCGCACCTTCCAAAACCTAGAGAGGCAGCAGGTTAAATACACGAGCCATGTTGGGCAGAAAGTTTGTCCTTTGTCCTCTTATAATTGCAGATATAACACACACGGGTATGTATGTATGTATCTGTATATGTACACATACGCGCGCATACATGCATACATACATGCATATGTACATATACATACATGCTTGTAATCATGCGGCAGTACAATATTTCTTGTTTGGCAGTGTAGCATGAGATATCGAGATGCATGGAGATATAAATTGAAAGGGATGAAGTATCAAAACGTCAGCAGTGCCTTTGGTCAAAATTATAGGCCATTGTTTCACTCGTGCATTAGATAAAAGTCATCATGTATATTTATATTATAGCATAAAAATGGCAATAGTTCTTACAGGTATGAAGTGCTTTAGGACAAGGACTCAGTAGAATTGGAATTTGTGCAATTGCATTTGATCATTGTATATGCTTAAATTTTTGGTGTATAAATATATCATAATATTGTACTTAACATATGTCAAATATTTTATTCATATACATTATTTTTACTCTGAACATAATGATATAATATAATTATATATTAAATAATGTAAAATGTGCGATCATCGGACCGAACTATATCAGATCTTAATTGTACCGTGTCCTTCCCAGATTTTTTGTATCTCATTTAGAGGCATCGGCCAAATTGCCATCTTAAGGCCCACTTTTAAAGCTTGAATATGATAGTGGTTGGCAGCAGATTTTCGGGTATCGGCTATCGTGACCCAGATTACATGTTTCATTCTGGTCGAATCTTCAAGCGACAGGTGATTTAATGGGATATGGAGAATCATTGGTGGTAGTTGTCCTAAGTGGAGTAGCTAGTACGAAAAACAAAGCGCATTTATTCATTGTTTTGATCATTGAATTGGATTTGGTCGGTTTAACCAGTTGGACTTGAAAGTTGAAACATTCATGGCTTCCGTCCAGTGTCACATTAAACTCAGAAAATCAAAAGAGATAGTCACACTCAGTCAAGAACCATTTGAACCAGCCAAAATCAGTAAAAACCGCACCATTAAAGGGTTTCTACTAATTTTTGTTCTTTTCTTTATATAGTTCAGAAATACTCAAATCATTTAGTATTAAAAAAAACTCATAAATTAAAATTGTGACTTGGACAATTGAAACGCGAATTAAAAACTCAATTGATTCACTCATCGGCCCGAGTTTAAAAGGAAAGTATTTACCAATTAAATTGCAATATGCTCAAGCTCAAGCAAAGGAAGAGAAAATAAGATAGCTCAAAGTGCCCCTCAGACTTAAATTTACAATTGTTTCTTTGTTGTGTTCACCATTAAGCAGACAGTGACTAATTGCTGCACGTAATCAAGTGCTGCTACAATAAGTTGGTCATTTGTCTCCTTTGTTCATGGAATTAACTAACAATAAGTTGGTCATTTGTCTCCTTTGTTCATGGAATTAACTAACGATTAATTATGGCATTAGAATCCATCATCACTCAACATAATAAAAAATTTACCATTTTCTTTGAATTCTTATTGGTAGAAAGGGCTATTTGATATGAGAATTAACTGATATTGACAAAATCAAGGGTATAAAAAAGCCGAAGATAAAAATTTTGTATAGAATGATTATCAATCAATTTGAAGTTACCAAAATTAATAGAGAGTACAACAAGTGCCAGTAGTGCACTATATCATACTTCTACAGCTATGGTGTTCTAGTATACTTGGAAGAGGACCAAGATTACCAGAAGAACATATTAAAATCATGGGAGATTTTAGGGACATAGCTAAGTTTTGGGATTCCAAAAGATTAGATTTTTAGCTACCCACCACCTGAGAATGCCAAGAACTTTCAGTATCTCTTTAACCAGAAATCTTGCCAGAGCTTTTGCCAGGTTTGTATATGAGGCTGGCAAGGGTAAAAGGAGAGAGTTGGCAGAAATGGTAAGGGTGGTGGTGGAACAAGCAAAACTCATGGGTCTAGATCTTATTTTCCTATCAAAATTTTACTGGAATTGGGACTTGAACTTGGTAGTGACTGAGACACCATAGATTTTTATGCAGTTGGTTTTTTTTATGCTATTTAAGGAAATTTAATTTTGAAATCATATTTGTATGTGGTGCTTATGGTACTGAGTTGTGATGGAGATGGTAGTATTGGTGGTGGTGATTAGTGGCTGAGAAAAGGCAACTCATGGTGTTGAATTGCTGATTAATTGTACAGATGGTGGTAGAGATGGGCGGAGATGGTTGAAATGATGACTTTGCATCTGGGAAATGGGAAATGTTAATGCTGTCTGGTGTTGTGAGAAGTTGATATGAATCCAAATTCCTCAAGTGATGCGGACATTCAAGCAAGGTCATGAATAGCAGCAACAGTTGAGCTTCTCAACCTTCAAGCGCATTTCAAGTGCCTTCCGGTCCAATAACGCGTGCTAGAGCAAAACGACTCGAGAGCAAAACGACTCGAGGAGGAGTTAGCCGCATTGGCTCGTGATGTCCAAAATCAAGTCAAGCCGCTTAGCATCTAGAGGGTCAATCGTTACCTTGTGTCACCTTGCTAAGTGTTCATGAGAGTTCATCGAAGCTCTTCGCCAGTTAGGCGTGCCCACGCCCATCAGGCACACCTAAGGAATGCAATTTCAGTCAATAACCAGAAACGTTGATACTAGTTAGGCGTGCCCACGTCTAACAGTCACGCCTAAAGAATTTATTTTCGTTTGCTAGTTAGTTAAGTTCTTGTTTGTCCAATAAAGCAATCGGCTAGGTGTGAACAGGGGCCTTGCTGAATACCTTTTATGCTATTTCCTAATTGTTTGGTATTTAGGATTATTAGTAATTTCCTAAAACCTAGCTTCCTATTTAGTTTGTAACTCGGTTTCCTTAAGCCTATGGCTGGCCGAAAGTCTTAGTCCTTTTTGGTCTAGGTTTTATTATGTTTTGTAGGCTATAAATAAGCCACCTTATTTCGTTTTTAATATACAAGAATTATTCAGAAATTTCATTGAGTGTTTATCACTTCTCTTGCTTCTTTGAAGCGGCTTGAATACCTTAGAGTTCTCTTTGGGTGTTCATTGACTTATCAATTCAAGAACGCGTTGAATTGTGGCGTCTTCTACCATTATACCAACGTTCGTTGTCCAAGTGCTCAATGGGTGAAGGTCTTCCGCTGTGTGTTTCCAACTTCAGTTACCAATATCCTAGATCCTACGCTTGTCGTGTGCAGGTTGCGTCTTCCTAGGCGTCGTTCGTATCAGTTGACCTCAGAGCTAGTTGGAGGTAACAAAGTATATCTTTTCTTTATTTTTTAGTCAATTGTTTGGTTTCTTGAGTCCTTTTAAATTTGGTTGTGTCAATCAATTAAAAAAAAAAAAAAAGAGTTACTGTTCATCAGCACTGTAGTAGCACTGTAGCGATACTATTCACCACTATTGTTCATCTGAATTCATCTTGGTTGCATCATTCAAATTCTGTCTTTTTTTCTTCATGTCCTTGCTGTTTTTTCTATCTCTTGTGTGTCAAGAAAATTAATCAAAAAAAAAAAAAAGAAAAACAGTCTCGGGTTCTTACCTCCTTGTTATTGTCCTTCTTGTCTAGTCTTCTTGTTTCTTGTTGAGTCATTTTCTTGTTGTCTTAATTGCTGTCCAAACTTCCTTTAGGTGTGTCTTGCATCTAGTTTCGTCTCTTGAGTCAAAAAAAAAAAAAAGAGAGGAGTTTTCTGTTTTGTTTCAAATCTGTCCGAACCTTAGTTGCTGGAAAATTGGGTTTCGTTTTATGATTCTTGCAAATCTGAAGTTCCTTGGGCAAATTGATTGAATCTTGAAGCTTTCTTGATTGTTATCTTGAGATCTTAACATTATTGTGTGAATCTTGAAGTCTTGCCTTGAAAAAAAATTGGATCTTCCATTCGGTTCTTGAACTTGCAAGATCACTTTCCAAATTCTGCCTTCTCATTCTTGGCTGCCCGATGTTGTTGCTGTTGTGAAAAAAAAAAGGAGAAGAAAAGAAAAGGCAACGAAAAGAAAAAGAAAAAGGAAAGGCTAAAGCCAAGAATCATCAAAAGAAAGAGGAGACTTCCTAATTCGGTTGAAGATCAAGGTTTCCAAAATAGTTTTGGAAATAAGTTTCCAAATCTAATTTGAGACAAGAAACCGCCTCAACTTGTTTCCTTTTCCTAACCGAATTTGAACCTTTTCAGAACCAAGTCTTTGCCATTTATTTGCTGCCAAAATCCACCTGGGAAATTACTAAATTCATCCACAAACATTGCCCAAATTCCAGAAAGTCCAACCAGTCAATCCGAAGCCAAGAAAATTCTGTCCAAAGGAGTCGGGCAAGGTTTTCTTGTTTTGGCGATAGTTTGACTTTGTTCTAGGGTTTGTTTTTTTCAGCTTTTGAAGATAATTTCCAGCATTCTAAATTCCATATTTTCTTTGTTTTTGTTGAGCACGTAACTGGTTTAAGTCTTTGTTTCCCAATCCTTGTTGTTTCCTATTCTCTTAAGTCTTTGTTTCCTAATCTGTCATTTCCTATTCTTTGTATCCGTATTTCCCAATTCTATTTGTGTCTTACTTCCTAAATCTTTTGGTATCTTTGTTTCCTAATTATTTATATCTTCGTTTCTTAATCTTTTGTGTCTTAGCTGCTTAATCTACTTGTGTCTTTTATTCCCAAACCTTGTGAATTTGTTTCCTAATCTCTTGTGTCATCCTTGCCTAAATTCACCGTGGTCTAATTTGGTAAGTTGGTCAACACTAGAAGAAGCTCTAATTTCTTCAAGTTGTTACCAAAGTTGACTCGAGAAGTCATTGGTGAGAATAATAGAGTGTTTATTGAGTGTAAACACAAGGGTTGAGTGTAAACACGTGAGCTTGTGTGGTGAGAAAAATATCTTTTGTTTCACTAACTTTTTGCAGGTTAGATCATGGAGGGTAAGAGGCAAAGGAGAGCTAGCTTTGACCAGCCTTCGTCGAATCGTAAGCTAGGTCTGGTGTGCGATCCGTTAGCGGATTTGCTGGGACCGTTAGCGAAATTGCTGCGCTTGGTGTGCGATCCGTTAGCAAAAATGCTGGGACCATTAGCGGAATTGCTGCGCTTGGTGTGCGATCCGTTAGTGGAATTGCTGGGGCCGTTACCGGAATTGCTGCGCCTGGCATGCGAACCGTTAGCAGAATTGTTGGGACCGTTAGCAAAATTGCTGCGCCTGGTGTGCGATCTGATTGCTGCCAATGGTCATGGGCTTTCGGCGTGTCGCCGGACCACCACCGGCCACCGGCCCTCGGTGAACTTCCGATCACAAAAAATCACCAAAATATGCCTCCTCACTCGATTTTTTGCGTAGATTCCAATTCTGGAGTTAGTTTTTACAAAAAAATGAAGGAAAAGTGGCAAATTTGCCAATTTTTAGTCGGCTCTTTTTCAAAAAAATTCACCCAAATCAAGTCCAAAATTCACAAAAGATACACCAAAACGATCCTTGTGATCTCGACAATATAACCATGATTTTAGTTTAACAAGAAACAACACACATTGTATGAATTAAAAGCAAAACAGCCCCTTCTTTTTAAAAAAAGAAGCTCACTAATTTTTGGCTAAAAAATTCCAAAACTCTAGTCAAGAAGCATCCTTAAGCCTTATATTAACTAGAACTACCCATATTAACAATATAAAATGCAAGAAATTTATTCCTCAAAAATGGGTCTTCATTGGAACATTTTATCAAACATATGATACAATCATTACTTTTGCTGGCAAAAAACTATCACAATTAAACCATGAATTCAGCAAAAAATCCAAAAGGCCATTCATGATGATATAAATTCGAGCAAAGGCATATAATTGCCCATGAAAGAGAAAAGGAAACAAAATCTATGATGCATGCTGTTCGTATTATGACTTAAGAAAGAGGTTAAGAAATTTTACAATGCTTTTCCTAGGGGTTTCTTTCGGAGTGCAGTGACGTGATTCAGCAGCAAATTCCCTGACAATAGCAGCAGTTTCCTTTGTTCTCTTTCTCTTCTCTTCTGCTATTCTTTACTTTTGGCCTGCATGTGTGTGTTTTGTACTTGTGTCTGTGTTGTGAGAGGGAGAGAGCCGAGAGTTCTCTGAGGAATTTGTGTGTGTTGTGTGCTTGTCTTGTGTGAATGAGAGCCGAGAGATTGTCAAAAGAGTTGGGGGTGAGTTCCTTGTTGATAATACTAATATTTTGAGGTTGCAAATTATTTTCCACTCATTATTTTGATTGATTTTCCTTTTCTTGATTGATTTAATTCACATTAAATGTAGAAAAATAAATGATCAAATAAACCAATAAAAATCTAGAAAAACATGAAAAACTAGTTAAAATTTGGTGTTTATAGCAGCGCCTGGTGTTGTGTGATCCGTTAGCTGAATTGTTGGGTCTGGTGTGCGATCCATTAGCGGAATTGCTGCGCCTGGTGTGCGATCCATTAGCGGAATTGCAGGAACCAATAGTGGAATTACTGCGCCTGGTATGCGATCCGTTAGCGGTATTGCTAAACCTGGTGTGTGATCTGTTAGCGGAATTGCAGGGACTGTTAGCGAAATTACAGCGCCGAGTGTGCGATCCGTTAGCGGAAATTCTAGATCTGGTGTGCGATTCGTTAGCAGATTTGCTGGGGCGTTAGGGGAATTGTTGAGTCTGATGTGCAATCCGTTAGCGGATTTGCTAGGGCCGTTAGAGGAATTGCAACGCCTTGTGTGCGATCCGTTAGCGCATTTGCCGGGACCATTAGCGGAATTGCTGTACCTGGTGTGCAATCCGGTAGCGAAATTGCTCGCCGGTGGTCATGGAGCTCCCGGCAGCGTCAAGGCCGCCGGCCACCGATCCCCGGTGAATTTCTAGTAACAAAAAATCACCAAAATACGCCTCCCCACTCGATTTTTCGCGTAGATTCCAATTTCGGAGTTAATTTTTCCTAAAAAATGAAAGAAAAGTGGCAAAATTGCCAATTTTCAGTCGGACCACCACCCACCTACAGGTGAACTCCAGGTCACAAAAATCCCAAAATATGCCTACTCACTCGATTTTTCGCGTAGATTCCAATTAGGGTTAGTTTTACAAAAAAAAATGAAGAAAAAGTGACAAAATTGCCAATTTTTCAGACCATGGCCGTAAACGGTCAAAAAAATCAAAATATGCACTGCTCTCAATTTTTTGCATAGATTCCAATTTCGGAGTTAATTTTTACAAAAAAAAAATAAAAGAAAAGAGGCAAAATTGCCAATTTTCAGTCGGACCACCAAATACCGTGAACTTAGGTCAAAAAATCCCAAAAATACGCCTCCTGACTCGATTTTTCGCATAGGTTCCAATTTCAAAATTAGTTTTTACAAAAAAATGAAGGAAAAGTGGCAAATTTGCCAATTTTCAGTTAGACCCTGCCATTACCCGTGAACTCTCGTCACGAAAAATCACCAAAATACGCCTACACACTCGATTTTTCACGTAGATTCCAATTCCGAAATTAGTTTTTACAAAAAAAAATGAAGGAAAAGTGGCTAAATTACCAATTTTCGGGACCACCGTCACCCAGTCCCGTGAACTTCGGTCACAAAAATCCCAAAATACTCCTTACTTGATTTGCCACATAGATTCCAATTTCAGATTTAGTTTTTACAAAAAAATGAAGAAAAAGTGGCAAAATTGCCAATTTTCAGTCGGTCCACCGTGGCCACCAGCTCTCGGCGAACTTCCGGTCACAAAAAATCACCAAAATACGCCTCCTCACTCGATTTGCCACGTAGATTCCAATTTCAGATTTAGTTTTTACAAAAAAAAATGAAGGAAAAGTAGCAAAATTGCCAATTTTCAGTCGGTCTTTTTCAAAAGAATTCACCCAAATCAAGTCCAAAATTCACAAAAGATACACCAAAATGATCTTTGTGATCTCTACAATATAACCATGATCTTAGTTTAACAAGAAACAACACACATTGTATGAATTAAAAACAAAATAGCCCCTTCTTTTTAAAAAAAGAAGCTCACTAACTTTTAGCTAAAAAATTCCAAAACTCTAGTCAAGAAGCATCCTCAAGTCTTGTATTATCTAGAACTGCTCATATTAACAAAATAAAATGCACGAAATTTATTCCTCAAAATTGGGTCTTCATTGGAACATTTTATCAAACATATGATACAATCATTACTTTTGCTGGCAAAAAACTATCACAATTAAACCATGAATTCAGCAAACAATCCAAAAGGCCATTCATGAAGACATAAAATCGAGTAAAGGCATATAATTGCCCATGAAAGAGAAAAGGAAACAAAATCTATGATGCATGCTGTTCATATTATGGCTTAAGGAAAAGGTTAAGAAATTTTACAATGCTTTTCCTAGGGGTTTCTTTCGGAGTGCAGTGACGTGATTCAGCAGCAAATTCCCCTATAGTAGCAGCACCTTCCTAACCTCTTAACGGAAAAGTGGCACAATTGCCAATTTTCAGTTAGTCTTTTTCAAAAAAATTCACCCAAATCAAGTCCAAAATTCACAAAAGATGCACCAAAATGATCCTTGTGATCTCTACAATATAACCATGATCTTAGTTTAACAAGAAACAGCACACATTGTATGAATTAAAAGCATAACAGCCCCTACTTTTAAGAAAAAGAAACTCACTAATTTTTAGCAAAAAAATTCCAAAACTCTAGTCAAGAAGCATCCTGAAGCCTTGTATTAACTAGAATAGCTCATATTAACAAAATGAAATGCACGAAATTTATTCATCTAAAATGGGTCTTCATTGGAACATTTCATCAAACATATGATACAATCATTACTTTTGCTTGCAAAAAACTATTATAATTAAACCATGAATTCAGCAAACAATACAAAAGGCCATTCATGAAGACATAAATTCGAGCAAAGGCATATAATTGCCCATGAAAGAGAAAAGGAAACAAAATCCATGATGCATGCTGTTCGTATTATGACTTAAGGAAGAGGTTAAGAAATTTTACAATGCTTTTCCTAGGGGTTTTTTCGGAGTGCAGTGACGTGATTCAGCAGCAAATTCCCCGACAGTAGCAACAGCTTCCTTTGTTCTCTTTCTCTTCATTTCTACTATCCTTTGCTTTTGGCCTGCGTGTGTGTGTTGTGTGCTTGTGCTTGTGTTGTGAGAGCGAGAGAGCCGAGAGTTTTGTGAGGAATTTGTATGTGTTGTGTGCTTGTGTCTGTGTTGTCTTATGTGAGTAAGAGCCGAGAGATTGTCAAGAGAGTTGGGGGTGAGTTCCTTTTTGATAATACTAATATTTTGAGGTTCTAAATTATTTTCCACTCATTATTTTGATTGATTCTCGTTTTCTTGATTGATTTTTTTTATTTTTGATAAACCTGTAAATAAGAAATTTCACAATAAGCGTAGAAAAATAATTGGTCAAATAAACCAATAAAACTCTAGAAAAACATGAAAAACTAGTTAAAATTTGGTGTTTATAGCAGCGCCTGGCGTGTGATCCGTTAGCGAAATTGCTGGGTCTGGTGTCCAATCCGTTAGCGGAATTGCTGCGCCTTGTGTGTGATCCGTTAGCTGAATTGCAGGAACCGTTAGCGGAATTGCTGCGCCTTGTGTGTGATCCGTTAGCTGAATTGCTAAGTCTGATATGCGATCCGTTAACGGAATTGCTGCGCCTAGGGTGCGATTCGTTAGCAGAATTGCTAAGTCTGGTATGTGATCCGTTAGCGGAATTGCAGGAACCGCTAGCGGAATTGCAGGAACCGTTAGCAGAATTGCTGGACCAGGAGTGCTATCCGTTAGCGGAATTGTTGGGTCTTTTGCGCAATCCGTTAGCGGAATTCTTTGCAGTGTGTGATCCGTTAGCATTTCTTTGGGGTCCTTAGCGGTTCTTTGGGTCGGTGTGCAATCCGTTAGCGGATTTGTTGGGGCCGTTATTTATAGAAGAATTCATCCATAAGCTTCCAAAATTCTATCATGTGAACACATGAAAAATTTGGCCCTCAAAAGTCAAGAAAAATGTCTTCATGAATCTTCATGCATTGAATCTATTGAATTTCAATCTCAAATGAGTTGTAAAGTTGAAGCAAATTGTGTTTGGAATTTGCTATGAGTTGTTTCTTCAACTTCACCAGATTCTTCATGCAGCTTTCATTGAAATTCGTCTGAAAATTGAGCTGGAAAAACTGGATTTCGGCTGCAACTTGCAGCAGTCATTGTCAGGGATCCGCGACCCGGATCCGCGAGGCAGAGGATCGCGGATCGTCTCCCCTGCTTCCACCGAGAGGAATTCGCGAGCTAGTCTTTTTCTTCATTGGTTGCATCGCGTATTGGCTTGCGAATCTGCTCCAAAATTGTGAAATCCGAACTTTTCGTCAAGACTTCTTGGCAAATTATTTCCTCATTTTCCTCATTTGATAATTGAGCATTTAATCCTACAAAAACATGAAGTTTTCACTAGATTAATCCACAAAAATGCACTTTTCTATTTAAACCACAAAATGTAGAATTTCAATAGAAACCCTAGTTCATTAGCCATTAAACTGACAAAAACACACAAAAACTACATCATTAAACCTATTAAAAGCATGCAAAATATTGACTTATCACTCAACTCTAGTTATTGGTTTGAACAAAATATGACTTATTCAAAATTAATATTTGAAATGAATGATTCATAAAAAGAAATCGATTTTGCCAAAATTTCTACAATAGACAATAAGTGGGGTAAGTCGCAAGTATAGTTCCCTATCCATGATTCTGCTAGTTATTGGAATAAATTTAATATTTCAATTTATTATCTTTGTTTTTTCTTCTAGGGACATCTAAAATATTACGTTATCCATGAAAACGTAAAGGAATAAAGTAGACATCCAAACCCAAAATACAGAAATTCATGGCCGTGATGTCCGTGACAGTAATTTTCGAATTTTATGTCATAATAGACCTAAGATCTGAGAGAGAGTTTTGTAGCCAGTGTAGGATTCACTGGTGTGAAAGCGTTTGAAGAATGCGGTAATTATTTTGATTTTTTTACCCCTATCTAGTGATTTGATGAACAACAACGTGGTTTACGAATTCCTCCTGTTTTATCCATTCCATCTGAGCTTCTTAATAAAACCAAAATACACTTCCTTTTTTTTTCAGTTGACAAATGGGGGTGTCTTAAATGGGTTGCTTTCAACTTTCAAGACACGTATTTTCTTGATTGTGCGTGGATTGAGGGGTATGCACCTTAATTAAGTTGTTGCCCTATTATGTCCGGCCTGCTACTCATTTTTCTACTTCTTGACTGAGCTAATCCCCCAAACAAATTGGAACGGAAGTTGCATATAAAGGCAAGAGCCTGTTCTAATAAGAGAGCTTTCTCTCTTTCTGATAAACCACTCTTAAATACTTCAATTTCAAGACAAAAAAGAAAGGATTAACTTTTTATATACTGACAGTGTAGTGATTTCTTTACACTAGCAAATTTAGATGCATGCTACATATTTGAATTTTAAATTTAAATTCATGTTACGTGTATGATCTAAACTGGTAGTGTAGAAAAATTTATACACTGACAATGCATAAAAAAGTTGTCTAAAAAGAAATTGCTTAACGTTTAATATGCAGCATTCTACAATGAATATGCTTTGTACTTTTCTTCACAGTCAGATTCAGAATTTGAATTCTGTACATAACAGTTGAGGTAGGAAAGGTATGGGAAGGGACGAGAGGGTAAAAGATAAAGGGTACTATTCTACCATTAATTTATTTTATTTTACTTCTTGTGATTTGGATTTTGAGGCCAAAAAAATTACTGTAGTTGAGTTTGAATTCCTTAACAAACAATCTCGTTTTATTTGTCACAATCGTATTTTTTCTTGTATAAATTTATACAACCATATTTTCCAGACTGTAGCTAATGGGAGATCGTAGTCTCTCATGTCTTTACTCTACACACGAGCAGATCTTCACTATTTGATTCCCCTCTTCTAATGAAACACTTGCAAAACTTGTACTCCAATTCCCTTTTTTAGTACACTTCTATGCAGTAGAAGTAGTAATCTTTAGAGAGAGAGAGAGAGAGAGAGAGAGAGAGAGAGAGAGCCCAAAACAAGAATTTAACTAAAGCCTTAGTATCTTATTTGATAGGAAGTGGTAAGATTAACCTGTCGGTTTTCCATGCATAATGTATACCTCAAACGAAACATTGTAAATTGGATTTTGTTCTCCAGCAATTTGGTTTCTTCCAAATATTTTGTAAATCCTCTGACTGAAATTATGTCACATACCACAACTGAAACATCAATTGAGCGTAAAGAACTCTTTCAGTAAAAAGAAAGGTTAATTGCCTCTGGATTTTACCCCATGAGAATAATAGGCCAGTGAATGCAATGGCATAATTGTCTAGATTTGGAGAAATTAATAAGATAACCTGCACCTTCAAATGTAGACTGCCTATAAATCTCATGCCCTGAGCAGTTTTCCTCTTCCATCGACATTACATCTGAAAAAAGAAACTCAATGGCTTCTTCTCTGTTTTTAACCACTTTCTTGTTCGCCCTTTTCATCAATGTAACAGTGCATCACAAAGCAGAGGCTTTGAAGGTTGTTGATCCAACCGATGGCTTCGTTTCTCTTCCACTAAATCAATCAAACTTTGTAATTTAAAGGCCTTATAACGTGCCAGTAGAGCAACGATATTCGTACGTTGATGGGGTTTATAAAATGTGGGTTTTCAACACCGATAAGTCTCATTTTCCCTCATACTGAACTTCGTACACAGGTAATTTTACACCCATTGCAGCTATATTTATGATTGCCATATTGGTCAAGTTTTAAAGGGAATAATAGAAGTAACAAGTGTAAATATGATTTGTAAAAGCAATTATGTAAGGTGCATATATAAATTTGAACTTGGAATTTCCCTAACACAAGCAAGCAGAAACAAATATATTCACACGTGCAAACACTGAAAAGGCACGTATGTTTTGCTCCTTTCGAAATTTGAAGTGTAATCATTTCACTATTTTCATAGGCTTCGAGGCACTAGGTTTGAAATCATTCATCAAGTTAATTAATTACAAAGAAATCACCTTGAAGTAGCAAAGGGTTTTAGACTTGCTATCGGTTGCTATAGATTTTGGGAAATTCAATCATGAAAAATGATATAGAGAAGAATTGAAATTAGTAAAAAGTACTACTCTTCGGTATTAAAGTCTTTGCTATTAAAAAAAAATCTAAAACCTACGTGCAAAAGAACTAAATGAGAACGTCAAAAAAATTGATCATAAAAAATTAAAATATATAATCAGATAAAATAATCAAATAATAAACATCTCCTTGTCAAGAGTCTTACACAACTTATCAATTATTGAAAAGAAAAAAATTCAAGACAAGAAGCGGAATCTAAAGCAAAAATCCGAATCTAAAGGAAAGAAGGGAGGAAAACATCCCCAAGACTCAATACGATTTCGAATCTTAAGACAAGACAATCACTTTTTGTTTTATTAAACGCATAATCTTCAGCTCGTGTTTTGCGTAACCATGTATATATTTGGGATAACCTGAGTCTTCTAAAGTCAAAATAGCAGCTTAAAAAAGAGTGACATGTATCTCTTACCATTTTTTTTAGACATTCTATAGATTAAATTAAAGAAACATGTTAATTATCTTTTTTCTCACTAATTTCTTCTCAGGGTTACGATTATTCTTCGGGGGTTTGGCAATTTGAAGGCTATGGATATGTTCCATCTGGGACATCTGGTGTGTGCATCATGCAAGTCTTTGGAGCACAGCTTCATGCTACAACTCTAATGCTTAGAGTTTACAATGGAAACCTCTCTTACTACAAAAATCATGTCATAGTCCCAAACATCTACAACAGGTGGGTCAAACTCAATGTAATTCATGATGTGGATGCTGGCAAAATCATAGTTTTCATTAATGGAGTCCAAATGTTTGAAACTGATGGGAGAGGAGGAAGTGACCATTTCTTCAAGTGTGGAGTTTACACACAAGATGATGCTTCTTATCGCATGGAGTCACGTTGGAAAGGAAATCCAAAATTCTCAAAAAAGCGTAATTCATTAAAGACAAAGAAAGTGTAATTGATGCTCTTTTGCATGTAATTACAAATCAATACATCTTATCTTTTGATGTTTCCTTAATTAGATATATAATTGCTATAGTCATTTTCTGTAATTTAGACAATCCAACTTTTTCTTTTTCTTTTATTGGAGGATTAAAAAGGAGAGGAGAGCAAACTATCATTTGTATAAAATTAATAAAGTTTCAGTACTTACAATCCCTTTCCGCACATCATTCAATCCAACCCTTCCTCACAATATGTGGTTTATATTTGTAGCACATTTAATAAGAAATTTTATATTAATTCGAATCAACCACTTAACAAGTCTAGTAATTGATCTTTGATCAATGAAAATAACTAGATTATATTTTAAGCCCATTATCCAAATAAGATTGTACAGCCTTATTTATCCAATTAATGATATCAGATTGATCAAAAACTAACTAATAGACTTATCAAATAATTGATTCATACTAAAATAAAATTTCTCTTACATTTAACATTTCAAAAGTCTCTGAATTGGAGTTCATGCTTGAGTTTATTTAAACAAGATAACATTAAGTCAAGTACGATTTTGTTAAACAAATATTGAATTCGACCCAACACGTTTGTAGCCTTAAATTGTACACATGAAATGTGCAAATACATTTCTCTAGTAAAAATTTTATATCGATTGCTGTTGCATGGTTCGCATCTTGCAACTTATAAACAATCGAACCAATTACACAATCTACTGCCCTTTGCGTCTTTGCAATGTTTTAGGCGTATGAATTTTTACATCCCTCTGGATCATCTATTACACAATTTGTGCGTTATAATCTCTATTACATCATGCATTAAAGTGACAATTGTCTTTGAAAATCCACCAAGCTTTAGTTAACATTTTTGTTGAGAGGTCATGTATCACCCTATTGAACAGCATAACAAAAAGAAGCACCAAACTAACAAAGCATCTAAACTGATCCCTCTGGAGTTAATAGTTTCATACTACCATTGTTGGTCATGCGCCAATCAGTGGCACGAGAACGTATTTTACTGCTTCACCTTGGATCTCAAGGTGATTTTATTGAGAAAGTCTTGCATATTTTGGTTAGAGGAACCGGCTAGTGCCACTGCTTCTTCAGCCTTCTTCTTCCACTTCAAAGCATTCTCTTTGATCTCTGCAGCCTTCGGACCACGTGTGGCCTCGAGCAAGCATTTTTCCACCTCTTCCTTTGAAACAATTTTGTCCTCCGCCACTCCTCTACACATCCTTATCCCAACTCCGAATTCATCCACCAAGTACCTGGCATTGGTGACTTGATCACCCCACTGGGGAAAAGCTAAAACCGGCACTCCACTAGCGAGTGCCTCCAACGTCGAGTTCCATCCACAATGAGTCATAAAGCAGGAAACAGAAGGATGTGCCAACACTTGTTGCTGTGGACTCCATTGCACTACCTTCCCTTTGTCTCCAGCCTCTTTCCAGAAACCATCTGGTAAATCATGTGGCTTGCTGGAGTATAGTTTCTCTGGCGGCTTCATCACCCACAAGAATGAGACCCCAGAATTCAGCAACCCATATGCAATCTCAGTGACTTGTTCTTGCTTCAAGAAAACGACGCTTCCAAAGAGATGTACGACAGAAGACGGTGGTTTTGAGTCTAGCCATCCCATGCAATCATCTGCCTTCAAAATATCAACACTTACATTTGAGCTCGAAACTTTGGGATTGATGAACAATGGCCCTATAGGCTTGACGGGGCAAAGCTTTGACATATAGTCAAGGACATCATCTTCAAGCTCCTGGAAAGAATCCATCAATATGCAAATACTTTTTGGTAGGTTCTTGATCTGGTCCAAGATGGCCTTCGTCATAACTGGTTTTGGGCCGAAGGGATGCAAGAGACTAGGTATCTCATCGTGCATCAGCACAGGCATGGAAGGCAGTTGAACGTCGATTTGGGGTTCAGCTTCAGTGGGGAAGGGAACAAGGCCATGGTGATAGTGGTAAAAAGCTGAAAAGCAGGCACAAGACTGGATCCAAATTGCAGCACTGGGGATGTGAAGGGTGTCGGCTATATCACAGACCCAAGGAACAAAGATGCTGTAGATTAGGCAAGAAACAGGGCGACCTTCTTCCTCGTGTTTCTTGATCATTTCAGGAAGCTTTTGCTTGCCAATGAACTCAAGATGAGGAATGTACAAGTCATAGTCACTAATCACTTCTGTTTCATCGTCAAAGAATTCAAACCTGATCATTCCATCACCAACTCGGATTGGCTGATCAGTACTGATAGTAATATTGGCCTTTCTAATTTCTGCACCAATGATCTCCGGTGCTGAGAGGGTCACCAGCAGACCATTTGAAGCAAGAAGCTTCCCTAGTCTGAGCAGAGGATTAACATGTCCTTGCCCTGCGAAGGACACTAGAAAAACGTGAGGGTGAGGAAGACCATTGCAGCTTTCAGAATCCATTTCTCAGAGCTTCTGCTTTAGAAGTTACTCAGCAGAACGAAAAGAGTGAAGGGAAATGAGACTGACTATGAACGAAAAGAGTGAAGGGAAATGAGACTGACTATGTAATAATATAATTTCTATGCATGTAAAGGATTTGCCTTGATATTTATAACTTCATATTGGGATGGAAAATCCAAATCAAGAGAATGCTGCATCCATCTCATTTCATTTTTCACAAATATAACTACTTTTCTTTTTTTCTTTTTTCTTTTTCTTTTTTTTTTTGGTTCCTCAAGCATGTCATACATATTGATCAGCTTCAAGTACTAATCTACCAAAAAATTGAACATCACTAGAAAGAATTAACGTACTTTAGACTATGTAACAAATTAAATAGAACGGAGAGAGTACAAGTTTTATACTGCGAGTATAGCCGAATGGATTGTCAATTTTCGTCCTTTTTCCTGTTATTCTATAAGGCGGCTATAACACTTTAACTTCATATCATTTGGAGACCTTCTTTTTTCTTTTCTTTTTTTCAAGATTTTAACCTGTTCGGAAAGGATCTCAAAAAAATTGGAATTTCTAATGAAACTACTTATTTTGAAAAACTCAGCTGAATAGAATTTTTTTTCTTCAAAGAAATTTTAGCACTGTATCCCTTCATAATTTTTGCGTTTTAATCATAAGAAAATGTGCATGTCATTGACAGTTAAAGTTCACATGCACAATTCATATTTTTTGCCCATTTATAAAAAAGGTACATTTATAAAAATTTTGCATTAAATTACTTTGGATAATTCCGAATGCATTTCTATTTTTAGAAAATTATTAGAATGCCGCTTTGTTTTGTGATCTGATCCTTAACCTTTAAATGGTTCAAATGAACCTGTGTCCTGCACCCTTCTCTTTTTAGGAAGCAAGAACATTTTCTTGATCTGCTGGAAGAGAGGTGAGAGTACTGCCGGTGCCGGATGGCCACGATGGAGAAGTAAAAGGACAAAGAAGAAAACATCAATAATTTACTTAAATCGGGAGTACCCAATTAATCCTTCAAATTAGGTAGTGGAAAATTATGTTTGGAATGTGACAAGCTTAGTAGGAATTTAGTTGTCCTGTTGTGTTGAGTTGATTGACTTCTTAAACGATTTTATATACATTTTTTATAACTTTATCATACACGTAAATTTTTGGGATAATTTTAGAAACCTCTCCTATTGTTTTTGACAATTGTTGCTACCTCCCAAGAGTTTTATAGAATTATGAAAACCTCCCTTAGAAAGTATGCCGTGGTTACAATTGATGATGTAAGTAAAAAAATTTAATGAATATCCAATATTACCCCTCTCCAATATGTGAAACAAATTAAATGTACAAAATAGTCAACTATCACCACTATCTGTTAGTTTCTCTTTTAAATTCATTTTCACTTAAAATTTGTAAAGTTTGTGAAGGCTGTCATAATCTTTTCATAACATCAAGGGAGGTAAGTGTGATTTTTCAAACCCTAGAGAAGATGGCCACAATTACTAAAAACCTCAAGGGAGGTTGCTGAAATTATCCCCCAATTTTATTCACATATAATAGCTTAACACATAAGAATAGTATCTTACTTAGGAATATCCCAAATATTGTAAAAAAATACACAAACTAGAACTATATTAAAGCCCAACTATACCAGCATCAACCACTTTTTTCTTGGTCCACTGGAAGGAAGATAAAACTCCCAAATGGCCAGCAAGGAGATGCGGAAGACAAAGAAGAAAATTCTCAAAAAATAAATAGGAACCACCCAGCGGAGGTCACCAAGGTCCTAGGCCACGAAAATAGAATGGTTTAACCTATTTGGCTCTTCTAGATATGACGGATCCCCTGCCGACTGCCGATAAAAACAGGCACTAAATGAATAAACCTAAAGATATTTGGCTGTCCGGTGAACAAGAATATAACTCCTTGACAAATTACAAATGATCCGTACAACAATTAAGTGGCACCAGACACCCGGGATAGTGGTTGCTAAGTTTTATTAATTTGTGGTCAAACTTCTGTTACCCACTGGCCATATGGATGTCACTAATAAATTTTTCTGAGGAAAAAATCGTTCAAAACATTTCATAGATTTTGTCAAATGAATTTTTTTTCGTCTTCCACTTTTAAAATATTAACTTTATGTCCCTTACAAATTTAAGTTAACAAAATTTAGTTTCAATCTAAAGTTTCCGACAACTTTTTAGCATGAAATCATTCCGTGACCCATATGTAGTCAATTCTTAAATACAAAAAGATCAGATCTCTCCTTTTTGGTGTGAAAAACAAACATAGATTGGGTATGATCTCACATATTTAGGAAAATATGAACATGGTTCGAATTAAATCCTATTTTTTAGGGACAAAAATGAATATGGATGGAATCATTTGTTAACTACAAATGGGATATAATTTTTTGTGCTTAAAAAAATGACCATATGTGGGCCACATAACAAATTTAAGATTAAAAAAAATCAAAAACCTAAATTAGGATGAAATTTATCAACATGATTTTGTAAAAGACGTAAAGTTACCATTTTAAAAGTGAAAGATGAAAAAGTTTATTTAGCAAAATGTGAAGGATGCTTTGATTGATTTCTTATTTTCCAATGTAGATAGTTTGACCACCATCAGCCAAAACTTGAAAAAAAAAAAAGTTATAATTAGCCAATTTTAAACTTTTATGAATTAACCCTTGTATTCAAATTCAAAATTTTCTTTTTATACATCTGACACGTATCTATACTGTTTTTTTTTTAATTTACACTATCCACGCAAAAACAATTAAGGACAAACTCCACTTTGTACCTTCAAGCTCGTATCACTTTTTTACTTTGCATTTTAAACTTTAATTTTGGATACCTTGCACCTAAGTTCTTAATTTTGGATACTTTACATCCTAAATTCTCAAGTTTATGCTATTTAAGTCCAATTGATTACGACTTTTAGAAAATTAGCTTCATAGAGGATCCAACAAATTAATAATCATGTGTCAAAAATAATCATAAGATGGCAAAGTATCATAGCAAAAAGAAAACAGTACATTATAATTAATTTGTACCATCTTCTATTTTGTTAATTTTGCTAAAAATATCAATAATTGAGACCATATAAATAAATGATAATGTGCTACAAATGGTCAAAAGAGCTAAGAAATCGTAGTTGGAACAAACCAGTACATTGTCATTAATTTTCATTGCCATTTATCTCATTAGTTTTGTAAAAGTAATCATGGATTGGATTTTAATGGGACAACTTGAGAGTCCAGGCTACAAAGTGTCCAAAGAAATAAAAAGTTTAGAGTGTGATATGTCCAAAATTGAAGTTTATGATGTAAAATAAAAAAAAAAATTGATACAAGTTCGAAAACAAAGTGGATTTATTCCAACAATTAATGCATATTTCTTTCCCTCCATGTCATTACTATCCAGCCGGCTAGAAAGTCTGTCCAAGGCCAGATCCCAGCCTGGACACCCTAATCTTCGGGGCTCTTATGTCACGTTTTGTCATATTAAATAACTCATTACGTACAATGAGGCGGAATCAGCGTATATCACTTATTGCAAGTTGGTGCTTTCAAAGTCTTACAAGTGGATAACTCAATAAATCATCACGTGAGCAGCTCTCAGTCAAGTGAGCAGCCTGAATGACTCATTGTCAAATGTAGGTTTGTTTGAATACTTGCATCTTCGACACGCTTCTTAAATGTCTTTTTATCTCATATATATCACATGACAAAAGATGCTACATTGTTATTCTAAATAATTTTTTAAATAATCTCCTATCTGGACACACAATTACTAGTTCCTTTTGAACTTTGACACCTTTGAGATTTCTTATAAAATAAAATATTGTTTAACCCTTGAATGGTTTTTAAAGGGAAAAATAAGGAAGAAATTGTTTATTGCGACTTTGCTTCCATATAGGGACAGCTGTCTTTGTTAAATAATTCATCAAAGAATTCAGCTGCCGACTTGTAATTATCACACTGATTAATTTCAGCTAAGAAAAATTCTGGAACGAAGCATTCGGATTGGGTCAATAAATGGTGAGGAGAATTTAGAGGGAACCAGAGGGGTGGCAGGAGGGGCCACCTACCGTACTCCCCACAGTTTTATGAGTTTAGAGTTCATTTAGATTGCTATTTTTTGAAATTTTTATAAACAAAAATGCTATAACAATTTGAAATATGTGATGTAAAAAAATGATTAAGAAATGTATTCACAGGAGATGTGAAAATTTTTTACAGAAAAACCGCATTCTAAACAAGGCCTAATTAGATTTTCATCCCTTAGAAAATTGAAAATTTTTAAAAGTATTCTTTTCTAAGTTTAGATAATTGCCCTTGCAAAAGTTAAAAATATCTTATGTTATACGCTTGAGTGTACATACACTAAAATTTCCGTCATCTAAGTAAACTTTCTAGTTCCGTTTATACATGATAGGGAATTAGGAATGACAAAACTACGAGAGTGGTGGATGTAGATACAAGTTGAGAGTCTGGCCACCTAACATGGCCAAAATAATAAATTTTTGGATGTCCTCTAGGAGAAAACAAAAAAAAAAAAAAAGCCTTATTTGAATTGTAGTTTTCTACAGAAAAATTTTTATATTTTCTATAAATATATTTTTCAATCTCTGTTTTATCTCACATATATCAAATCATTATAATATATTTTTCTATAAATACTTCTAAAAATAGCAATCCAAACGAGCTCCTATATAGCAAGTCAGTTAATTAAAGAGGTAGCTTAATGCTTAACTATGTTATGTTACTTTTTAATTCTTAGACAATTTGGAAAACTTAAGAAATTATAAGTTAGAAAAATCCTACTATATAGTCTAATATATATAGTGTATGCGAATGGGAAGAAATTGCAGTTTGAACTCATGCAAATCTCCAATTTGAGGAATAGAATGAAATTTTGTAAGTGTTATTCGGATTATTTCATGACATGATTAAAAAAAATATCACGAACATAGGGTATTTTGGTTATTAGCACGTACATAATGAAATTTTATTTTTGCTTTTAATAATTCTAGTGCTTATTAAGAATTTTTACGCTGGTGTTTCTTTTTACCGTTAAAATTTGTTTATTGAGAATTTTGGTCCTGAACTCGTACTCCGGTACGCTTGAGTCGACTTTTAACAACATGCTCGGATTTGGACGTAAAATACCATCAGTGGATTGTCACAAGGGATAATTTCAGAAACCTCCCCTAACTATTTCACTAGCCTTCCTTTCGATTTTAAAACCTTCCTTCGAGTTTATTATCTTGTAACATCTAGGCCTAATAAGTAATTAAAAGTGATCTTAGTAGAGAGAAAATAACATGATTCCACCATTGACTTTCATCTATTATCTATTATATAATTTAGTTAATCTAATACCAGCCCATATATTAAAGAATTTGCTATTTATCATCAAGAATCAATTACATATAGTATCAAAAAATGGTATTCTATATATTTTACTTAATGTACGATCCAAATTACTCTTTTTAATTGAAACATTATAGCGAACAAACTTTAACATCAGAAATATCCTTATCAACATATTAAGCTTAGTTGCTGAGATTTTTATCGTATTAAAGTTTGCTCTTTGTAATGTTTTGATTGTACATTTTTTGATTATATATTATTGATAATATTTGATTATAGGCCTATAACTGAAAAGAGTAATTTGGATCTTACATTAAGTAAAATATATAGAATAATATACTATTTTTTGATATTATATGTAATTTGATCCCTAATGATAAAAAGCAAATTCTAGTATTTTTTTTAATATGTGGGTTAGTATTAGATTAACTAAATAATATAACAGATGAGGGGCAATGATGGAATTAAATTATTTTCTCTCTCTTAATATTGCTTTTTAATTGCTAATTGGACCTAAACGTTAAAAGTTAATAAAACTCAAGGAGGGTTAGCGTAATTTTTGAAACCTGGTGAGAAGCTAGTGAAATAGTTTGAAACTTTAGGGGAGGTTTCTAAAATTATCCCTTGTCACAAACAACTTTGATGCTAAATGGATCCATCGAGGACAATATTTCGAGACCCGAATTGGTATTTGACTGCAAAAACTACAAGTACAATAATTGGAGAGCGTCGAACTTTGTCAATTCTTTTGCGAAGACTAGCATTTCTTGTCTTGTGCTTGCTGGAAAACCCTGCAGGCATTTGCTGGAATTTGTCTAGTCTTCGAGTTTTAAATTATGCAATTTCAAACATCTTAGGATTCAAAAATTGCTCCATCTTTGGCCTTTGGTATTTTGACATTGAATTACCTTCAAAAGGTGTTCTATTCTAAGCATCAGTTCTCCAACATGCTTGAAATCTAGTACATGTAAATTTTTCTTAAAAAAAGAAAGACAATAATACTTGACTTCCTAAGATTTCATTCTGCTGTCACATTAGGATTGCAATACCTTCTACAAACACCCGCTAAATTCAACAAAGAAAATCCCGCAAATGCTCCTCCCTATTTGGGAATGAAGTTTTTTGGATGTTTGTATAAAATTTTACTGTAACTAATTGTAAAAGTTGTAGAAAAACTTTTGAGAGTAAAATTTTTTGGGTGTTTTGGAAGTGTGTATATTAAAAATTTTAGAAATTTTTTAGAGGGTTTCTAGTTAAAATAGGAAATAGACAAATTTTATACAAACTTGCTAAAAACTTGAACTACCAAACAAGGCTTCCATAGTTGATGTGTGTGTGTGTGTGTATAGAAAACTAGTTAGTAAGTAGACCTAAAATTCCTAGAATCGAAAGGAAAAACTTAAAACAATTTCTGTACTAAAAATGGTTTACTTGCTTAAGTAATTGAACCCCAAACCAGTAAAAGTCCACTATCTGCATGTAGAACCTACAATCCAGGCCAGTATTGTCAACTACAATAATGGAGAATTCTCCGGTCATTTGGGATTTTGACCGTTCTTTTCCTTTTTATTTTATTCACCTTATTCAAAATTTGCACCTTTTTCTGCAATTTGGCACTTTGACTTTGAAATACCTTCAATATACTTATTTATATTGTATAAGTTTTTCAAAACATCTTTTGTACATGGTCATATCCCAGAACACAAAAAACAAACAAGGAAAAAAAAAGATAAATTACTATCTAGGATTCCAATTCCTGACAACCTCATGCTGTTTTCACATTAAAATTGCACCCAAAAAAAAAAAAAACTTGATATGATCAATTTCTTTACGTGTGTGTGTGTGAGTGTGTGTGTGTGTGTATGGGCTACTTCATTTTGTGTGTGTGTGCAGTGTGCACACACTCACACACATATATGTGGGCAACTTAATAGTAATTAGGCCTAAAGTATCTTGAACTTAATACGGATATTGGAATTTTTTGTGTACCAAAAGAAGACTACTTGCTTCAGACCAGTTTTATATCAAAGACTTTCTTAAATTTTAGGGGAGATTTTACAGTCCCTTTTAGTACATAAAAAATGAATTTAAATTAGTTATGTATAATGAGAGATATAAGTAGAGGAAATAATATCCAAAAGGAGTCATAGAATTTTCCTGACTTTAGGCCGCCACAAATAAAGTTAAAATGAAAAATAAGATAAGACTCCAATACCTATGTAACCCATGCCCCTGCCAGTATAGTCTTCCATCATCTTCATTCTTCACTACAATAATGGAGAACTCTCGGGGCTTTTGGGACTTGACTGTTCTTTCCCTTTCCAATTTATGCATCTTATCCAAAATTTGCTCCATTTTGGCATTTTCTGCGATTTGTTACTTTGAATTTGAAATACCTCCAATGTACTTACTTATATTTTATAAGCTTTTCAAAATATATTTTGTACATGGTCATATCCCACAGCACAAATTAAAGAACAAACAGGGGAAGAAAAGATAAATTACTATCTAAGATTCCAATACCTAACAGCCTAATGCTATTTTCACATTAAAATTGCAAATAAAAAAAATACTTGATATGGCAACTTCTTTTTTTTTGTTTTGTTTGTGTGTCTCTTCTTTTTTTTTTTTTGGGACTTAATAATTAGGCCTATACTTTCTTGACCTTAATATGGATATTGGCATTTTTTATGTACTGAAAGGAGACTACTTGTTTCAAACTAGCTGTATATCAAAGACCAATTTTATATCAAAGACTTTCTTAAATTTAACTTTTGCACAGATTCTACAATCCCTTTTAGTGCGTAAAAAAAATGAATTTAAAATACTTATTTATAATGAGACATATAGGTTGAGGAAATTGTACCCAAAAGGGATCATAAAATTTTTCTAACTTTAGGCCGCCACAAATAAAGTTAAAATGAAAAAGAAGATAAGACTCCACTACCTATATAACCCATCTCCCAGCCAGTGTGGTCTTCCATCATCTTCGTTCCTCACTACACCTAAAACACTTTCTTGCTCTTCATTTCTTCAGTTAGCCATGACAACTTTTCTCTTCTTAACCTCTTTGATCCTAGCCCTCCTGAGGGCTCTGAAGGCTTCTCCAACTGATGGGTTCAGCTATGTTAAGCTCACTGACGCAAATTTTCAGCTCCAGAAGCCGTACGATGTCTCTGCCAATCAACGCTATTCCTACATTGGTGGTGAGCATAGACTGTGGGTTTATAAGACAGACAAACCTTATTCTCAAACCAGCAATACCAAGCCTCGTACTGAAATTCGCATCACTGTAAGTATTTTTCCCAGCCAAAATTATTTTTCCCCTACCAGGGAAGAAGCACATAACACTCTCGTGGAATTAATTCTATTGACAAAGTTCATTTTGGGTTGGGAATGGAGTAGGAGGAAAACTTCGAAGCTAAATGATGAACTACAAATGGAAATGCATGAAATGATATTGAGCTCAGAGTATTGTTTATGATTTTTTATATTCTATGACATGTTCAATGTATTTTCTGTCATCAGTGCATATTTCATGAACTGAAATATTATATTTTATCCAAAAAAGAAAAAGAGTATTGTCCGTGATTATCATTGTTTCAGGCACAAAAGATTTTCTTTTTTTTCTTTTTTGACCTCCGCAACTGAATCATAGAGGGACATATGCGGTTGCAATTGCGTCGAATATATGGTCCAAAACTGGCAACAATAATTCAGACTAATCTATACCATGCATTTCAAAATCAAAAAAGAGCTTGAAATAAATAACCCAGATCAAATCGAACTAAAGTAGATATATTTGTATATAAAATTGTTTTTCTTTTTTTTTTTTTTGAGAATACATAGCAAATAAAATGAATTCCACATAATTTTGATGGTAATTGCTTCTCAGGGCTACGATTACACATCTGGTGTGTGGCAATTCGAGGGTTATGCATATGTGCCCTCTGGAACTTCTGGTGTTAGCATAATGCAAATATTTGGAGCAAGCACTCAGGCCACAACTGCTATGCTAAGAGTCTACAATCCATCCCTCACATACTACACAAGTCCTGTCCTGATCCCCAACGTCTACAACAAATGGTTCCGTGTCAATATTATACATGACACAGGCGCTGGAAAAGTTAGTGTCTACATTGATGAAGTCCTCAAGTATGAAACTCATGATAATGGTCCTGCTACACATTATTTCAAGTTTGGAGTGTATACACAGGACAATCCATCTGATTACATGGAGTCCCGTTGGACTGGAATCAAAGTTCTCAGGAAAAATTGAGACATGTTGTGGGATATTTAAAGCCGAGTTCCCACTTCTAATAGTAACCATTGCACTTGGTTTATATTTTTGATGGAAAATAAAGCTTTTCTTTCCTGTCAGTTTGAGAGAGACTCTAAAACTTACCAAAAAGAAAGGAAACTAGAGTGTTAGAGAGTATAATAAGGAACCTCGTGACCACCAGGAGAGGGGTAGAGAAGTTTGCCAATACAATCATTCCTGAACCATGTAATAAGTTCTTTACATGTTGTAAGTCACTATAAGCTGAATGTACACTTTCATAATAAAGATGTTATATTCGCCACGTAAATCTTTACTTATTTATTATACTAGAATTATATAGCGTTATCTCATCCACGTAATTTAAATTTAACTATGGTTGCCTCATTTTAGGCCATTAATTGTTTGGTACCTGTCCCAAGCCGATGGCGATCCGTGCTGATGTCCTTGTCAATTTAATGGGTTTATGGGGCCCCAACAGAAAATAAAGATTTTGTTCAATTCCCTGCCATGCTTTTCTGTTGGACTATTGAAATAAAAGAACACAAAATTATTTGAGGTTTGTGAAAGGAGGGGCCTATATTTTCTTTCTCTCTCTTTTATTTAATGCCTGTATACGTAGGTTTAAAAGCTGTTCAAGCTGTCAATTTAGCTGTTCAGTTTTTTTTTTTTTTTGTGTTTCTTACTTAAAATTCGAAGACTAAAATTAAACAAAAAGTTCTACTCAGTTGTCATAGATTTCAGCTCCATTGTGACTATCAAAAAATCAAATTTTATGAGGGAAAAAAAAAGCAAAAAATCAAAAAGTAACTCCAATGCTGAAAATCAACGTCTAAAATCAAAGATATTACATTATACCTGTTTTTATTGTAATTGATAACTCAAAATCAAGATTATT
The DNA here is from genome assembly GCA_013103745.1 of Gardenia jasminoides. Classification (NCBI taxonomy): domain Eukaryota; kingdom Viridiplantae; phylum Streptophyta; class Magnoliopsida; order Gentianales; family Rubiaceae; genus Gardenia; species Gardenia jasminoides. The sequence goes on from CM023104.1 coordinate 22,754,896, forward strand.
CAATTTACCTTAAGCCTGTTTAATTTTGTTATAATCCCTTTGCCTCTCTACATGTCCAGTGAAAGAGCACAGCTGAAAAGGACAAGGGAAGACAAAGTTTTGTCGCATGGATAATAAGAAAGCTTCATTTAAAAAAGAAAAGAAACAACCAACTCCCCTTGGGTGAGTTGACCACCAGCTGAAATATAAGGGGTAGGTCTAGCTATAGGTTAGTTAAGCCTCTGCACTTTAATAAAATTCAAAGCAGAGTTGGTTTTGCAGTAGTGCATGCCTTTGGTATAGTCTTATAGAGGTAGGATCATCTCCCTCTAGCTCCTCTTGGCTGCAGGGTTGCTAAACTCAGATCAGATAGCAACTTGGCTATGCTATTGGATTAGGGATCAATTGGTCAAATTAGTTAGACTGTTTCAAAAAACTCTTTCACCTCAGTATAATGTTATAATTATTTTACATTTTTATAAGTTTCCAAAAATTTTGAAATTAAATTCTTTGTTATATTTTGACAAAATATATAAATCATTTCCGAAATATTAGCTTATTATCAAATATACACCTAAAATTTATAAAAACCAAAATTCATATCTAAAATATATTCATTCTCTAAACTACTTAAAAAAACTAAATTAAAACATGTTGTATTCAATTCAAGATCATTTTATTGGGAAGATAGCTTTTCTAATATAAGTTGGAATCAATGATGATGGGGATGAAAATTTCGTGGTTTAGAAATCATTTAGGAATGTGAGTGATTTTACTGTTTATACTAAGTGGGTCGCGTTTTCTTATTCTTTTAAATAAATGAAAATTTTATAATTTATGTAACTTAAATTATGTTTGGAAAAAATACGAAAGAAAAATTTAAGAACCAGGTCACTGGTTTTGCCAATTTTTGACCAAAGTGGTTTTGTACTACTGACCAACTCAAAAAAAAAGCCGGCTCACAATCCGACCGGTCCAATCGGATGGATTGGTCTAGGTGTAATAACACTGCTTGGTCCACTTGGGTCCCCTCTAATATAGGTTAGAGTAAGAATAGTAGTTGTCAATTAAAAAAAAAAAAGGAAAACAAAAATGACAATTAAACTTACTCCCTCTAGTCCCTCTTGATCCAGTTGGATCCTCCCTTAATATAGGTTAGAGTAGGAATAGGAGTTGAAAATTGAAAAAACAAAAATGCAAACCGAGAAAACACAAAACGACAATTAAATTTCAAATTGATCTGTCTGTCGTCGAGAAGAATGAGTGTATTCGAGTTTGAACCTCAACTATAATGCCTGTGCACCCAAAACTTGTCGTCCGCCCACATTATACTACATAGGAAGATAAATCTACTTCCTATATGGTACCACAGGGAGGAGTAGCCCCTTTGCTCTTTCTAACCACTCGTTCGTCATAATCATTTTCATCATCAAGATAAAATTGGCTCTCTAATTAGCAAAAGGCAATTAGTTTACAAAGGATCAAAAGTGTATAGACTTTGTACCCTTAATTACTTCTTGGATGCTCCAAATTTTGCTTTTGTTGATGTCATTCATTGCGTCCCACTTTCTTCCTCCATAGCTAGAAAGGCGACTAGGCAATATCATGCTAGTTCTTTGTTAAAAACTCATTAAAAAGACTAGCTGAAAAGGAAGAAAATGGATGTTTGTGGCCTACAGTAAATGAAAAATTATTAGATCTTATAGCTTGTCCAAGCCCAGGGCAACTTGGTGCATCAGCCAGGGGAGTTAAAAAATTTCCAGGGCACAATTTTGTTTTATTGCTCCTAAGATTACAAATTGTAACTTTTCTTCAAATCCCACACTCATAAAGCATGAGATTTCATTTCCCTTTTATATTTCTTTTGCTCAAGCCATACATCTTTAATTAGAAATTTAGCTTCACTAAAGATAGCCTTATACACAGGATAGGGAAAGCATACGCGTGTATAAAATTGTATGTACGCACATTAGGATTAAAAAGAGATACAATTATAGTATATGTGGTAGCAAAGAGATCTTTACAAGGTGCTTTCTATCTACCCATTCTCTCTACCTTCTCTCTACTGTCAACTTTTTCTCCACTAGGACTGGCAAGAAAACCCATAACCCAACAACTCATCCAACCCGCCCACTAATTTTAGAGGTTGGGTTGGGTCAGTTGGGTGTTGGGTCAGTTGGGTATTGGGTGTAAAATACCCAATTAAGGTTGGGTGGATTGAGTTTTGAAGTTGGGTACCCATTAATCTAACTTTTTTCCACATAGCATAAAATAAATGCATGTACTCAAATATTTTTATTTTTTTTTTTTGAAAAAAAAAGAGTGATGGTTTTGGCAACCTCATTTTACTTTTTCCAACTACAACTATTTTTTTATTTTCTTTTTCTACTGGACTCCGACCATTTTCTTAATTAATGACCCATCAAATTATAAAATCCATTTTCTTTTTCTTTGTTCTAATTTTTCTTTAATATGAATTTAGACAAAACTAAGAAAAGTTAGGAACACAATTTAGTCTTTTAACTTTCCCAACCTCAATTTTCCATTTTCCCATCATGCATCAAACACAAAAATTCAATTTTTCAATCTTAAAATCTCTATTTTTATTCCCAAAAAATCAAATTAATTTTTCCAAATTTTTTCTTCATCCCCATTAAATTCGGTGTTTTTTCCTTCTTATTATTTACCAAGTCATTTTTTCCCATCAAAAAATTTTGAACTAAAAAGTGAATATTTTGAGCAGCTTACTTCTAGTTTGATCCAAATTTATAGTTTTAAACTTTATTAAAAATTACTGTAGTTGCTTGAACTACTTTTTAATCATCCACATTCATAGTGTCTCCGGGTGGGTGTCACTGCCAATAACAACATTTTTTGTAGTAATTGGAGATTTCATAACATAATATTTAGCATATTTTAAAAAAATTGGTTGCCCCTTGTGAATCATGAAAGAAACAATATCTATTTAGATGACTGCATTTGCTTGAATTTTACAATTCTTCAATTCAATTTAGTGACATTTTACATTATTTGATTTGTCTTTGAAAAAGGATTTTTTGCATTAAATTTGTCCATCCAAATAGTTTAAAAAGTTAGTAAGTATATTAGTCTGTATTTTAATATGTTTGTGTGAATGAAAATAATGTATTTCCATCTAATGAGATTAATAACTGAATGTATGTTTGTATGTGTGGAAATGTTTTAGTGTGTGAAAATAAGTTTATGTATGTGAAACAGTATTTATGTATAAGAAAAAATCATTTTATGTATATAAATGTGTGTGAGACAATATTATGCATTAAAATATAGAAAATAATATATTGGGTCATATTTGGGTTATGGGTTTGAGTTAACCCAATATGACCCAACCCAATATCAACCCAAGTTACACTTGGGCGGGTTGGGTATAACCCAAATAAATGAAAACCCACAATCAACCCGTCCAAAACCCACCCAACCCGCCCAATTACCACCCTTATTCTCCACAGTTCTTCCTCTGTAGGAGGGAGATCTTGGTTTAAGATCTCCCTTCCTCCACCTCTCTTTTTAATTTCTATTTAATAAAGTCTCTTCTAAGATATTCTAGTGAGAGTTTCTCTCTCCTAGTGTTTACTAGTGAGAGTTTTCATCTCTCCTAAGCTATTTTAGTGGGAGTTTTGTTTTAGTTTTGGTTATTATTTTCTAAAACCTAAGAGTTTTTTTAGATCCATATGCTAGATCTAATATTTTTCGGGTCCTCTCGTCAGATCTTAACATTAGTTTTAAACTTGAACCAGTTCGTTAGTAGATTTGAGGGAATGGACATGTATAGTGTAGACACCAAATTTTGACTTTTTCATTTGTTTTCTTATGTTTTTATCTATTAATGTTTAGTTATTTATTGTGGAATATTCTAACACTTTTTTCTTATTTTTGTAGGTTTTTCTTAAAAAAAAAAAAAAAGAGAGAAAAGTCAAAAACGCTGACCGATTCTGGATAAGTCCGTAACTAGTCCGCGTAACTTGAATCAAGTGAAAAAAAAAATGACGCTGGATTCTTCCGTAACTCGGATCATCCTTTTCCAACTGTAATTTCATGCTTGAGCGATAAGAAACCTATTTAAACATTCCCCAACTCGCCTAATCCCTAACAACTCATCTAACGCTTCAAGATTAGCCTACCTCATCCCAAGAACATCAAAACCCTTAGTTCTAGGTTTGGTGGCTATAAATAGCCTAGATTAGGGTTTAACAAGGAGAGGTTGGAAAGTCGAGAGAAAAGTGACAATTAGGGGAGAGCTTTTGAGAGCCAAAAGCGAGGAAAACGGCTGGAATTGAGAGGAAAAGAAAAGAAAGAAGAAAAGGAAAAGCTAGGGTTTCATACTTGAGAAGATTATTCTTGGAATTTCTGTCCTCTTCTCTTGTTTAAATTCAAAGCTTCCGATTCAGATAACATCCTTCTACTTTATTTACCGTTTTTTGATCATAAAATTACGAAAATTTGGACCTTTGGTGGAACCAAGGTCTTGAATAGTTTTCTTTTAGTTTATGATATTTGATGATGATTATCAGTTGTTATATGATCATGTTGTGTTTATAAAGCCTTGGTAAGGCTAGTAGATTTGTTTTACGTTTAAAATCGACGCTTTGATGCTTCAGATGATGATCTTTGTTGTGATTCCCAGAAATTTCTGGAAAAATGTTCTTCATGTTTTGAAGATGTGAAGAAACGCGGACTTCTTACGCGTACTAATCCGCGTAACGTCCCGCGTTTCTTCTTGAAGGTTTGAAGATGTGAAGAAACGCTGAGTAGTTGCGCGAGCCAATCCGCGTAACTACCCGCGTTTCTAACCTAACAGTTCTTTTCCTTCCCTCTTGTTGTCCATTTGATGATGTTAATGCTTATGATTTGATCTTTGTGGGTTTAGTTTGTTTTGACATGATCTGAATGATGATGTTTGATGCTTTGAATGGATCCCCTTGCCTCTGAATATTTCGTTTGTGTTATTGTCTGAAAAACTGGAAGCAATCTTCCTGATGTTTTGAAGATGGGAAGAGAACGGTTACTGGTGAGTCCGCGTTCGGTCAGCGTTCCTCTCTCGAACTTTGATTTTTGCCTGTAACGCGAACTGTGTTGCGCGGCTCTATCCGCGTTTCTTCTCCGCGTAACCTCTCTTTTTCTGTATTCTGTTGATATTTCCTGCTCTTTTGTTCCAAAATCTTACTCTATTTCCTAGTATTATCTGTTTGCTTGCAGAATCTGTTTAGATACCCTTTCTTTGAATTTTTGATTCATTTTTCCTTTAAATTGGTACCTTGATCCCTTTTGTTGACATTGAGTCTTAGATAACCATTCCCATCATCTAAGGATTCAATTAAGGCCTCATATCAAGGGATGGTAACTTCTTTCCCTATTATGTGCTTATTATGTGTTTTGCATGATTTTGCATGTTTTTAAATTAAGTTTTCCTTTGCTTTTATTCATGTCTAGTCTTTATTTATGTTATTTAAATTTTTGAGTAAATCATTTGGAGGCCTTGGATGCCAAGTTGTAATAGATAGGTTTGATTTTGGCAAAAAGTGTATTTATTCTAGAAAATGTAATAGTTAGATTATTATTTCGAATTTTTCCCTTAGAATGTATTTAGGTTCCCCCCAATGTAATAATTAGGTTTTATATGCTTATTTTGCATGCTTGCATGATTATGTGTTTATTTGCTTTCCTAGGGCCTTGCATCTAGACATTATGCCTATGTGTTACGTGTTTATGTGTTTTATGTGTTTATTTGCTTTATTATCATGTCTACATGTTTATTGTGTAAATATATTGACGTCACCACACTAATCCAACGCTAGTTGTGGCCTTCCCCTTCGATTTCTCACTAATCCAATGTTAGTGAGAACCTTTTGACGAGGGCTAGTCCAATGCTAGACCCTTAAACGCCGTTCATGCATTAGATACAAATTTCACACACTTTCCACTTTTAGAGTTTCTTTCCCATTTTGCATGTCACTATTCTCTCATCCCGTATATGAAACATCTCATTTAGTTTTCTTTTTATTAGATTAGTGCATTTAAGGCATTACCCTTTGAATTAGGGAAAAAAGCGAGTATTGCTTCCTAGCCTTAGCACGCTTTTATTACCTTCTATGAAAAGGAAGATTCAAAGTCACAAACTTAGTCCCCCGTACCCGTTATGTTGCATCATCCCTCTTTAGGACATACACGTGCATTATTTTAAAGGCTATCAAATTCATTCTTTAAAAATCAAACTTTCTTCTTTATGTTTTAGCAATTCAAAGTCAAAACCACTTTTCTTAAAATTGCATCTTTTGAAATTCAAGTTCCTCTTTGCACTTAAAATTGACCTATTCAAAATCAATTTCTTTCTCTTGATACTTTATAAAATTGCATTTTGAAAACCCTATCTTTCTGTTCATTCGAGTCTCATCATTTGCATTTTTTTTCGTGACCTCCTCGAGGGATCAAAATTGGATGACACAACTAATGTGATCAATTCCAATCACACCTCAAGGAGACATTTTGCCCCCTCTCGATCCAACACTAGGTTTAGGTTTTGCATCCATATAGACAACATCCAAATGTGGTAAATTTTAAAGTTAGAATTAGGAAATTTTTAACTAAATCTTGCAACTAGCTTTGGCTAGGTTAGAAGGGTGCCTTAGAGGCAGAGTAAAATCAATCTTTGCCTTCCTCTTTCAACTGTGACCCGAACCTTTTCTCTAGTTTTCAAAGACCAGTCGCCTAAAAAGGGGTTTTTCTTTGTTTACTTTCATTAATTAAAACTTTTGTGTGACTTGGTACACCTAAACTCCATACCAAGTGGCGACTCCAAACTTTTCTAAAAACCCTTTTTCTAGACTTTTATTTTGGGTCCAAACCGTCGCATTTTCTTTAGTCCCATAACCCCTTTCCCTTTCTCTTTCCTTTTTCAAAATCAAAAATCAAATCTTCCCTTTTTTCCATCAAAAAATGGGGCGCGACAGCTTGGCGACTCCACTGGGGATTTTCCTAAGAGGGTCCGAGCACTTGATTTAGTTGATTATTTCATTTTCTAACTTTCTTATATATCACATTTGGATGTTTTAGGTTGCATTTTTTCTTTCTTTTCTCTTTTAGGGTTCTCCCGCGCAATCACTCCTTACACATCGCGTACATGATGAATGAATTATTGTCTATTTATTTACTTGTACCACGCCTTGCATTTGGGTGTGGGTGTGCATCTACCCTAGAGTCTCGAAAATGTTTGATGTTTGAATCCCTCCTCTCAAAGGGAATCACTTTCATACGTGCATATGTATTTTACTTTGACCCTACTTTTTTTTACTTTAGTGGCTTGTCACGCCACTCTTCCCTATTAGGATTAGGATCGATCCACTTGGACATGTGGCCGTGGCACGACGTGCACGTAGCAATGTCTAGGGGATCACTCGAACCACCGACTTGAGGCATTTGGATTGATGACCTTTTGCCTTTTGGTCTGAAGGTTTGGGAGCCTGTAACCTTTATCGAGTCTAGATGCATTAGTGAGTTCAACCTCATGCATCCATGTTAGAATTGCCTAGGGGAGAGTCTACCTTACCCTATTAAGGATCACTAGACACGAGAGGAGAGATTCCACCCCTCTTTATTTTTGTGCAATTTGTTGCTCCAACGTGTTATGTGATATCTGTTGATTAAACTAACCTTTTGTTATCTTCCCTTTTCTTGCATTTCACAAACTCTAGAAAATAAGAGTCTTGACACTCTTTTAAGACAAGCCATCCTTCTAGATAGGCTATTACATGTTTGAATTTATGTTTATTGCATTTAAGTTGTAATTGCATGTCACTTTTAGGCTTACCCCGGCTTTCAAATGGGGCTCCTATAGGCCATGTTTCATTTCGCACCCTTACTTGCTTTAATAAACTGGCATCATGCATAAGCCATAGAGGGAATGCCGCATAGGAAATCCCATGTTAGGAATAAACCACCCTTGTGTCTCGGATATATAATCCAATGAGATTTGCATGTTTATGTTTTCAGTAACATCCAAAGGGGTAGCGCACAAGGTAAGGTAGGGTCCGATCCCTTCTATGATGGCATCCAAAGATATGGAGTGACCTTCGCATGGTAGAATATAAACCTCTAGTAATCATTTTTTGGCCATTCTATCAAAGTTGGTAAAATCCCATGCATACGGACACTAATTTGAAAAAATGCACAAATAATTTCTCATTGATGAGATAATGATTTTTTATCAAGGCCAAATCTTGATTTTAGAAGGCTTATGAGCTAGTGTGTTACAAATAAAATGGAGATGTGGAGTTACAGGTAAGCAATGAACCTAGTCGACTTTTGGGTAAGCCATCAATCCCATCCGATCCATTTGAACTAGATCCATATTTCCCTCAAGGCTAGTCAAGGCACTGCGATTCCTTCAAGAATAATCCTTTTCATGCTAAATTAACCTTTTAACCTCTCTTCACATATCAATTAAAGTAATGAATCCATTCGAACTTCGTCCTCATAATGCGCCAAACAGTGCATATTCTTTTGGTCAACCCTGTGGATCGATTACTAATCGCATATCAACGAAGTGATCGGACCCATCAGGTATTGTATCATGCGTACCCCAGAGGATTGCATTTTTCATGCTAGGCCTACCCTTGGCATAAAAGGGCTCCCTCTAGGACATGCATCCGAATTATATAAGCAATCACTAACTTCGTTCTTTTTCCTTTTTTTCAAATAAATCTCTGCAGATCCCCTTTGGAAATAAGCTCCTAAAGTGTGTTCCTTTTCCCATTCAGGTACTTTTAAAAATAGCTTCACGCAGAAACCCCATCGTTACCCGTTCTAAAAGCAAAAGCTCAAAGCAGCCCGTAAGCATGAGTTCTGCACCAGAAGGCTCGGATAGGAATGCTTTGGTCACTTCGCCTGACTTTGCTGCCTTGGGAGCTCAGTTAAGTGAAGTACTGGGAAGGTTTAATGAGATGAGCGCCGAGATGGCTGCGCAAAGGCGTGTAATTGATCAGTTGGTGGCCAACAGTAGTGGAGGTGGTACCTCGAATGATCATGAACACATTGTTAGCATTCCCCCGCTGACAAGTGATTCACCCCTTTTCTCGACCAACATTCAAACCACTCTTGTTCCACCTATTCCTAACCTTCATGAGATTGCTTTTTCCCACCACAACACTGGTTTTCCATACACTCACCCTGATTATATCTTGCTGAGCCCAACCAAAAGGGCAAACCCTCATACTCAACCCCAGACCACCTTAAACATACCCTCCAGTCATACCAAGCCTCATCTTCATACCATAGAACCCTTTGTATGGGACATTGCCTCCCAAGGAAAGCCAGAGATGGATGAGCCTGTCATGCCAGTCGACAAAGATCTGATGAAGAGATTGGACAGGTTCGAGGAGTTTATAAAGAAGAACCAAGGTCCTGAACCCACACCTGGATTGGATTACGATGATCCAGGCTATTTCCTCGACGTCCAACTACCTATGGGTTTCAAGACCCCAAGTTCAGCAAGTATGATGGTACCGAATCCTAAGACGACCTTAAAATGTTTGCCAACAAGCTTGGTAAACCGGTGGATGATGAGAACTTGCCTATCGCGTGTTCCCGAGAGCCTAGAAGGAGATGCTTTGATTGGTACTCAAACCGAAATCTCAAGAGATCAAAACTTGGTTGGATTTGTCAACGCCTTTTGTGAAGCGATGAATTCAATTGTGAGTTGGCACCACACGAACAACATTGGAAGGAATCAAAAGGAGACCCTCAAGATCACAAGTCATATGCCGCGATGGAGAAAGTTGGTGCTAAAGTTGAGCCTCCCATGACGTAAGAAGAGATTGTTCTTTCATCAAGGCACATGACCCACCTTATTTTGAAGAGATTTTTGAATGACTGGGAGTTCTTTTGCTACAATTGTCAATAAGCTGGAAGAATATAATGAGTTTGTTAAAATCGGGAAAATTGTCAATGTGGACCGCCAAACAGAATTAGAAACATTGCAAGGGCAAAATGGCGTGGGAGGAAGCTCCCCGCTTTAGAAAGAATGAAGGAGAAGTGCTTGTGTGGGATCGAACCCACCTTTAGGCCAACTGAGCCACCCCACCAATCCAAACTCATACTTACCGTATCCCTACCATCAGTCTGCTTATCACACCGCCATGCCTCAGCACCCGCCATTCATTTGGACCCCAACCTTGTTTTCAACTTCCCAACCTATCTCCTACCCCGCAAAACTATGCTCCTAGAACTGCTCCACAAAATCCTGTCCAAAATTCTTTTGAGCATAATGAAATGCAAAATCAGAAAACCTTTCGGACTTTCACCAATTTGGGCCGCCCCATTGACCAGCTGTATGAGGCGGTTGAAGGTCAGCTGGGAAAATTGGCACCGCCCCTCCCAAATCAGATCCCAGGGACCCCTATTGGGTATGATCCCATGCTATCTGGCTACCATTCTGGAAGCCCGGTCATTCGACGATTAATTGTTGGGCCTTGAAGCATAAAATTCAAGACATGGTGGATGCAGGGATATAGTTCTGAAAAGAAAGAATGAGCAAGGGCAACGCAATAGAAACCCTTTCCGGAACATAAAGCGTCATTGGAATGATCCGTGTGGAGGAGGAAATTGTTGACCATACTCAGTTCATTCAAGAAGAAGATGAGGATGGTGGTGGATCATTTAAGGAAAGGTCTGATGATGATATAGAAACAAGGTTATCTCAACCGCTTTTGTCGGGTCACCCTTGACACCGATCCTACGGAGAATGTGGAGTTTCCTTCGATTCCTCAAGAGGCCACACAAAATTGGGCTACCGATTGTCTGCCTGCTCGGAGGAGGTTTTGGTAAACCTGAGGGGGTTGTCCTTGAAAAATGAATCATGCTTTGATGTCAATCATTTCTTCAAAAACAATGCACTTGTTATTTCACCTTTTGTTTGTTTAAAATTATGCTTCCATGGTATTATCTGTTATCTTGCTCTTTGCCAAATGAAATGAAATTTCTCCTTTTGTCCTTCAATTATGGTCCACTCATTTTATTTTCGCACATTTATTTTATTTGCTCTTGGATGATCATGAATAAAAACCTTTGACCCTTGGACATCATCCTTTGAATTTGATGGGCAAAATTCGATATCTCATGAATTTGGATATCATCATTTGCAAGATGATCGAAACACACCGAGATTGGCATGAGAAACTACCCTTTTGGCATGGAGAATTGCAATCAGGATTTCTACTGGGGCAACACCTTACTCTCTCATGTATGGAATGGAAGCGGTATTACCTGCTGAAGTTGAAACCCCATCTTTGCGCATTCTAATGGAAGCTCAGTTGGAAGAAGCTGAATGGACCAATCAACGTCACGAGCAACTGTCTTTGATCGATGAAAGAAGGTTGAATGCCATTTGTCATGGGCAATATTACCAGCAGAGGATGGCTCGAGCTTATAACAAGAAAGTTAGACCTCGCAGGTTCGAAGTGGGGGACAAAGTTTTGAAACGAATCCTTCCGATACAAGAAGAGGCTAAGGGGAAATTTGCTCCGAATTGGCAAAGCCCGTTCATTATTCAAAAGGTGCTACCTGGAGGGGCATTGGTTCTCATGGAGATGGACGGACAGATTTTTCCTCAACTAATCAATTCAGACATGTGTAAAAGATTTTTCATATGATTGAGCAGGGTTTCTTCAGAAATTTTTTGCAAAAAGGTGGTCTGAAAAGCCGACATTCTTCCTTTTCGTTTAAACACTTCAACCCCCCAGTTTTCCCGTTTGAGCCTATAAAAGAATGATTAATTATTTAGCAAACCCTCTTGAGAATCACAAACCCCCACATTGGGGCAATTTTTGTATTTTAAAAAAAAACAAAAAAAAAAGAAAAAAGGACCAAACTGGGGCAATTTTTGTTTAAAAAAAAAATTTATTCAAGTTTAAACCTGCCCCTACACCTTAACCCCCTTGCAAAAGCCTAGTGTTGTAGACCTCCACCTTTTTGCAAAAAAAAAAAAATTTCTGAAAATAACTTTCTCAATCAAGAGGCAAATGATGCAAATACATTCCCTCTGAATTTTTGTCAAAAGGGATTGTCTCACTGATGCCACCATTTTAACAAACATGTTTAAATTGACAAAATTGGGGTTTAAATCTGTCTATTTCACTATCAGTCAACTTCAGCGCAAATCTGAAAGGGTACTAAGGCAAGCTTTGAAAAGCAACAGTGCAAGCAAAAAGGAAAAGTTCATGGGACAAGGAAAGCCGGTGATTACGTTTATCAGGGTTTACCTTATATCAAGCATTCCCTTGTCGTCAGTAAACTCCAAGGAGATGATATCCAAAGGGGTCAAGTGCGACGCTTTTGTTTTAAATAGTTTTCCTGACGTATGGCCATTGTTAATTTAAAATGCCATGTTTAGCATTCATTCTATGGTCATGATGTCATTTTAAAATAAAATTGTTTCTTTGCACAAACTTTTACACATATTTTCATCAAAAGGGCATTTTCGTCAAAGGACAATCCTCTCAGATTACCATGAAGGTATGGGTGATCTGGGTTCAGAAGCAAGCGGAACGACAGAACAGATCTGCACCGGTCAAACAAAAGGAATTCAGCTGACACAACTCATCGACGTCCAAGAACTTATGTTTACGGGATGTTCGAGATAAAAGGGTCAAACGGTGGCGGCGTTATTATTACTTTTCACCATTTCTTTTCTTTTGCAGAGAAGCAGGGACAAGTGACTGATCGGTCAAGTCGAGGAGACCAGCTTCATTTTGAGTCATGTCTAGACTGTATGATTAAATCATTTTGAAAATTGATTAATTGCAAAATTGAGGAAGGACAAGTGCCTTTTCGAAAAATTTGGGAAACGGGTTTTCATACGCACACTACTAGGTGTTATAACCCACAGTTCTTTTCAAATTCCTTTCTTGAAATATGGCGTGCTTGACATTCCGTCGAGCAACCGTCAAGAGGCCACCGAGGCGATGGTGGAGGGGGTCGATAAACCCACTCCCCCTGATTTGCAGTTTATTCCATTCTTGCTTTATTTCTCTTTTTTGTGTTTGATCTTGTGTTCTGTTTTTTAGACATAGGTTTAACTGTTAGAAATACTTTTGATTCATTTGCTTGCATCAGAATGTATATTTGTTTAAATTGGGCTCTTATGTGCTTATTTATGTTTGAAAAAAAAAAAACTTTTCTAAATTGCACAATTGCCTCACAAATTGATTTGTTTTTCAAAATTTGATTCAAAAAGGGTGCAAATGTCCAATTTTGGTTGCAATTGTTTTCATCCTTTTGAAATAAAAGCCTGTGTGATATGAAAAATCCTTTTTCCATCCTACTCGGAAATAATTATTATGTGATTGTGACATTGGCATTTTAGAAAGTATGTTTTGTAAAATAGAGAAAATTATGCCTCAGTATTTTCCTATTAAATGAGATTTCTTCTTTTATTGGATTTTACAAGAAAATGATTGATATTGTTGGCAAATGATCCTTTTCAATTGATGTGAAAAAAAAAATGGGGGAAAAGAAAAAGCAAGAAAAAGTAGCAAAGTGAGAATTTAAATTCTACTCCAATGATTCTAGTGCTAAGTAACCGGAGGTTTAGCATCTACAAATGTTAACTTTCGCGTAAAACGGTGCTTGAATTACGAGTATGCAAAGCAGTTTGAAAAAGTAAAATGTTGAGTAACCGGGGATCTTCATTTAAAAGTGTTGATTTTCGCGTCAAAAGACATCTTTACTATTTGAGCAAGAAGGCATATGTCGAGTAACCGGGAGTCTTCACCTAAAAGTGTTGATTTTCGCGTCAAAAGGCATTATTGCAATTTGAATAAGAAGATATGTTTCAGTAAATCCTTTTAGCAGTAAAATCTGAGAAAATATGGAAAAGGAAAGCTTGAATCGACTATATGAGTCGTTTGATTGCAAAATTTGGTGAAAGTACGAAATCAAGTTTGGAGTGTTAAAATTGAGGTATAATTGTCTCTCTTTTACTTGATATTATGAGTACTTGATGCAAGTTGAATAATTACATAATAATGTTTTGCCTAGTTTATGGGGATTTGGATTTCCAAGATCACATGGTTTATTTCAATCCCATAACTCGTTTTCGATGCATATTTCCTATCACTTGAAAACAAGCAATGTTTCACAAGTACGAATATCTGATGAATGTGTTTTTATGGCATGATTTTCATACGTTTTAGTCATTTAATGGCCAACAGCTATGATCACAAGAGTTTTTTACATTTTATGATTAAAAAAAAAAAGGGGAATTGAATTTCCATGGATTAATTGGTTAATATTTCATGACTTCTGCAGGGTTAACGATTCAGGTGACACTGGGGCAATTTTGTGTTGAGAGAAGTGCCCTCCAATTTTGGATAATGCATTCAAGATTAATTTTTTGCCGGAAAAGGTTCACAGATCAAGACGATGGCAACATATATGGATTTGTTCCAACCCTGCAGAGGAAAGGTTTCAGTTACACTCTTCAATTTTTCAAAATCCATCAATTCTCGACACCAAAAAAAAAAAGAAAGAAAAAAAAAGAAGAAAGAAAGAAAAGAAGAAAAGAGAAAAAAAGAAAAAAAAGAAAAAAAAAAGAAAAAGAAGTCATTGTTCCTACCAATCACTTACTTTTCAAGTCAAGAAAATCAAAAATCAGAATTGCACCATTTCATCGAGTGCATCATTACTTGCATTTTACATTTATCTTGTTTGAACAACTGCGTTTATTTTTTCAAAGTCGGCAATCCATTTATATTTTCATTTTCCATCTAGTCATTCAGGCTTGGGTCCAATCCAGAATAGTCTAAATTGGAAAGAATTTAAATTTCAGTTGGCTGTCTCGCCACACCCTTCTATCCCCTTCTAATTTAAATTTGTTGGCTTGTCTCAACCTCGCTACACCCTTCTATCCCCTTCAATTTAAATTTCTGTTGACAACCGGCCTTCTATCCCTGCTTCAATTTAAATTTCGTTGGTTGTCTCCCTCATGACCTTCTATCCCCTTTAATTTAAATTTACGTTGCCTTCGTCCCTATCGATTTAACGTTCTATTCTTCAATTTAAATTCATTTGGTGGTCTCGACCTCCAGGGCACCCTTCTATCTCTGTTCTTGATATTTAAATTTACGTTGGTGAGGTCTCGACCTCTGGGTACCTTCTATCCCGTTCTTCAATTTAAATTTACATTGGTGAGTCTCTCAGCACCCTTCTATCCCTTCTTCAAATTTAAAATTTCGTTGGTGAGTCTCAACCTCCTCACGGGCACCTCTATCTCCGTTCTCGAATTTTCAGATTCGATTCATTTCATCATGATTCATTTGCTTGGAACTACGTTTGACGATTCTCATGTCGAATATCGAGGCAACTCTACAGAAGTTCGGTCACATTATGCTTGTTTAGTTTGAAAATTGGCAATTTAACATTCTCCGCTACAATGGTTGGATACAACCAAAAACTGGTAAGCATTTGGTGTCTCGTCTTTGTCTAGAGTTTCTTGAAACTTCGGACAAAAGAGGGCAATTGTAGACACCAAATTTTGACTTTTCATTTGTTTTCTTATGTTTTTTATCTATTAATGTTTAGTTATTTATTGTGGAATATTCTAACACTTTTTCTTATTTTTGTAGGTTTTCTTAAAAAAAAAAAAAGAGAAAAGTCAAAAGCTGATGGACCGATTCTGATAAGTCAGCGTAACTAGTCAGCGTAACTTGATCAAGTGAAAAAAAAATGGCAGTTCTTCGAACTGGATCATCCTTTTCCAGCTGTAATTTCCGATGCTTGAACGATAAGAAACCTATTTAAACATTCCCCAACTCGCCCCTAATCCCTAACAACTCATCTAACGTTCAAGATTAGCCTACCTCATCCCAAGAACATCAAAACCCTTAGTTCTAGGTTTGGTGGCTATAAATAGCCTAGATTAGGGTTTAACAAGGAGAGGTTGGAAAGCTGAGAGAGAAAGTGACAATTAGGAGAGCTTTTGAGAGCGAAAAAGCAGAGGAAAACGGCTGGGAATTGGAGAGGAAAAAGAAAAGAAAGAAGAAAAGGAAAAGCTAGGGTTTCATACTTGAGAAGATTATTCTTGGAATTTCTGTCCTCTTCTCTTGTTTAAATTCAAAGCTTCCGATTCAGATAACATCCTTCTACTTTATTTACCGTTTTTTGATCATAAAATTACCGGAAATTTGGACCTTTTGGTGGAACCAAGGTCTTGAATAGTTTTTCTTTTAGTTTATGATATTTGATGATGATTATCAGTTGTTATATGATCATGTTGTGTTTATAAAGCCTTGGTAAGGCTAGTAGATTTGTTTTTACGTTTAAAATCAGACGTTTGATGCTTCTGTGATGATGCTGTTGTGATTCCGGAGAAATTTCTGGAAAAATGTTCTTAATGTTTTGAAGATGTGAAGAAACGCGGACTTCTTACGCGAACTAATCCGCGTAACGTCCCGCGTTTCTTCTTGAAGGTTTGAAGATGTGAAGAAACGCTGAGTAGTTGCGCGAGCCGATCCGCTTAACTACCCGCGTTTCTAACCTGACAGTTCTTTTCCTTCCCTCTTGTTGTCCATTTGATGATGTTAATGCTTATGATTTGATCTTTGTGGGTTTAGCTTGTTTTGACATGATCTGAATGATGATGTTTGATGCTTTGAATGGATCCCCTTGCCTCTGAATATTTCGTTTGTGTTATTGTCTGAAAAACTGGAAGCAATCTTCCTGATGTTTTGAAGATGGGAAGAGACGCCGGTTCTGAGTCCGCGTTCGGTCCGTTTCCCTCTCGAACTTTGATTTTGCACTGCTGTGTTGCTTGCTCTATCCGCGTTTCTTCTCAGCGTAACCTCTCTTTTACGTATTACATTGATATTTCCGCTCTTTTGTTCCAAAATCTTACTCTATTTCCTAGTATTATCTGTTTGCTTTGCAGAATGTTTAGATACCCTTTCTTTGAATTTTTGATTCATTTTCCTTTAAATTGGTACCTTGATCCCTTTTGTTGACATTGAGTCTTAGATAACCATTCCCATCATCTAAGGATTCAATTAAGGCCTCATATCAAGGGATGGTAACTTCTTTCCCCTATTATGTGCTTATTATGTGTTTTTGCATGATTTTGCATGTTTTTAAATTAAGTTTTCCTTTACTTTTATTCATGTCTAGTCTTTGTTTATGTTATTTAAATTTTTGAGTAAATCATTTGGAGGCCTTGGATGCCAAGTTGTAATAGATAGGTTTAATTTTGGCAAAAAGTGTATTTATTCTAGAAAATGTAATAGTTAGATTATTATTTCGAATTTTTCCCTTAGAATGTATTTAGATTCCCCCCAATGTAATAATTAGGTTTTATATGCTTATTTTGCATGCTTGCATGATTATGTGTTTATTTGCTTTCCTAGGGCCTTGCATCTAGACATTATACTTATGTGTTACGTGTTTATGTGTTTTATGTGTTTATTTGCTTTATTATCATGTCTACATGTTTATTGTGTAAATATATTGACGTCACCACACTAGTCCAACGCTAGTTGTGGCCTTCCCCTTCGATTTCTCACTAATCCAATGTTAGTGAGAACCTTTTGACGAGGGCTAGTCCAATGCTAGACCCTTAAACGCCGTTCATGCATTAGATACAAATTTCACACACTTTCCACTTTTAGAGTTTCTTTCCCATTTTGCATGTCACTATTCTCCCATCCCGTATACCAAACATATCATTTAGTTTTCTTTTTATTAGATTAGTGCATTTAAGGCATTACCCTTTGAATTAGGGAAAAAAGCGAGTATGGCTTCCTAGCCTTAGCACGCTTTTATTACCTTCTATGAAAAGGAAGATTCAAAGTCACGAACTTAGTCCCCCGCACCCGTTATGTTGCATTATCCCTCTTTAGGACATACACGTGCATTATTTTAAAGGCTATCAAATTCATTCTTTAAAAATCAAACTTTCTTCTTCATGTTTTAGCAATTCAAAGTCAAAAAGCCACTTTTTCTTAAAATTGCATCTTTTTGGAAATTCAAGTTCCTCTTTGCACTTAAAATTGACCTATTCAAAAATCCAATTTCTTTTCTCTTGATACTTTATAAAAATTGCATTTTGAAAACCCTATCTTTCTGTTCATTCGAGTCTCATCATTTGCATTTTTTTTCGTGACCTCCTCGAGGGATCAAAATTGGATGACACAACTAATGTGATCAATTCCAATCACACCTCAAGGAGACATTTTGCCCCCTCTCGATCCAACATTAGGTTTAGGTTTTGCATCCATATAGACAACATCCAAATGTGGTAAATTTTAAAGTTAGAATTAGGAAATTTTTAACTAAATCTTGCAACTAGCTTTGGCTAGGTTAGAAGGGTGCCTTAGAGACGAGTAAAATCGAATCTTTGCCTTCCCTTCTTTCAACTGTGACCCCCGAACCTTTTTCTCTAGTTTTTCAAAGACCTGGAGTCGTCTAAAAAAGGGGTTTTTTCTTTGTTTACTTTCATTAATTAAAACTTTTGTGTGACTTGGTACACCTAAACTCCATACCAAGTGGCGACTCCAAACTTTTCTAAAAACCCTTTTTCTAGACTTTTATTTTGGGTCCAAACCGTCGCATTTTCTTTAGTCCCATGACCCCTTTCCCTTTCTCTTTCCTTTTTCAAAATCAAAAATCAAATCTTCCCTTTTTTCCATCAAAAAATGGGGCGCGACATATAGATATTTATGGAGCAACTCATACAATTGGTTAAATCTGATAACTATGAAGTATAATCTTTTATATTTTATAATTCTATTAATTCTAATGATTTTTTAGATTGGATATATCCGTGACATGTTCTATGTACTTTCTATCATTAGTGCAGGTTTCATTGTCAAGTAAATCGTGTTGGACGATTTCCACATAATTTATTAATAATATTGGCTTTTGTTTTATCAAAACAAAGAAAGAGATCTTTACAAGAATTGCTTAAAAATGCTGGCACATAATACTTAAGTTTTGAAAGTTAATTATATGCAATATTAGAATTGGCAACCAAAAGGAAAAGACAATGAACAACAATTGCCATGGTTTAGATTCAGCTTTCATGTAGATTATACTATCACTTTGTGAACGTAATTTGCCGTAAAATGTAAGGAATACGGTTCAATTTATATTAAATCCGTCAACATTTCAAGTGCTTCAAATTGAAAGAGCAGCATATGGAATATACCACGCATGAAACTCGCATGATTATGCAGTCCAGGGAAAACTTTTAGAGTAACAACCACAAAATTATTCTAATGGGTTTACTAAATAATGCATTACTATCATGATGACCGTAATCGATGTATTTTGATTACTTTTCAAGTATTACAAATGAATAATTGAACAAAGTCTCCAATGGATACATATTCGCTGTGGAACCTACAATGTATCCAACCCTCAGTCAAGTGCGCTCGTTGATCGCATGGCCATGTACAGCTAGAAATGGTCACGAGGGGAAGCAGCCTCCAAAAGTCAAATGTTTTAAACCTTGTCAGAATCTCGAATCACTTTTTTACATTACATACATCATCATATCATTGCAATATATTTTTTTTATAAAAACTTAAAAAATATACAATCCAAATGGGCACCTTTTGGAATTTGAAAATTTTCAGCACTACTAAGGAACAGTAGAATTTTACCCTTTTAAAATTTTAAAACAGAAAAATAATCTAGAAATTATTTATATATGTTGATGTAACTTTGCCTCCTTCCACAAAATACTAGGAAAATAAAAAGCTTTGCAAAAATCTTGAGTTTGTGAATTTTGGACTTGAGAGGTTCTAAAAGCAACCGAGTAGAAAAATGGTGCAACATTGTCAAATCGTCCAGACATCTATCTCTTGTTAACTGTCAAAGAATTGATTTGGCTACAGACTTGTTATTTTAACATGTACTAATTTTAGTAGAAGAAAAACTCCAAAGTATTAATTCGCATTTAGCAAATAGGCAGTGGTCAGGGAGGGGGGATTAGGGTAGAGGACCAAGAGGCTGCGGCGCGCGGGTGGAATTATTGAAAGGCATTGATATGATTATTCATAATTGATGAGATAGTCTGCAATTAATAATAAACATTTATGTGTATTTACATATCCATAATAAGTTCTAAGGTGTAATATAGGGTACAGAAATCCTAAGTCACAAGAAAATTAAGAATGATCAATATATGTATACCCGATATGCCCAAAAAAATAGATTTTTGGTTAAAATCGAAATCAAACATCTAAAATCAAAATCGAATTGAAATCAAATTCACCAAAATAGATAAACCAAATTAAATTTGAGTTCACCTATAAAAACCAACTACATCGATTAACCAAATTAAATTTTAAGTTCACTGCACAAAAATCGACTGTAAATCATGATATCACTAAACTGTAGACACAAACATAAGGATCTCTAAAATCAGGAATGTGGGTTATCGTGTAGTTTGTTTTTGTTACTTAGTCGTAATGTTCTTAGTGTAGGATTTTTGTTAAATTTTATTGGATTGAAAATTCAGTAAACTGATATCATGCTCACCCTATAGCCCATGGGGAAGGCAAATTCCGTGGCCGGCTATTAAAAATGGCCAAAAAGTCAGCTTTCCTATTTCCACTAAATAATTAGTATAACAACTAACAAGTCCGTTAATAGAAGCAAGTTATTTTATGTTAATTATATTACTACCTAATTCTCAGTCTCGTCTCATGTAGATCGTTGGAAATTTAGAAATTTCTAATATCCAAAAGGCAATGTGAAAACTGAACGGATCGATCATATAATAATGGATTGAAAAATGTTAATTGCACTTCACTTTTTTGGCATTCTCACCATTTAATTTATCATGTATTCTAACAAAGAAAAACCACATGATAAAAATGATGGGAAGAATGTCATTAACAATTCCGTGATAAATTTTATCAGTCCTCGTTTAACTCATTTTACATAGAACAAGATTAATCAATGGTACTCCTGAGTAACAAAATGATTCTAACATTATGATAGTAAAGAGTTTTAACAAAAGTGGGCTACTAATAGCCCATTTGCTAGGAGCATGTAACCTTTAATCTCCCGAAAGTTAGTGATTTTACGGCCTTGGTTTCTTACGATTTGGACATGTTATAGTCAGTTTTATATTGTAACAATTGTGCTCTAACCTTTTATTTTTATGATAACTTTTTTATACACTGTTAGTGTATAATTTTTTTTACACTAGCATGTTTGAATTATTCTACATAACACAAATTTAAATTTAAAATTTAAATCATACACATGTGGCATGTATCCAAAATTGTTAGTAAAAAACATCATTAGACTGTCAGTATATAAAAAATTAATTCTTATTTTTATGGCATTGTGCTCTAACTTCGCTTCGGATATTTTGTCAAAATTTTGGTGTTAAACTTCCCGTTACACCAATTATTATGATAATATGTACCCCTTACTCTAACTGATAACAAATACAAAAAAATATGCATCACCCTCATGCTTGTAGTATTGGCCAACTTAAGTCAACTTTCAGAAAAATTCAGATTTGGACATAACACATTCGTCACAAAGAAAAACTGTACTGGAGGGACAAAGTCAATCCTAATCGTGCAATAATTTTGCGTGATTGTTGCCAAATGGAGTCATTTAGAACAATAATTCCTGATGCGAATTGATGCTTCACTTTTCAAGAACAATATTTTGAGATAAAAATTTGATGTTTCACTACACGAAAGCCAATACAATAATCTGAGAGCATTGAATGGAATTGGTCTTTTCCTCGGACCTTTTCACTTTCTCAACGCTTTTGCAAAGACTAACACTTCTTGTGTTCTGGAAAGAAGAAGGTTTACAAAATTGCAAAACTCTTCTGGCATTTGGGACTTTACTGTTCTTTTCCTTTTCAATTTATGCAATTTTCAACTTCTTCAGGATTCAAATTTTGCTCCATTTTATGGACTTTTTTTTTTTCGCCAATCAGCAATATCTATACTACTCCTACTCCTATTCTAACCTATCCAAGAAGAGCCTAACTGAGTCAAGAAGAACTAATAGGGACTAAATCATCATTGGATTAGATGGATGCACTACACACCTGTTTGAAATGTACTTTCAAATTTTCAGTTTTCCAATATAATTGAAATGTACTTATACGTTGACTTTTTAAATTAACTTCTCTCCCATCTCCAAGGTCTTATGCCACACCAAAAAAAATGAAAAAAAAAAACTTTCTAAGATCTGATACCTGACAAATTTTCAAATTAGAATTGCAATCTTCATTACCCAAAAAAGGAAAAAAAAAACAACAACAAACAAAAATAGGTAGAATCTTAGTACTAGAATATAATTTAAGCAAATCCCATCCTTAATTGGTAGGGGTTTCTTGAATCCAAAAGTAAACACTTAAGAATTTCTGTACTCGAAAGGGGACTACTTGCTTGCTCGACCAGTTTTATTATCAAGACTTCCTTAAATTGAATTTAAGCCCCCACCCAAAAAAAAATAAAAAATAAGATCAGACTCTACGGCCTATAAAAACCCATGCCCAGTTTAGGCTTCCATATCTTCACTACCCCTAAGACAGTTTCTTGCTCTTCATTTCTTCAGTTAGCTATGACAACTTTTCTCCTCTTAACAACTTTGCTCTTAACCCTTCTGAGGGCTTTGAAGGCTGATCCAACTGATGGGTTCAGCTCTGTTCCCCTCAGCACCGCAAATTTTCAAGTTCAGAAGCCTTACGATGTCCCTGTCAATCAACGCTATTCCTACGTTGGTGGTGTTCATAAACTCTGGGTTTATAAGACAGACAAACCTTTGTCTCCTGGTAGTCCTACCAAACCTCGTACTGAAGTTCGCATTACTGTAAGTTCTTTTTATTTTTTTCTCCCTTTCTGCAGCAATTTTTTTTTTTAAGCTAATAAAGATAAACCACATAACAGACTCGTGGTACATTTTATTGTCAAATTTAAGGATAAATTACATATTACTCACTAAATCATCCCCTTAAGGTTTCAAAATGGTCATATAACCCCCCCCCCCGGGGCATGGTTTTGTGCAAAATGAAAAATGAATAGAATACGCAATCAATTATGGCGATTGTACGAGACACACTCCAAAAATGTGTGTGATAAAATTATAATATCTATTTAATCTCCCTTAGTATGCGTAAATATCTACTTTACCCTGTAAGTTTTTGCATCTATCCACGTAATACCCTTATGATTTTATATAAGATAATTAAGTTGTTATTTGATTCAACATTTAGGGGCACTACTAGTATTTCAACTAATGACATGACCTCGACTATTTTCCGACTCTCCGTCAAATTTTCACTTTATATGAAACCATAGGAAGGTGAAATGATATTTTGAAACATTAAATAAATCATGTGACAATAGATGAAACCATAAGGGATTCTTAGTTAGAGCATGAAAACTTTGAAACTCAATGATAAAGAAAAATTGGGAATGCATGAAATGATGTGGAACTCATAGTATTGTCCATGACAATCTTTCTTCTAGTGCATATTTTTTCTTTTCTACCAGTCATAATTTTTATGTTTCGTAAAATTACGTATATAACAACAATTGTGAGACCCATACAAAAGATTACAACTGATTCAAGTCACTATTATCCCACACACATGATTGGAAAATACTAATGTAAAGTTATAATAGATGCACAACCTGGTGAGACTTGAACCAAACTTCTACATCCTGGCACTTTAACCATTACCACTAGATTATACTCTCATCGACTTTACCTGTTATAATTTGATATGACACTTAATATTAGTGCAATCACACATATTTTTTCCAACTTCCTCAACTAACTTGGGAGAGGACTTTGCCTAGCTCTGCCAAAGTCACAAGCTGCATGAAAATTGAGTTGATTACTTGACCGTGAATTGGGTTACAGAGCTCCATCAATAGTTGATTATTTGACTATACGGCTAATATTGCAAAGAGAAAAAAAATGGGAATTTACTATATTCATAAAGAAAACTACATTTCCATTTCAACCTGTCTCACTTTTTTGACAATACATAGCAAAACAATGAAGTTTAAGTACCATTAATTATGCTACTTTGCTTCTCAGGGCTACGATTACACTTCGGGTGTATGGCAATTCGAGGGTTATGTATATGTACCCTCTGGAACCACTGGTGTTTGCGTAATGCAAGTTTTTGGAGGAAGCACTCAGGCCACAACTGCTATGCTAAGAGTTTACAATCCATCCCTCACATACTACAAAAATCCTGTCATAATCCCTTATGTCTACAACAGATGGTATCGCGTCAATGTAATACATGATACAGGTGCTGGGAGAGTTAGAGTCTATATTGATGGAGTTTTCAAGTATGAAACACATGATAACGGTCCTGCTACACATTATTTCAAGTTTGGAGTGTATACGCAGGACAATCCTTCTAATTATATGGAGTCTCGTTGGACTGGAATCAGAGTTCTCAGGAAAAACTGAGATATTGTGGCATTATTATGGGATATGTTATGCCCAAAGTTTGGAGTTCTAATTATCAATAATAAGTAATAATTATTACACTTATGTTTGATGGTTGTTGTTTCCCAGTGAAGCATAAAGGTTTTGTAAAACTACTTGTGATGCTTTTATTTTGCGTAATTAAAATAACAGAACTTATTCGAGGTTTATGAAAGGCAGGGCATTTTTTTCCTTTTTTTTTCAGCCTATAGAGGTCCAAAAGTTGTTAGATAAGTGTACAATTTAGTTGCTCAAAATAGGAGATTCCTTCGTTTGGCAAGGGTGTGGAATTGAGAAGAATTAGGACGACAGGATAATAAAAATTGGGATGATTGAGTTAGTATTGTCTAAAATTACCATTTGTAATTTCTTGATATCCATATGAAAAACAAATAAGCATGTTATGTTCCCTCAATTTTATAATCACTAAAAGTTATTGAAAATCGCTTATAAGATGCCCCTTTGATATTTTTATAGGAAATCGAAACCTGGTTCCAAACTCCCATGAGAACTTTAGAAATTGCAAGACAGGCAGCTTGATTTAAAAAGCTTGGTTCCGTGGCCAAGAAGTGTGACAAAGTCCTTTTACAAGCAAGATAGAAAATGTAGGCCAGATTTTGCGTCTGGATTCTTGGAAAATTTTATGGTTAGAGTTTGTTTCTCCAATAATTGGCAAAATTAGAGAATAAGGATTTGGAATAATGAGAAAAGTCAGAAATATAACTTAGCTTTTGCTATTCATTCTAATTTAACCAGCAACTGCAACTAAATCCAAGTCTCTTCTGCTAGACTTCCTCAAATTTCAGTAAAAACTAGCAAATTAGCAATAAGGGACAACAAGTTGGTCAAAACCTCAAAAATAAGGAATAAAAATGATAATTTTTCCCTTTGATAGAATGATTTTCTTTACAAAATGCGAGTCGCTGTTTTCACCAAAAACGCCTGTTATTCTCTTGGACCCTCTTGGTCTTGGTCCTTCTCTGTGTGTGTGTGTGCGCGCGTGTGTAGAAGTCTTGGTCTTTGTTTGCCACAGCCGAAGTTGCTGGGAAAGTGTTGTCACACTTATTCAACTTTTTACTACTACGGCACCACATCTTTTGTGAACAAAATAGCAGGTTGTACCATTTACCCCAAAAAAAAAAATGTCTAGCCTGTGGTATTGCTATTGTTAGATCACACAAATTTGCAGATCCTGAATCAAGTTTATTTGATGGCTAAACCAGATAGAAATCTGATGTCAAAGGGAAAAGAAAATACCATGATGGAGACGTCTTCCAGCAATAGATCTAGTTGCCTTGATTCCATGATGGAGACGTCTTCCAGCAATAGCACTAGTTGCTTTGATTTTGCTTTAGATTATCTGGCCTGGCTGGACAAGTCCTGTAACTTCCGTTTTGACTGGTATCCTGATATCCGGAGCCTGAAGATGGAGGTAAGGCTACTGAAAACCTTTTTTCTGTATGTCAGAGAGTGTAGGAGGCAGAGGAGGAACAGGAGGGATGGGGAAACCTGTATGAAGCACGATCACAAGAACAAGGGTAATGCCATGTCTGAAACTTTACTTAGCACTATTTCTTTGAGGATTCAAGAGTTGCTTAATGAGATGACGTTTTGTCTTCACTTGGCTTATCTGAGACATATTCATCCTCGTGCATTGGATCATAGAGGCATCATCCAATTCCAAAGTGAGCTCAACAGGTGCAGGGAAAGTATCAAGTTGTTTCTTGAAACTGATATCAAGAAATCATGCATCCTCATCTTGTTGGAATATCACTCACTAGACGATCCACGACTAGTTATGGATCTCATTGATTCCCTTGTAGAGTATCTGGATGATTTTCGTGGGAGAAAATGGGAGAAGCTAATAGAAACCCTTCAAGAGAAGCTAAAGCTTTTAAAGGATCTCATTGGCTTTGCCACAACGCAAGGTGTTAAGCATATGCAATTGATAGATCTCTTGACTCACATTGAAGTTGTAGCTGCACGCTTGATTTCTGTATGTCGGTTTTGTGAGGGCCTCAAAAATTTGAATTTATTTCTAAATTGCATAATAATATTTATATTGAGTTTATTTATTGAAATATTAGTGAAAATATGTTTAAAGTGATTATTTCTCAATTTAGAGAATTTTATACGAATTGTTTGCCGGTGTGTGGTTTTGGCCAAAGTTTAGCGTTAAAATGGTTCCGATGCATGAATAGTGACTTGGACTTGAAATCGAGCATATGTAGTGATATTTTGGAAATGTTATTATGGTGAGACAGTGTCGGGATGAAAGAAACCAATGTAAATTAGATTGTCGCGTGTGACGCGACAAAAAGTAAAAAAGCACTTTTTTCCCCAAAACAAGGAAAAGCACTTTTTTTGGCTTTAAAAGCCTTGCTTCTTACAACATCAAGCTTCATTTTCAGCTGGCCATTTTGTGAGATAGAGAGAGAAAGAGCCGAGAGAGAGTGCAAGGAAAAGAGAGAGAATTGCCTTCAAATTTCTTCCATTCTTGTTCCTTCTAAGCTTGGAGTTTTAAACCACCATTGAAGCTCATCCCATCCACCACTCATTGTAGCCGAGAAGGAGGAGAGAGAAGGGGCTTTGGATCGATTTCTTGGAGGAAAGAAAGGTGAGTTTGGTGGTTAAAATCTTCCATTTTTCTTCAATTAGAATCTTGAGCTTATGAAACTTGATTGATGAATTGTGGGCTTGGTTTCTTCCTTCCCATTCCAGCCGAACCAAGGAGAGAGGAGAGAGAGAGAGATCCGAACCTTTGAGAGGAAAAAGGAAGGAAAGAAAAGCTTGGGTGATCATCTTGGGCTCGAGGTTGAACTTGGTGGTGGATATCTTCGACGAATCTTGAAGATCTTGGGCTAGGATCGAGGGTTTTTGGAAGTCATCAAGCTTGGAGGCTACTTTCTTGAAGGAAAGCTCGAGGGATTTCATTGGATCTTGCCGGATCTCGTTGGATCTTGATAGATCCGGAGGTATAAACCTCGAATCTTGTAGATCTAGCTTTATTAGCATTGATTAGTGTAGATCTGTGGTTTATATTGATAAAAATGATCTCATCTGGAAAGATGAAGTTTGGCTCTTGAAATCCCAATCTAGGTAGCGGACTTGAGGTGGCCTCTAGGTAGCGGACTTGAGGACCTGATTGGGAATTTGATTGTTATTTGTGAACTTGCCTTGATATGGTTAGAAGTTAGGGTTTTCAGTTGTTGAAAAATTGAAGGAAAATGTATGTTAGGGCCAAACCCATGCCTGGTGATTTCAATGTTTGATTTTAGAATGTCGTGAATGTTCTCGAAGGGTTTTACTTTTTGAGAAAAATGTGTATATTGTTCAAATTGTGAGTGTATGTGTGTGTGAGTGAGTGTTTGGATTTTAAAATGGCCGAATCCACACTTGAAAACTTCTATGTTTGATTTCGAAATTTTGTATTCTATTGTAATGAATTTTTGTTTAAGAAGATATATGATATGTACATTTATCGGTGTATGACTTTTGAAAAGATAAAGAATGGAATTTCTCACGAAAATTGGGTGAAAAATGTCATTTGAGGGTTTTGTAGTGTTATGGTTTCCTTTAATGAATTTTGTAAGAAAAGTTATGGTTTAAAGTGTTTTAAAGTTATATTAAAGCATTTTCAAGAAGGGAATGTTGAGTTTGTGTTAAAAGTGATTTTGGGTTGATAATTTTCACCTGAGTGCTTTATTAAAAAAAATGTGGAAAAGTGCTTAGTGAGTACATCGATAGCGATGTGGTTTTGAAATGAGATGGTGATTTTTCAAAGATTCGTTTGAAACATCATTATTTGAAATGAAAGTGTTCCTTGAGAGAATTTTTGGGAAAACATTGATTGAAAACTAAAAAGGTGGAAATGAGTTGTTTTGATTAATGAATGAAAGAACAAAATTCTCAACTACTGTTTTTACTTGTTTAGGGTTTGAGGAGGAAAGTGAATTCGACCCATAAGTAGAGGCTGAGCCTTATTACTTTGGTGAGTTCTCATGCACATTATGTTTTTTATGTGAAATGACCGTAATGATGTTTCTTGTTATGATTGTACTGTGAAACCTAGTTTTGAACTCTCAGATAGGGTAGTGTGTACTTTATCGCATTTACCCATATCTGAGTGAATCGGTTATGAAAATACTTTAAAGTGAATGCAAACGAAATGAATGACATTCAGTTCCACTTAGTGACTGCATGTGTTTGTAAAGGTCAGGAAATGCCTGAGACCTATCGGTGAACCCTTTGACTCGAGCCAGAGGCTAGGCCTAGGTCGAGAAGAAAGGGAAGAGCCATAGGGTTATTTCAATGTCACAAAGCCCAGTGACTTAGACCAACATCTTGTGCTTTCGAGATTGAGTTCGGAACGAACCTGTCTCCTAAAAGAGCAACCAACCACTGTTACTGACTGAACTGAAATTAAAGTACTCTGGACTGGGCGTTGGACTTGTCCCTCATGGAGAGTACTCAACCCACTGAACTATTACCCACTATACTGTTAACCATTTACCCATTGTCTTGTTAACCATTACCACCTGCACTGTTTGGAGAACGGGCCTGGTGGGGTTTGGAGGAGTAAAGGGAAATGGAGTTCTACATGGCAATAGTGACAGTTGACAAAGTGTCAACTACCGGTTCGTGGACAAGCGACGTGGACTTTGGCTCCTGAGAGCCCCGTATCCATACTTGTATTGTTAAATGCTTACTTACATGATTTAGTTTCAAGTGCCCTTTTTATTGTGTGAATGTTCTTATGTGTTATGTGAATTGCATGTTTTTGGGAACTCACGAGCTTTCTAACTCACCCTTTTCCCCATTTGTTTTCCTTAGCAGGAGATGAGATCCTCGATGAAGATGCCTACCCTTAAGATTAGGGTTCCTCTTGTTTTGATGTTTTTGGAGAACTTGGATATTATCTTTTGAGAACTTTTGTATAATGTCTTTTGAGAACTCATGTATAATGAAACGAGGTTGTAAGGATGAATGGTCTATGTATTATGGATTGTAATTCGAATGTTATGTATTGTAAAGCATTGTCCTCTTTTATTTTGGGCTAAGAGTGTTGTTATGTCAAGTTTGAATTTGATAAGTGAAGTGATTATAGAGTGAGTGAGTCCTGGCGAGAGCTAAGCAGGCGGCCGCTGATACTCTGAGGTACGCCCTAGGGAGAGGTGGGACCGTCACAGGTTTGACAGAGATGATGAAGTGTTCAATGCAATGGAGTTTAAAATTTCTCAATTGATACAGGAGAAGATTAATCCTGTTGACCCCCAAGTCCAAGAAACCTATATCCATGTCCTGACAGCTTCAAAGCAATCGAGATTATCATGTGCTTCAGCCCTGGAGGAAAATGAATATGCAGTGGTCAACTTTGTTGTTTCTCTCCTAGATTACCTTATGGATCTACTAGGATCTTATACCAGTTTCAGGTTCAAGTGAAGGAGAAAATGCTAAAGCTCCATGAGAAAGTAAGATTCCTGAGTATCGTACTCAAGAAGAAGTTCAATGAGCTACATGATGAATTGAAGGATCTTATTAGAGTTGTCGTTTGTGATGTAGGAATTTTGATGTTCACCCTTTCTGTAAATGAAATGAAAGAAGGATTGACTAAGGAAACAGATCTTGTGCTTTTCCATTTGCTCAAAGTGCTCAACTATGTTATGGCAGAAGTAGCACACATGTATCCACTAACATCACCATCTTCATTTAGTTTTCCCAGGACCAATGAGTTAGACTCTATTGATTTGATCCTAGAAAATCTAAAAGAACTAGCAAGCTGTGATGAAACTGATGAATCATTTGCTTTCCCATTTGATAGCATCCACACAGTACAAAAAGATCTCACATTCTTAAGATCTTTCCTCGAGAATATCAAGGAGAAGTGCAATCAGAATGACAAACTCAAAGCTTGCTGGAATCGTGTTATGGAGGTTGCATTCAAGGCAGGGTTGGTAATTGACTCGACAGTTGTTAGTGATAAAGGTCATTATTTTTTGGATGCTGTTGCTAGAGAAATCAATCTTATGAAGATTGAGGCCCAAGAAATCTATGACAGCAGAAGGTACAATAGTGAAATCAAGAGAGTTACAAGGGCTTCCATTCACATGCCATCTCAAGTAACTGCCACCATGTACAATGAAGATCTTGTGGGTCTTGGAGACGAGGTGGAAATTATCACTGACAGACTTACAAGAGGATCAAAGCAGTTGGATGTTGTTCCTATCGTGGGTATGCCTGGGATTGGTAAGACTACATTAGCCATTAAAGTTTACAATGATCCTTCAATTAGTTTGCACTTTCATATTCGTGCTTGGTGTTATGTTTCTGAAGCATACAGCAATCACAGTTTGTTAGTTCAGATTTTATGTAGTATTGATTCTAGGAGTCCTAACCAATATGTTAACGTTGAAGAAAATGTTTTGGCTCTAGAGCTATACCAGCGTTTGAAGGGACATAGATATCTCATTGTTTTAGATGATGTGTGGGACATTAGGGCATGGAATTTGTTGAAAAATTCACTACCAGATGATGCCAATGGAAGCAAGATCATGCTCACCAGCAGATATCAGAATTTGTCTTCACTATTTTAAGGAGATAGCAAGCCTCACCATCTTCGCCAACTTACTGATGAAGAGAGTTGGGCTTTGCTGCAGACGAAGATATTTGGCAAAGAAGAATGTCCTCCTATACTAAGTGAAGTTGGATTCCAAATAGCAACAAATTGTAAGGGACTACCTCTCATAGTTGTCCTTGTTTCTGGAATTCTTGCTGCTACTGATCAGGATTGCCAGGAAGAAACTGCAGAAACTCTAAGTTCTAGCATTATTCTTGACACCGGAGACTGCAGGAAGACACTTGAGCAGAGTTATAGTCATTTACCAGATTATTTGAAGCCATGTCTTCTTTACTTTAGTGCATTTCCAGATGAACTAGTTATTCCTGTACAAAGGTTGTTACGGCTTTATATTTCTGAAGGATTTATTCAAAAAACTGAAAGAAAGAGCTTAGAGGAAATGGCCAATGACTGCCTGATGGCTTTGATTACTAGAAGCTTAGCTATGGTTACCCGAGAAAGAACTCTGCGAGGTGCCAAAGCCTGCCGAGTTCATGATTTGGTACATGAATTTTGTGCGGAAAAAGCCAAAGAAGAAAATTTTCTACATATAATTGATAGGTATAAGGGCCCTACTTGTCCTACAGAACCTTGCAACTACAATCCCCACCGACTGTGCATTTACAATACAATGGTACATGTGGTTAAGCACTCAAGGCAATTTTTTCCCAATTTACGCTGTTTGCTCTTCTTTCCTAGTTATGAGCAGATTGCTACAGATCTGGATTTGGGGTTTTTGATGTCTAAACTTCTTAGAGTATTGGATTTGGGAAACTTTGAATTTTGTGAATCATTTCCATTGGAAGTAGTACGCCTCGTTCACTTGAGATACTTGGGGATTAATTTGAAAATAGACTTTATTCCATCTGCAATAGCCAATCTCTCAAGGTTACATACTTCGGTGGTTTATGGAAGCATTGCTCATGTTGAGTTGCCGAAGACTATCTGGAACATTAAGATATTGAGGCATCTTTGTGTAGAAAGTTACTACACGTACGGATTTAGTTTTCTCAGCCACAATGTTGAAGAATCCCCGGATTTAGTTCATTTAGAAACTTTAAACCTTGTAATTGATCCCTCTTCTCAAAGCTTGCAAAAGATACTGAAAAAGTTACCCAACATCCGCAGGCTAAATTGCATTGGAGTCTCAGAGCTCCCAACAGCATCTTCTGGAGTTTGCTATGGGACTCTGATGCTGGACCATTTGAGCCGACTAGAGTCCCTAAAGGTGGTATGTGGATTTGAAGCATTCATGTTTGAATTCCCATTAAATTTGAGAAAGTTGACTCTCTCATGCAACGATTGGGCATGGAGTCAAATTTCAACAATTGGAAAGCTGCCCAACCTTGAAGTTTTTAAAGTTCGAGACTCGTTTGTGGGGGAAGAATGGGAAATGAAAGAAGGGGAGTTCTGTAATCTTCGATACTTGGAACTATCAGATATAGGCATTTCCAGGTGGAAGGCCTCTGCTAATAATTTTCCCTGTCTTGAGAAGTTGGCTTTGCATAATTGCGAGGCACTGGAAGAGGTCCCTTCTTGTTTAGGGGAATGTTTTACTCTTGAAATGATTGAGGTGAAAGGGTGTAGTGAGTCTGCTGTATGTTCTGTAAAGCAAATTGGGCAAGAACAGATGGAAATGGGAAATCAGGGTCTAAAGATTGTTATGTGAAGTTATCATTGATCCATGCTTTCTTAGTACTAAGATCAAATTGAGGTTATTGATGATTTCTGCTTTCTTGTATTCAGATCAAAAGGAGAGTCACTGTACTCTCATCATATTTTACAGTGGTGAGCCATTCGCGTCTTTTCTTGAATTGGGACAGAATCAATTCAGAATGGGATTCCATTCATTAGGTTAGATGTACTACCACAGTACCACTTTTATGTTTTGAATTAGTTCAATGGTAACTATTCATGTTTCTTTAAGAAATTTCTCGAGGAAGATCCCCAATTCTTTGGTCTCAACTTGATTCAGCCATAATTTTGTAATTGCATGTGGAAAGAATGGCCATACTCAAAATTCTATAATCTTCTCCATCTTCTTTTTTTTTCTGTTTGATCTTTAATAATATTCATGAGTGTAATCTTTTCTCAATGCTGCTACAGATTGATATGATCTTTAAAAGCACAGAGCACATGTTATATGTGTGACGTGCCCTTTTCTGTCCCTTATACACATTTCAACCAGAGTAATGCAGACTTCTGGAAACAATTACAGCCCACCACAAGTCTTACTATAGAACTCCCAATTAATCACCAACAGCCATTCTGATTCTCGTAAAGGCAGTTAACAAGCAAATCCTGTTTTGAGGCAAGAAAAAGACGGAAAAATTAGTTGAATCACAGAACCTCGTCAAAGAGCTAATAATGTTTGATTTGAAACTATTTAGACCTGAATCACAGAAAGCTAATAGAAGAGCTAACGAATCAACAAGATTGACAGAAGATGTTATGGTTGAGAGAAGATATTGCAGGTTAAATATGTTCAAGGGACATTGTTTCTGATGTTAATGGGCGCCTGATACCAATTTGGAAGCAGCAAATTTGGTTGGATAGGATTGATATGCATTCAGATGATTGTGCATGCATCTGAAGCTGTCCCTGTTAGTGGAAATTATACTAGCTGTTGAAACTTTCTACTCAGATACCACACTACTATCTCCGATTTGTTGCAAGATGGCAGTTATGAGGATGATTTCTTAGTATAATTTGCATTCATGCCACAGCTGAAATGTTATATTTTTCATTTCTAGAGGGCAAGCAAATCCTACAGATCAACATCAAGGTGCAGCAGTTCTGAAGATGCGCCAAAATTGCGATCACTTGGTTAATTTTAGGAGGATCTCTAATGCAATGTAACCAATTTTAGTGACAAAAAATTGTGCTTTTCAATCCTTATTGGATTGGTGTTGTTAGCCTTCATTTATCTCCTTCTTTTCTTTATTCATCAATCGTCTAGCATTTCTGATGACAATGAGCTCAAAAATTAAATGGTGGGATAGTGGAAGCAACGTTGAACTTGAACAGTAGGAAAAAAGAAAAAGAAGCTCTGTGCTAAATTAGAAGTGTGACTTCGAATTTCAATAGCAAGTGAATTCTGCGATTTGTGTTCTCTAGACACTGGTCTGATCACTTGTACACGGTATCATTGAGATAAGAAAGAAGAAGAAATTATAAATTGGTTGGTGCTAAGAAATTATGGATTTCAATAAAGAAATCCCCAAAAAAAAATTATAGTTTTCGATCAAGCAATCCAAAAAAAAAAAAAAGGACTAATAATACTAAAGCATTATCAAGAAAAAAATCCTTGGTCTACATGGTATTTATGATTGAAATAATAGTGCGGTTCCACAAAACAGAACAATTTTTTTTTCCCATGAGCCACTCATTTACTCTGTCTAGTCTTGTAAAAATTAGAATTTGAGGCATGTTCTATATAGGTTCTCGTCACATGATCTTAACTTTTAATTTAAAAAAGGAAAAAGGAAAAAAAAATTATCACTTTCGGTTTCAATTGCTTTTCAGATCTTCACTCTAGAAAATTTTCAAGGCCAAAAAAATAAAAAAAAAAGGACCTGGAAGTAGTTTAATAGGTGCTTTTAGCACATTTGAATACATTTTCAAAAATTAAGAACATTTGAGAAAAAAGTCAAATATTTAATTTCCTTTATCTTGAGGATAAGTCAATAGCAAGTCTTCAATTGTAAGCTCGTTCAGCATTTAAGTTGTAACATTGTTTTTTCTCAAGTCTACAGTGAAATTCTGAGGAGTCTGCAACAAATCTCTGATTAATCTAAAGTGCTTATCCCAAATTGCATACATTGAACTTTTAGCTAGAGGAAACTTTATTTGTAATGTTTACTATTCATCCCATGTTGCTAGAGTTGTTAATGAGATGCAAAGTGTCTAATCAGATTGCACCAAATCTTAGAGTTTTTATTAAGCTAAATATGTATTTTAAGAGTTTTGCAAAAAAAAAAAAAAAAAGGACTTACAGCATACCTTTTTCATATATATGCTTATAGCATCAACAATTTAATACAATTATGATTAATCTCATATCCAATAGCATAAGAATATAAGTTAAAAAATAATGTTAACATGGAGTAAATATCTACAAATCATAGTAAATAAACCAGCATGTTTAGATCCTTTGAATTCATATGCCGTTTTTTATCATCCTTTTGAGGAGAGAATAGTATTTCGTATCATTCCAGTACCTTATCTTACTGACTATAGATTGGTCATATACTGATATGCAGGAATTTGAAGCTGTTAAAAAAAATTGCACATTGGCCTGTATCGGCTTTTGATGATCTATTTCTGTTACCTTTCAAATCCAAGCCTAATGCAGTCTTCCATCTTCATTAATGAATCAAACACCACTTGCCTTTTTGCCTAAACCTAGTGCATTTTCATTTAGAAAACAGTCGAGGAAGGAAATATTATACCCGTTGCTTGACGATTAAAATTTAAAGACAGCCGCCTTCCACCCTCACCCCCACCCCCCGGCCAAAAAAGGACACTGTGTCTTTTGAGTTTTTTAGGACGGGACGGGTGAGATTTAAGAAGTGAGAAGGGATCACCCAATCCATTTTAACTAATTGATTAGTTAACAGCAAAATCAAGCATCAAGCTTCATGCCAAATTTTCTTGGCTGCATTCGTAAATACATTAGATGTGGTGGAGAGGTTCTTAAGTTCAATTATACCTTGCTTGCTAGACAATTGCTTCATGGTGTCTTCTTTTCTTTTTTTTTTCTTTTTTTTTTTTGTTTTTTGGTTTTTTGGTTAATTCGTAAGCTTTTTAACAAGCGTTATTGAAAAAGCACAACCACCTAGCCGAAAAGCAAAAATCCTATTCAAAGGGAAGGGAGACATAATAATTCTTGACATATAACTTTCCACTATTCAAAAAATGCAAAAGTAGAGGATAAATTTAAAGTGCATTGAGGAGCAAAATATCCTTAGGGGAGAGGTTGATCCAAATCAAGAATCCTGGTTTCCCTCTTTTTTGTAGCATTGCTTGTGAGAATTGATATTCAGTCACTCACAAATCTGCTTGCTCGACTAGTCTCTTTTTACGTAAAATAACGTGTTTCGAAATATGGATGTGGAGAAATGGCAGCGGAGCTTGTTTAACCGATACTCACCGGAAAAGCCACTGCAAGATCGAGTCAAACTGTTGGATTCTGCAGTGATATCTGTAGAGACTTGCTTCAGCTATTCGAGTAAGATTGAGACTTGGTTCAGCTGCTGGAATCAAACTGTTGGATTCCGCCGAGACTGGGGTAACACGGTTAAAGACCTTTGCCCAATTCTAAAGTTCACCAAAAATCTCCTTTGTTTTGCTACGATGCAAGGTGTTGAGCAGAAGCAATTAATAGATCTCTCGACTCAGTCTACGTTTCTGGCACTCAATGCAAAATGCCTGTGTGGATTATATTGGTCCGTTAAACTTGAAGAAGAGGTGTGCACCAATCTGGCGCATGAACTTTCTCAGAAGATTAGGCTTATTGATCCTCAGCTCTGTGAAACTTCTGTCCGTGTCTTGACAGCTGCAAAAGCACTATCAAGATTTTCACTTACTTTTTATCTGGGGAAGGACAAGCGTGTACTGGCGGACTTTGTTCATTCTCTACTAGGCCTTCTTGTCCGGCTACTAGAGTCATGTTATGCCTTTTTAATGGTTCCCGTGTGGGATCGAATGCTAAAACTCCACGAGGGAGTGAGATTCCTAAGTATCCTTCCCAGTGTGAGACCGTGGGAATTCGGAGCACTACCTGAGAACATGAAGGATCATCTGGGAGCTGTGATCATTGATGCCGGAATTGTTATTTGCACACTTTCCGTGAATGAATTGATATCTGGCTTGGCCAAGAAAACAAGTCTTTCACTCTTTCGTCTTTTGAAAGAGCTCTGCTTTATTATGGACAAAGTTGCACAAACTTCTCCACTAACATCAACATCAACAGCATCATCTTCATCACTTAGTTTCCCTAGGACTAATGAGCTCGGATCTATTGATTTTCTTCTAGAAAATCTCAAGGAACTCGTAAGTCCTAAGGCTGATTCAACTGCTTTTAGCATGGACCAAATCCAGAGAGTCCAAGAAGATCTTGCATTCTTAAAAACTTGTAAGACTAGCCTCTTTTAGAGGCAATTATGACCCACATGGTTGATTGATTAATTGATTGATATTGATTGATATCTTGATTAATTGATTGATATTTGTCAATCATTGATTGAATATCTTCTATTTAATGGTAATTGATTGATATATTCTGTTAATTGATATTTCACTCAATCAAATCAATCAAATAGTCAAAGATATTATTTTCAGTTATGAATTATGGTATGATTTCCTTGATGGAAGGAAACCTTAGGGATGTTGATATTTGCCAGTAAGGGTCCCTAACCTAACTTATAAATAGCCTGTGGTATTCCATCAAACTATGGCCTTTTGGTTAGGCATAGGTTAGAAGCTCCCTTACTCTAAATCTCTCGTCTACGTATTTTCTTCTTCTACATATTTTGACACTTTAGATAATAAGAGGAAGAAGACAAAGGAGACCTGGTATTAATCTCTACTTGACAACAATGGAGGAAGAAGAAAAAGGAGAACTGGTATTAATCTCTCCTTAACAACAATGGATGGAGAAAAGAAGGCACCTAGGATGCATGTGGTGCTTAACAACAATGGTTAGAGGTAAGTCGTTTAGTTTTCCGCTGCATAGTACATTTAAATGTACATATATAGTTTAACATGTGGTATCAGAGCCACCTTCTAACCATGTCGTTAGCCCATAACTTCATGGTTTACTGGTTATCTGATGAAAGTTGCAAAGATTCGTATAATGTTACGACGAATCGAATCTAGTTAGTCATGAGATATATAGTTCCATTGTCTCAATAATTGAGAACTAATGGTAAATCCCATATATATGTTTATGTTATCATGAATCATACCATATGTTGATTATTTTGCATGGTCACAACTCTCAATTTCTTAGTTGAATGTTCAATATATGTCTTAATAAATATTAAGATTCATGTAAAGAATCTTGGTGACCATGTACTTTACTATATTGATATATATATATATATATATATATATATATATATAGCTTCATTTGCCATTTAATATATTATGATTTTGTTTATGGTAATTAAGATCAAGTGACAAGTAATGTTTATGGCCTTATATGACAATTGAATTTTTGAATTCTTATTAGAATCAATACTGGCATGGTTTTACTTAATAAATCACATGATTCTAATATTCTAAAATCATAACATGACTGTTCTCAACCTAGAGACACTTTTCTCATGATCATTGATTTATTTCAATGTTTAATTTCTTGTGTCTCTATATTCACGTTGTTGTATGAGATCATGTAATGTATTTATGTACTACAATTATAGTTACTTGTTTCATATTATGATATTTGGTATTAACATTAGTT
Organism: Gardenia jasminoides; assembly: GCA_013103745.1. Classification (NCBI taxonomy): domain Eukaryota; kingdom Viridiplantae; phylum Streptophyta; class Magnoliopsida; order Gentianales; family Rubiaceae; genus Gardenia; species Gardenia jasminoides. The sequence continues at coordinate 22,793,463 of CM023104.1, forward strand.
GCTGACTATATTTGAATTTCATAAAATTTCCTTTATAAAGTTTTTCCCTGCATCTCAATTGTTTGATGCATAAAGTATTTAATCACATTAAGTTGGTGATTAAAATAATGAAAAGGGAAATTAAGAAATTCTTTTGTCAACATACAGATTGTTTGACTATTTTGATGTCCTTATAAAATCTAACATACTATGTATCTGAGAGTAGCTACAGCATCTCAGACATTTGGTGTATAGAAAAATTTTAATCACATATGACAAAATGATTGAAATCAAGGACTTCTAGTCAATAAGTTGCCTTACGAATTTCTATTAGAAATATATTTTTTTTATCTGTAGCATTCCAAATATAGAGCGTGAAAAACTTTAATCATATAAAGTTAAGTGATTGCATGAAAGGAAATTCAATAAATTTTTTAGTCAGCATGTGTTTTTTGACTATTCAAAGGTTACTAGATGCCATATTGAGAATTTTCCTTTACATCATATATTTGAGAGTAGCCATAGCATCTCAAATATTTGATGTGAAAAGATTTTCATCACATATGGGTTGGTGATTGAAATTATGGGTTTTAGTCAACATATTGAATAGTTGACATTTTTAATAAGTATCCTTATAACATCATATGCTTAAGAGTAACCACAGCATCTTAAGTATATTGGTGGTTAAGGAAAAAAATTTTATTTCCTTTTCACATATTGTTGAGTGATAAAAAAAAAGGAAAAAAAAAGGCATCTAGATTAAGTTGCAATTAATTCATTAAGATAGTTATTTGGCCCCACAGGGAGGTAATTATTTCACTGAGATTAATTGATATAAGATAGTAAATTAGACAATGAAGTAAGAAATATTTCTATGCCCATAGGTACGAATTATTTCTTCAATTTATTGTTTTAAATTACTAGTCTTATGATTAAGGACGTAAATTCTATACATGTTTTGCAACCTTTGTCTACACGAAGGTTTGAATTTATTATTTGAATTAACATAAGGTTGATTCAAACTCAAGGTTAAAACTTCATAGCTTTCCTAGGTTATGATTTTTGGTTGATAATTTATATTCATCGTATCATTCCAATGATTTTATGGCTCTTATTAGCGTGACTTTTGAATTCATTCTCTTTGTTTTGGGTGCAAGTTTTAAATTAGCATTTCTATGAGAATAAACTATTCTCATAATTTTGTTATATTTGCTAATATAGAGGTTGAATATGGGAATTAGGAGCAATTTAATATCTTGCTCATACAGTCTCATATTCACATAGAGTAAGGTTTAAACCCTAATTCTTTTGTAGTTAAATCTTGCATGAAAGCCATAAAGAAATTGTTGCAAGTTTTAACTAGCACACTTAAAAGGCTTTCTTTTGTGACACTTAAGTATTGAAGTGTGCTTTAACTTTTTTTTGGAGAAAATAAAAATTTTGCTATATCATCAGTTTAAGTCCCATTAAATTGAGATTGAGTTATTTCTATAGCATTTCATTCTTGATTTTCTCATAAAGAATTTCTTATCCATACGAACCTTTTATAATACACATAAAGATATATGGTTAATCACTTGTTTTAACCATGTGTATTAGAAAGGATAAAGAGGTTAAGAAATAAGAGAAACATGTGAGACACTTAAGTATTAATTGTGTTTCGTGAAGGTAGAAATGCAAATAAAGAAAATTTTGGTCTCATTAAGTCAAACAACAATAAAGACTAATGTTGTTTGTAAGAGAATAAAATTTAACTCTAAAGTAAATCTCAAATTGTCAAGTGTTATATGTTGTGATATATTTGGTGAATTGATTAAGGTTTATCAATTCACATTGCCAGTGTAATAAGTTTCTAATTACATAGAAACATATGGAAGGTGAACAAAGGAACTAAATATGTTCTCATATAGATAAGTGGTGTATTATTGCTCAATTAAAGAAAAAAAATTTTTTCTCTAAAACATTATTTTCTCTTTACTTTAGAATATTTTTATTTTCAAATCAATTACTATTGGACATGATTCTGGAACTCATTATCTAGTAGTATACTTTGAAAATAGCAAAGTTATTAATTCTAAAGTTTTTAGTGCAATCTTTTGAGTTGAGCAATATACAACACTTGATCACAATAATTATATTGGCAATGAGTATATATTTATCACTTAGAGAAACTCATTAACTTTGGCATAGGAGATTGAGATATATCTCCATAGAGAATATAAAGAGTTGATAAATCATAAATCATAAATCTTTAAAGATTTTAGATTTATTGACTGTGGTGTATTAAGTAGACTGCATAAGTAAAGCAGACTACTCAATCATTATGAATGCCATAAGTGTTTCATTATAACATGAAAAATATGTGAATTATTTTCTATCCTTCTATATTTGATGAGAGATATTTATTTATCTCATTGTTTGGTAACTGTTCATCAAATATAAAGTTCCTTTTCTTGTTTGATAAAAGATAAATATTTGATACCTTTACAAGTGTCCAAACGAGAAAGGAGATTTGAAATTTAAGGGATAGAAAATAAAATGAAAGCACAAAAAAAAAGGGACTGTTCTGTTCATGCTCATTTCATGAGTTCCTTGATTGAGCAGCGTTACTAATAAATGAAATCAATGCTTGATTGATTACATCTAAATGATGTAATAATGAGATATAGTATATTGGCAATTTTTATCTCGCAAGTAAAGTCTTGGGATTGAAGTATACACTTAAACAATTTCCTCCAATATTGTTTAAACACCATATTAATTATGGTATGGATGGAAATCATGTTTAATGTGCAATGTTCAATTTTGTGAGGATAATTAGCCTTCACATAAAGAAGCTGAATAGAAGAAACAAGGTTATCTTACAACTACAAGAAATTTAGATGCTTTTTACACTTCAAAATTAATAGAACTGGAGATTTGAATTTCTTAAGAATGTAAAGTAAGTAGGAGTGTTTTGACTTAAGAATGGAGTTTGAAAAGGTAGGGATTCATATTTGACTCCTCTACATATAGAAAATTGATGGCTTTTCTCAAAATAATTATATAAATTATTTTGGATAAGCAATCACTTGAAAAACTCCTTCTCAAATGAACACGTGAAGATAATCTGTGAGAGCCTCGAAAAATCTCGATTTTATTTTTTTAAAAAAAATGCCAAATATTGTTTATATTGTGTTTATTCATTGAAATATGAGTGAATATATGTTTAAAGTGAATATTTTTCAATTTAGAGAACTTTATACGAATTATTTGCCGGTGTGTGGTTTCGGCCGAATTAAGTGTTTAATTTTGTACCGGAGCGTGATTAGTGACTTTAAATTGAAATCGAGCATATGTAGTGATATTTTGGAAATATTATTAAGGTTGGACAGTGTTGGATTGAGATAAAACAGTGTAAGTCAGAATATCGCGTTTGATGCGACATAAAGTGGTCATAAGACCACTTTTCCTTAAAATAGGGAAATGGCACTTTTTGTCCCCCTTAAGACTTGACTTTTGGCCTCTTGAAACTTCATTTTTCCAGCTGCAAGGCTTAGAGAGAGAGAGAGAAGCCGGCCTTGGAGAGAGAATAGAGAGAGGTTGAGAGTTGTTCTTCAACTTCATCTTCTTCAAGCTTGAAAACTCCATTGAAGGCTTGGTTGTTGCTTCATCTTCTTCCTTGGGCTGCCATGAGAGAGTAAAAGAGAGAGAGGGAGGGAGGCCGAGAGCCTTGAGAGAGAAAGGAGGGAAAGCTTGCAGCCTTGTTTCTTCCATTTCTTCTTCTTCAACTTCCTTGAAGCATCAAGACTCCCTTGAAGGTTTCAATCTTGGTTTCTTCCACCATTCTTGGCTGCCGAGTGAGAGCAAGAGAGAGAGGGAGAGTTCCGAAATTTGGAGAGTGAAAAAAGAAAGAAAGAAAACTTGTGTGGGTTTTCTTGAGTCTTGTTCTTGAGCTTGTGGTCAAAATCCATCATCAAATCAAGCAAATCTTGAATTAAGGTCGGAGCTTTTTGGAGTTGCTAAGCTCAAGAAGTCATCTATAGGAAGAGTCCATCAGATCTTCCTTGATCTTGTCAGATCTAAATAGATCTTGAGATATAATTCTTAAATCTCTTAACTTTAACCTTATTAGTGTTAGATCTGTCAGATCTACGGATTATTTTGCTAGAAATGCTAATGTTTGAAATATTTGAGTTGGGCTCTTAAATTCCCAACTTAGGTAGCGGATTTGAGGTGACTTTTAGGTAGCTGACTTGAGGATCTGATTGTGGATTGATTGATATATGTGAATTGAGTTCATCCTATGGTTAGAAATTAGATCTTGTAGTTGAAAATATTGAAGGAAAGTGATAAGTGATGGGCGAACCATACTTGGCAACTTTGAAATGTGATTTTGAAACTTTATGATGTTTATTGATGAGATTTTGTTTAAGTATATATGTATTATATTCATTTATGAGTATATGTCTTGAAAGAGTTAAAATCCTGAACTTTTATGGTGAGAAATTGAGTGTCACTGAGTTTTGAGAGAAAAGTACCATTTTAGACAAATTGGTGGATTTGAAATACTTTAGCTAATTTTCACGAATTGTGTGTATTGAAACCTAGTGAACATCGCTTGAAAAATGAGTTATTTGGGTTTAGTTTCGCTATCTGTGGGGCGAAACTTAATTCTCCTTTTCCTTGATCATAGGAAGTGGGGGAGAGTTTGAACCAGATCTTAACTTGGATTGTCAGCTGTGATTAGTTGGTGAGTGTTCTAACTCTCTTTTAAATGAAAATCTTGCCATGGTTTGCAAATGAATGATTTGTGAAATGAATTGCTAGTATTTACAAAGGAATGTTTTATTGAAGTGATTTACTACTATTTCCCAATGAAATGCTTTACAAGTAAAATTATAAAGAGTTTGTGAGTTTCTATGTATGTTACTTGTCTTGATTCACAAATACTAAATGAGATGGTGATTTGTTCATGTGAATTTGAGACTATGATTAGAGATGAGTTATATGTTGAATATGTGTTGTGACTTGAAATTTGATTTGTGTTGATAAGCGGAGTATGTACCACACTGAGTGAGTGGTAGGTGCCTCTCGTCCGCCATATGTGTTATCGGTATGTATCACTCTACTGGGAATGGTTGAGGTACCTCTCGTCCAGCTTCCGAATCTTAACATTGAATAAATTCGATTGGAGCGTTGTCGTCGACCCTATGTGATAAGCGGCAGTGGGTACCACACTCAAGTGAATGGTAGGTACCTCTCATCCCGCCTCGATAGTGAATTTTGAATAAGTCGATTGGAGCGTTGTCTCGCCGACCATATGTGATAAGCGGCAATATGTGCCATGACAGGTGTCGAGCCTGTACAATAATAATTAATAGAACTAATGCCAATAAAAATAACCAAAAGCTAATCCAGTCTTGGGCGGGGACTCCGGATGTGCAATGGGTTCTTGAGCTTCACCTAATTTCAAGGAGCATACTTGATCCGATATACCAGAATTAGTCAATTTTGTATACTGTGGCAAATGGGTCATCTCCACGAGGTGGGAAAATTAACTCACTTTTCAAGTTACGAGGAAATGGGGGATTTTGAGTGAATGATAACAAAATATTAACTAATTAACCAACTATGAAAAATAATTAAAGAGAATTGATGAGAAACACCCAGCCAAGGATAAACTTGGTCCGGGGTGGTTCAAATAAGCGATCATTGATGCAAATATAATTCAACATTCATTGACAAAAGGTTTTCCTTGCGATCGATCGGCAGTCTCTAACTTCTTGTTTAGCCAAGATGCGACCATTGATTATTTTCTAATTTAAGAATAACCCTAGAATACGACCATAGGATTTAATTCCCTAATTGCATTAAAATTAGAGAAACCCATGTTCTAATTAACAAACCTTTACACGAGTTCATTTGAATTAGATTGTATATTTCCGACACAAAACCAATTATGCGGTTGGGATTAGGTAATCAAACAATTGCAGATTCAACTACTCTAATTAGCAATTAGATTACATTGAATAATTAAATATTAACATTTATTCAATCACACACAATAACGCCATCAATAAAGTAGAAAATATACAAATGCCAATAAATAGAAGAAATAAATAAAATCGATTAGATCTCACAGTAAAAGTTGAACCAAATCCTCAGTTGTCCCTTGACTAGAAATAATAAATTAGTTCTCCATTAATGGAGAACAATCCATGCAAAATCGATGAAGCTTGCTAATTAATCTTCTCCAGTTGCCAACAAGAAAAGACGAAGGAGGCAATTGTTTGTCTCTGGTCGACTCTTGTTTTCCTCAGGGCTCACGAAAAGGAAAGAAAGTACTAGCCACCAAGGGAAAAACGTCCTCTCTCAAAAACTAAAGGAAAAGATAACCTCCCAAAGTACTACTAACTAACTTCTCTCTTTTTTCCGTTTCTTTTTCCTTTTCAATACTAACTCTAATTTCCAAAATAACAATCCTAATCCAACTACTACTAGCCTTTTCAAATAAAGGCCAAAGCTTTTACAAAGGTGAAATTTTCTAATCTTAATAGCTCTTGGACTTCAACTCAATTGGGAAATTTCCGCAGTCCATAGATATTCTTCAAAATCACCAATTAAGCCGTTTTGCTCCAATTCACGAATTAACACAAAATACCAAATATAAGTAGAATCAAGCAATTAAAGTAATATTTGGTATAAATAGAAAGGAAAATAGGAACAAATATATCAACAAAATACACCTTATCAACTCAGCACAATTCATGCTTGTCCTCAAGCATAACCAAGCTCAGAAATACAATCAAGAATTCAAGTCTTTCGCAGCAACCCAAATTAGCATAAATGACTTATACTCCCAACAACTTTAAGTGGAGTCAAAATATGCCAAATTCAATAGTCCTCACAAGTTATAGGCGCTCATCACTCACAAGTGTATAACGGGAAATTTTACTCTCAGAACGACACCATGGAGCGACGTTACCATATGCTTGCTCCTATATCATATCTCCACCACTAAAAATTCAACACAAAATCAAAGGGACTTAAAAGGGGTTGTAATGGGGCTTAGGTTAAGGGTAGGACAAAAGTAAGTAAAAAGGTGAAAATATGTCAAGAAAATGCCAAAATTCACTACGTGAAAGAAACTCCAAATTCACAATAACAAGGCATAACTTCCTTCCATTTACTTAGCAAGTACTTAGCAATGGCAAAACATGTTCCCTTTTTTTTTCCTTTTCTTTTTTTTTTTTTTGTGTTTCTCTTTTTTTCTTGCACTTTTCTTCTTCTTTTTCGTCCACTTCATGTCTTTTTTTTTTTCACTTTTCTGCATATACAAACATTGTAAAACAACTCATATTCCAACACTTGCTATTCTACTTTTCTTGCCTTCAACTTAAAACTTGAGAATTTCACATAGTTAAACTAAGACATTGCCTTGACATAAGGCTTTGAAAGAAAGTCAAAAGAGAGGTAATGAGGTAATAAATGCAGTTTTTTTTTTTTTAAGAAGAAAAAAAGTTAAGGCTCAAAAGGGGTCTTCTAGGGTTAAACTAAATAAGGCGAGTTTTTCAAAGAAAGTCAAAAATGGCTAACTCCTAGGTGCCCTTATCATTTCAATGCATCAAATTCAACAAAAATGTGGCATCGACATGCATAATAGAGCAAGTTCTAGAATGACAAACCATGAGTGTTAACCACACAACAAGCGTGAAGCGGAGAATATGAATAAAGATATGATTAAAATGCTCATCACAAAGCTCAAAAGCTCACAAGGTGGTTTAAAGTTGTCCAACTCAGCATATTTATCACCCAAATAAGTCATCAAGAAGAATAAGAAATTTAACTAGCCTGGATTTACTACTCAGTCTTGATTGTACATTTCATCTAGTCAATGAAAATGAACAACGAAAAAATAAGCAATATGCAGCTATTGCCAATCAAAACTCCCCACACCTAAACATTACATTGTCCTCAATGGAACAAACAAGAACAAGAGAAAAGGAGGAAGGAATACTCCCCTGATCACGGAGGAAGGAAATGGCAGGCTAAGGCAGGAGGGAAAGAGCGGGAGGAAAGCCAGCATGGTGAAGGTGTTGTGCCAAATTCTACCATGTATGGGACACTTAGAAGCTCCAGGTGGGAGGCGATCATCCATGGTGCCCATCCGGTGATGAAGGTGTTGCATTTGACCTCCCAAGAAAGAGGTGGCAGTCTGCAGGAAGTAGAGGTCTGGGGATGTCACCAAGGGATCCATGAGGCCCTAGGAGGGACCACCTGAGCCTTGACCCGACGGGGGTGTGTGTGGTGACCCGGTGGTGTAAAGCAAAACTCACCATTGATCTTCTCCACAGCCCCATTTTCTCCAAACAATGCAAATCTAATGGCTTCATAGGACAAGCTAGGTGCAAGTCATGATTAGAAAGATCAAGTACACCCAAATTCACAGCTAGATGAGTGATACAAGAACCAAGAATCAAAGGTTTACTTTTCCTAGAAAGCACAAACTTGAATTGTTGAGCAAGCCAACATCCCAAATTAACTTTGATATTATTGAACATACACCACAAAAAGAAAAACTCGGGCTTGGCAAAGGTACTAGAGCTATCCTTTCGACCCGAATAACTATAAGCTAAAAAACGCTGAATATAGCGCCAAATAGGGTCCTTAAGAAAAGAGCTCTTAGATACGCTCGGGTCATAATGCTGCCTATCAACAGACAATTCTTGCCAGAGACCAACAATGGTAGAGTAAAAGGGTTCAACATAATCACAGATGCTATCCACATACTCCCTAGACTCAGAATAAGCTTGATCAATGAATCCAAAGGCAAGATTAAAGTCAGTGAGTGTCTGTTTAAACTCCCTACCTAACAAACGGAATCGAATCACATTGGGAGTCGTGACAGTGTACTCATGAGGCAAATCAAACTCAAAAGTAACATAAATTTCATGAGTTAATTCAACAAAAGCAGGGCATTGGATAGTAATGTACTTGGACCGACCAATTGCAGCAAACATATCCCGAACGGCATCAGTAATATTCAAAGCATCAAGGGTCGGGGGGTGAATAAATTTACACGGGATGATGGAGCGCTTGCAACAGTTCTCATATCTCTTTTGATCAACAGCCCGTGTAAAAGTTAAAATTACCACCGAAATGTGATGGGGAAGAAATATGGACACCCCTATCCTTACCGAGCCTAGACCGTTGACCGAAAGTGGAGGGGGGGCCAGTTTTTCAAATGGTGGGTTGGGGGGAAAAAGGGTTGGCGTTGGATTTCTTCTTGTCTTGCTTTTTCGCCATTAGGTGGCAAGGAAAGTAAAATGAGCAAAAAGCAAGATCACACGCCCAATTCAGAATTCAAACTCGACCACAATAATCAAACGCAAAAAGACCAGAATTACCCCCCACTTAAGAAACCCAATCAAAACATACAGTGAATGCCAAACCAGCAATTTCCCAGAGTAGCAGTCAATGTCAATTAAAATCACCAATTAGTACACCATCTGTCATCAGCTACTAGAATTAAAATCTGGCCTCAGCTACGGTCACCACTTGGTGACTCTCAGGTCTAACTTTTCTTATTTTCGGTAGGCGATGCCAGGAATTCTTGCCCTCCACGCGGCATCAATAATGTTCGATTCCGGTAGAAGGCCCTCAGAAGTATTGGATCAATAATTGTTCACTTAATTTGATGTTGTGGACATCTAGTGCACAATTTAGGCATGAACCTCTCCAATACTCATATAATGACTCCCGAGTGTCTTTGTTTTATGCATATCTCATTTCGTAGACTAGCAGCTCATGGAGCGGAAAATATTTTTCAAAATTTCTTCTTGTTCACCATGTTGTGATACTACACTTGCGTAGGTAGTATAACCGATCTTTAGCTTGTATCCTTGGTTGAAAATGGGAATGCTCTAGCTTTATCTGTTCTTACTGTGACCAGGGTGGCCGTGAACAGACCATATCAAAAAAGATGCTTGTGGGGTTCTTCACACAAAGTCCATGAAAAAGATGGTAAGGTGAATCAAACCAGATTTAGCTCAAAGAAGTATTTTCGACTAAATTTGGAAAAGTAATGCATAGGGTTGTAGAGTCAACTGGGCGAACTGCAGTGTCCTAGTATTAGCCATAATGTACTCCTCTTGTTCCAAATCACTTTGAGGAATCAGGTTGAAGATTCATCCAATCAATTACCAAGTTAAGCCAGGAGATGTTGTAGATGATTGCTTTCTTGTGTTGTCTAGTCTCTTTTCTACCTTCTGTCTCAACCTCGGCCTGCTATATCAATTTTGTCTTGCCAGGAAGAACAAGGCATAAACTAAGGAAAATACCAGGAATAGAATAAAATAAAATAAAATAAAAATGAAATAACTCAAAAAGGAGCAAATAATTCAGGGCACAGGTAGTGGGCTACATGTTCAGATAGAGTAAATGAGATTGAGGTGTCATCTATGCAGCAACGGTTAATGCGAGCTAACAACATTTGTGCTTGACGATATTTGTAGGGAGGTATGCTGAACAAGCCAAGATGTGTGGAATTTGCACAAATGTTGGGGACTCCGACTCTTAATGTTTTACAAGAAGGGAGCTGAACAAATGAATGTGACAATTAAAGGCGTGCCATCCCAAAGACCATATGAATACATATTCAAATACATCTGGTTCCGGGTGAAGAGATCAATTTTGCTATATGGGAATAGGCGGCCGAGCTCAATCCCAAATCGTGCCTCCCGGGGGATTCAGCGGCAATACCAACCTAGGCCTCAATAGCCTCCCTCTCATCTTCATACATGCAGCTTGAAGACCTAGTCAAGTTTGGCCCTAGTACCTTGGGTTCCGGACTTCGGCCTACGAGGAATTTTGAGACACAAATGAGTCGGGTTAGCAGCTGGCGGTGATCTAAACCAAGGTAGATGGGAGGCTACCTTCCCAACCTGGGGTGAATCCCAAAATGTGGTGCGACCCTCCAGTGGAAGAAAAGGTTGAAGGCTCAACACCGATGATACTCAAGGATAAGAATCAAGAGCAAATTGAAAAGAAATAGAAGAGAAGGAGGTGGGCAAGAAGGCTTAGGTACAACTCAGCCGGTCATAAGCAGTTAAGGCCTCTTTCACCACTTTCAGATTTCTACTAGGTTGGAGGCCAAAACAGAAGAGGAGAGGAAGGAGATCCACAGGAGGGTGAAAATTTTGTACAAATAAATATACTCTTGGAGGCAATCAAAGGAGGTGCCCAAATATGCCAAATTCTTGGGACTTATGTGTCAACTTGAAGAAGTTGAGAGAGAGATGAAGCGTTTACATTGTGGTAGGTGAGAACATTATCATGAGGAAATGCTTGAAGCGTGGAGATCCAGGTATGTTCTCTATCTCCTGTGGAATAGGGTAATTCGAGAAGCCGCAATGATACTAGATTTAGGGCATTAATTGATGGTACCAAAAAGTATTTATGCCTCCTAAATCTAGGACCATTGAAGGAAAGCGGGATAGTAATTCGGTTAAGCGGTCGGTACTAATATATCACGATGGGAGTGAGTAGAAGATGTCTTGGTCCAAGTAAATGATTTACTTGGTGTTCCTGCTGATTTCTATATCTTTGGACATGCATGATGAAGACTTCCACAATCCATCCCCTCTGATATTAGGGAGACCTTTTGAGCTTGCAAAACAATTGATGTAAAGGGGTGCCACTCTCTGGTAGATTTGATGGGGAGGTTTTTAGAACACAACATGGGCACTATAGAGGCACCAGGTCGCTCTGTTTTGCTGTAAATGCAATTAATCCACTGTGGTCCAGAGTCTCTTTGGGTTGAGATGGCGGGGATGGGTTGGAGGACTGACGTGTCTCTGGGAGTTGGAGGAAACCTAGAGGTGAAGCTAAGTCTTGAGAATTGAGGCACATGATTGGAGCATTGCATTCAGCTACAAGTAGAAGTGTCCTTTTATTTATACGGAGCTCTGTTGAGGAAATTATTACCCTGCGGTGGGTAGGGGTCTAAAGCCTGCATGAGTCATCTCAGTGTACATGCAACAGGGGAGGGAGCCTCTTCCAGTCATAATTTCAAGCTAAGTTATGTCGACCTACAAGGAGGGAAGAAGCTGATAAGGTGCTCTAAGAACACAAGAGGCGATAGGATGGTCCATTGTGATATCAAAAGGTGTCGGAGTCCACTGCTGTGTATGCATCCAGTTATATAGCAGAAAGATACCGTGAGACTTGGCTGGAGAGGCTAAAATCCTGATGATGGAGGTGGTGAAAATGAGATACTTAAGCTCCTCGATGCTTAGAGTCATTTTTTTGCCATCTCGTGGCGGAGTGGGTCAATCCGGTTACCAAGTTGTTCCGAAGGCTGAATATGGGGTAAAAGAAAATCATGGGGTGTGAACTTGCTCCGGTTCAGAACCCTCTTTGGATGGAAGCGTCAATGCATAGACTACATGAAGCTCAAGCGTGACAAAAGACTATTATTCTCTTCATTTCATTGTCAAATGATTGAAAGATTAGCTTTGTGGAAGCTTACTATTGTTTCTTGGATGGTTTTGGTTATTTCAGTTGCCATAGCACCGGGAGAACCAAGAAGACAACGTTCACATACTTACGTTGGTACTTTTGCTTATAGAAGAGATGCCTTGGTTGTGCAATCGCCTGCAACTTTTCAGGTTGTAGCGGTAAACATCTTTTCTGAATATGTGAAATAATAGAAGTGTTCATGGATGACTTGATTGTCTCACGGGGGGATATAGTTTTTGATGAATGCGGATAATTTGACCTAATTTTAAAAAAGATGTATTGGAAACTAACCCTAGGTGTTTAATTGGGAAAAAATGCCACCATTTGCTTGGTTGGGATAGTTTGGGTCACGTTGTATCTTCTAAAGGCATTAGAGGTAGACAGAATTAAAGATAGATCTTGTCTTACCGCCTTACCCATAGAGGTAATGAGGAAGTCACGTTCTTGGGTGTGGGAGGTTTCTATCAAAGATTCATCAAAGATTTCGCAAGGGTGGCTCCATTGTTCCAAACTTCTGCAAGGTGCCATTTGGGAACTGGTAGGTGCAGTAGGCATTTAACCAGTTCAAAGACTGTGACACCGTGATCATTCAACCTCAGTTGGGTCCTTATTCGAGGATTATGTGTGATGCAAGTGATGGGTGGAATCTTGGGGTAAAGTTGGAAGAAGCGGCTCATACAATTTATTATACTTCAAAGGCATTGAATGAATTGATTGAATGCCTCCACCATGAAAGGAGTTTCCTATTTGTGTGATTTTTTGCTTTGGAAAATTTAGATCTTACTGTGGGGCTAAAGTGATTGTTTATTACGACCGTTTAGGGTATTTATTGAAGAAAGAAACAAAGCCAGGTTATTCAGTGGATATTCTCTGCCTGCAAGGTTGACCTCGAAATTCAGATCAAAAGGGCTGAAATTTAGTTCTTTCGTCTAAGCCAGTTTACCCATTTTACTCGCGGGATGACTACTCTTTAAGGAGACCTTCCACGATGAGCACTTATTTTTCTGTTCAGGTATCCCTTCAAGAAGGCATGGGGCAACGTATTTGGTCCAGCCATCCAGTTTCCTCTGGTCAAAGCAAAAGGACAAGTTAAAAGTGATGCTAAATATTTCATGCGACCTATTTGGGCTCTTGTGCAGTCGGTGATCGCCGTTGTAGTAACTCTGAATTTACCTCCGTTCGGTTTTTTGTCAATTCTTATGCATGTGGAGGTCATTTTGGATATTGAGAGAAGAACAGCTATATAAGGTGTTGGAGAGAAGTGGTTTTTTTTATTGGCCTGTTTAGAGATGCATACTTGTTTTGCAAATCATGTGATAGATCAAAAGGGTAGGAAATATTTCAAATGAGAGACAAATACTAAATTATATTCTTTTGTAAATTTTTGAAGTGTAAATTTTGACTTTTATGGAGACCTACTTAGGTATGGTTATCACAGTACATTCTACTAGCTGACTATGTTTTAAGAGGTGGGTGGAAGCAAAGCCACCCGGTTCACTTGATGGTCACTTGGGGGTTTTGTGAGATCTCACATTTTTTGTCCGTTTGGGGTGCCTGAGCTATGATGTTGATGATAGAGGAAAGCCTTTTTTTTACGTAGGGGTGATTGCAACTTTACTCATAAATCTGAGGGTTGTTCACAAGAATTCTACATCCTATCACCCCTCAAACAAAATGGGCAGGCTGGGGAAATTTCCTTAAGTGGTGTGCAGGAAAGATGATTTCCCAGATCTGATAGGAAGACTAGAGTTCCTGGGTGGAGGATGCTTTGGAACTCTGAGGGACCATATAAGACACCTATTGGGATGTCTCCCTATAGGTTGGTTTTGGCAGGTGCCACCTTGTGGGTTGGAACCTGTTTTGGGCGGTTAAGGAATGTGTCTGAACTTGGATGGAAGCGGGGAGGCTGTAAAGGAAGCTTCAACTTCTGAGGAATTGAAGGTATGGAATGATGCATGTATAGAGGTGCCATAGTGCAAAGAAGAGGCATAGAACTCCCACTTGATCAACAAATCTCACGAAGACTTTTGAGGTGGACAAAAGTTCTTACAGCCTGCCATTCCAAGTTAAAGCTAATCCAGATGCTGGGCGGGGCTCGATACTGATAGGTTGGTCTTGGCGCTAATTCAAAGGAGTATACTTGATGGAGTATACGGGGAGATTAGTCAATTTTTGTACCACGGTGGCAAATGAGAGATTCGTCTCCAGTGGGAAGAACTCCTTTTCAAGTTACGGAAATGCAGGGAGTTTTGAGAATTGAATAATAATAACAAAATATTAACTAATTCACCAAAAATAATTAAAAGAGAAATTAATAAACACTACAGCCAAGGATACACTTGGAATTGGTTCAAATAAGCGGTGTGGTACAAATATAATTCAACATTCATTGATAGGTTTTCCACTGGCGTCTGATGATCGGCCGGTGAGGGCTGCTGAACTTTGCGATAGCGAGATGCGACCATTGGTTATTTTCCTAATTTAAGAACAACCCTAGATGCGACCATAGGTTCTTCAATCTAATTGCATTAAAATTAGAGAAACCACATTTCTAATATATATGTAATATATATTAACAAAACCGCATTGCGAGTTCATTTGAATTTAGATTGTATATTTCCGACGCAATTATGCAGGTTCTTTTGAGGTTAGGTAATCAAACAATTCACAATTCAACTTCTGGTAGCAATTAGATTATGTAGAATGGTAGTATTTGGCATTTATTCAATCACACCGCGATAACCACCATGGTAAAATTAGAAATATACGATGATACCAATGAAGAATAAGTCCGTCGGAGTTAGATCTCCGCGGTAAAGTTGAACCAAATTCTCAGTTTGTTCCCTTGACTAGAAATAATAAATTAGTTCTCAGTAATGGAGAACAATTCATCTAAATCGATGACTTGCTAATTAATCTTCTCAGGTTACCAACAAGAAAGAAGGCAGATAGGGCAATTGTTTCACGGTGGAGCCTCTCTTGTTTTTTCCCTCAGACTCAGAAGGAATCTGAAGGTGCTGTACCAAGGGAAAGCGTCCTCTCTCAAAACTAAAGGAAAAGATAACCTCTGGTACTCACTGTATCTCTCTTTTTCGTTTCTTTGGCACTTTCTTTTCAATACTAACTCTAATTTCAAAAATAACAATCCCACAAATCCAACTACTACTAGCCTTTCAAATAAGGCCAAAACTTTACAAAGTGAAATTTTCCTAATCTTAGCTCTTGGACTTCCAGCTTCGAATTCACATGGTCGAATATTCTTCAAAATCACGATTAATTAAAGGTTTTAACCGATTCGCAGGAGCCATGAAATCTAAATATAGTGATATTGATTAAAGTAATATTTGGTATAAATAGAAGGAAAATAGGAACAAATATATCAACAAAATACACCTTATCAACTCCAGCCTTTGATTTGTGCCCGTGTCGACGCTCAAGCCGGCTTCAGTCCTGATCAAAATTCGTCTTTCATGGCAACCCAAATTAGCATAAATGACTTATACTCGACAACTTTAAAGTGGGTCAAAATGTGAAAGACTAAGTAGTTATAGGGGTGTGAGCAGGTATGAGGTGGGTTCAGCTCAGGGGACTTGGACATGGTGGACGGGACCAGGGTTGGGATGAAAGAGGCTGAGCCTAAAGAGGAGTATCAGGCGCCCATTCTAGAGGAGGCTCAGTCCTGACAACCAGGGCCTCTTCAGCTCCCATTTGCCCAGCAGTGCTTGTAATTGTATCAATTTTCATGCTGTATTTCTTCTTTTCAGATCAACTATTATGGTTTTTTTCAACACAGACATTCCAGAAAATGACTCATTCAGCACTTTATAATTCTTTCTTACATAAAATTCAACTTAAAACCGGAATTTCGCTGATTCAAGCTGGAGACATCCGCCATGACGTGGGGCTTTGAAGAAAGAAAGAATCAGGCCATGGGATAAATAGGCTCCTGGGACACTTTAAGTTCAAGGCTCAAAGGTTCCTTCAGGGTTAGAGCTAGTAAGGAGACACCAAAGTCAAAATATGACTCACTCCCTGGAACTGCTTATGGAGCACAGCTCCCCGCATCAGGAGTTCAACATAGCATGGTGCATAATGGGAGGCAAGAGTTCCCCAGAACTGAAACCATGAAGGATAACCCTTTACAGCAAGCGGAGGAAGTTGAAGCTGAAAGTGCATGGTATAAGTGATGCTGATTGAAATGCTCATCTGAAATGAAGGGCCTCCCAGACAGGTTGGGAACTGAAACCAGCCGAGAAACATTCCCTCTCCAGACAAGTTAAATGAGGAATGAGAGAACTGACTGTACGAGTTTGCATTCACTCAGGCTGTGTGGGTTGTGGGGTTTTCATCATGGTCAGAGTGAGGCTGGACTTAAGCGAAAAGTGAGCAGGCTACTCACACGTGCTGACCAGTCAGAGAGGACTCTCCCACACCTGAGCGGCCCCGTGTCTCAAATGGGACAAACAAAAAGAACAAAGAGAAAAGGAGAGGAGGAAGGAATACTCCCTGATCTGGAGGAAGGAAAATGTAAGCAGGCTAAGGGCCGGGAGGAAAAAAAATGGGAGGAGGAGAAACCCACACATGGTGAAGGTATTGGCCTTGGAATTCCCTGCATGCATGGGACACTTGAGGAAGCTCTCAAGAGGCGGGAGAGCAGATCACTCTGGGTACTTACGTCACAGTGAGAGGTGTTTGGGCCTCCCAAATGGAGTGGCGGTGTCTGAGTAGAGTCTGGGGATGGTATGCCGAGGTCGGGTAGGCAGGGAGGACCACAGGGAGCCCCTAGGCAGATGCGGCGGGGTGTGTGGTGAAGCCCGGTGTGGTGTAAACAAAACTCACCCCGTTGATCTTTACTCCACAGCACATTTTCAAACAATACAAATCTAGCTGGCTGGGTTGGCTGGGTGCAGGGTCATGATTGAAAGATCAAGTACACCCGAATTTACTGACTAGATGGGTATTAGAATGATAAGGTTTGCCTAAGCCTGAAACTTGAATTGACTGGAGAGCAAGCCAAAATTCAAATTAACTGATGATGAACATACATACTGAAAAGGCTTGGCAAGGTGCACAGAGCTATGAAACTTGGGCGAATAACTATAAACTAAAACCTTGGCGGAATATAAGCGTAAATAATGGGGTCCTTAAGAAGAGCTCTTAGATCACACATTTCGGGTCCTTAATGCTGCCTATCCTTGGACAATTCTTGCAGGAGACCAACAATTGGTAGGTAAAGGGTTCAAGCATGATCTGATGCTATCCGCATCTCCCTAGACTCCGAATGAAGCTTGATCAGTAGATCAAAGGCAAGATTAAAGTCCCGGTGAGAGTGTCATTTAAACTCCTACCTAACAAGCGGAATGTCGAATCATTGGGAGTGCATTGACGTTGCCCCTCATAGAGGCAATCAAAACTCAAAAGTAACATAAATTTCCTTGGAGTTAATTAGGCAGGCGTGGATGTACTTGGACCGATAATTACATAAACTTATGGCTCCCCGAGCGAGCATGTTATTAAAAGCATCAAGAATTCGGAAATTGGAATAAATTCTGGGATGATGGGCTTACAACGGGTTCTCATATCTCTTTTGATCATGGCAGGTGTAAAGTTAAAATTACCGAAATGTGATGGGGGAAAATGGACACCTATCCTTCTAGAGGCCTAGGCAACCTTGGATTGTATTGAGAGGCTGGAGGGGCAGGTTTTCAAATGGTGGGTTGGGGGAAAAAAAGGAGTTAGGCAGTTCTTCTTGTCTTTTTTAAATACGTGCGTGGGTAGCAAGGAAAGTGAGCAGGCAAGAAACGGAATGCAATTCGAATTCTTCGACCAATAAATCAAGCATAAAAGCGATTACACAGAAGCCAATCAAACGCTCTTTGGGTGAATGCCCAAACCAGCAATTTCAGGTAGGTGTGTCAATTAAAATCCTGATTAGATGCATACATCGTCATATTCTTGGGGCCGTCGACTCATTATTCCCACGATTTACCACTTGGTGACTCTCAGTCTAACTTTCCCGGCTTTCGGGTAGGCGATACGAGGTGCTTACTTACTTGCAGCATCAATGACCGGTCAGAGTAGAGGCCCTCATAGAAGTATTGGATGTGGGTATTCCTTGAATTTGATGTTGTGGACATCTGGTGCCTACAGTGTGAACCTCTCCCGATTACTCATATATGTGGCTCCCGGGGTGCGACATGCAGCATATCTCCTTTCGTAGACTAACCTGCGTGGAGGAAAATATTTTCCGAGGTACCTTGGATTGCACCCGTATTTGTGATACTACCTGCGGTGGGTAGTATAGCCAGTCTTTAAGCGTATCCTTCAGTGAAATGGGAATGCTCTAAGCTTTATCACGTTGTACAGCTGACCCGGTGCTTCATACTTGAGCAGGACCATCAAATTCCACAAGATGCTTGTGGGGTTCTTCTTTGAAGTCCAGCAGAAAAATGGTAAGAGGTGGGTCAAAACCAGATTGCAGCTCGAGAGTAACCATTTAAATTTGGAAGAAGTAATGCATAGGGGTTGTAGAGTCAAATGCGGGCAGCCAACTCCACAGGGAGTGTCCTGGTATTTAGCCATAATGTATCCCTCTTGTTCCAAATCACTAGAGTCGGTTGAGAGATACATCCAATCAATTTACTTGAAGTTAAGCCCGAGGATGGTAGATGATTGCCACTTGTGTTGTCCCTGAGTCTCTTTCCTAGCACAAATAACTGCCTCAACCTGGGTTTGGTATATCAATTTTTTGTCACCGGAAGAACAAGACAAGCCTTCAGGAGGAATAGAATAAAAAAATAAAATAAAATGAATAACTCAAAAGGAGCAAATAATTCAAAGAGGCACCCGTGGGGAGACTAAAGCCGGAATTCAGAGTAGAGTAAATAGAGATTGAGGTGTCATCATCGTGCTTATGCAGACTAAACAACATTTGTCTGTATGACCATATGGGGAGTCTGATAAGCCAAGATGTATGGAATTTTTCTTTGGGGCACTCACTTGTCTTTTGCCCCAATGTTACAAGAAGGGGAGCTGAACAAATGAATGTGGCTAATTATAGGCGTGCCAGTGTCCCAGACCATGCTGACATTCCAAATACAACCTGGTCCGGGGTGAGAGATCATCAATTTTAGCGCCTATATGGGAATAGGCAGCAGTGTCAATCCCAAATCATTCCTCCAGGATTCAATGACAATACCAACCTAGGCCTCAACCTCCACTCTCATCTTCCAATACATGCCGGGTCAGGTTTGGGTTCTAAATGGGTCGGGTTAACCATTCTTGTGATCCTAGAAACCAAGGTAGATGGGGCTGCCATTAACACAGGTGAATCCCAAAATGTAGGTGCCATGACCCTCAGTGGAAAAAAAGGTTGAGCTCAGCTTGATGTCTCAGGATAAGAGGCTCAAGAGCAAGTGAAAAGAAATAGAAAGAAGAGGAGTGGGCAAGAGGCTTACGGGTACCTTGACAGGTCATAAGTTAAGGCTACTTTCAGCACACCGTTTCCTACTAGGTTTGCGGAAGCCAAAAGAAAGGCAAGAAAGGGAGAGAGGAAGTCATGGAGGTGTTCGAAGTACAAATAAATATACCTCTGTTGGGGCAATCAAGGGAAGTGCTTAAATACATGGCAAATTCTTGAAGGACTTATGTGTCAACAAAGGGAGATGGGAGGTGTGACGGTTGTGTGGTAGGTGAGCATATCAACCCGTCTTTGCAAGGGAAATTACCAGAAGCGTGGGATCCGGGTATGTTCTCTATCTCACTTGTGGAATGGGGCACTTTTCAATTCAGTGCAATGCTAGATTTAGGGAGGCGTCGATTAATGTGATGCCAAAAGGCAGGCATGCCTGTTAAATCTGGGACCATTCTGAAGAAGCTGGGATAGTAATTGATTGGGTCAGTACTTGTACTTATCATTGGGCTAATTGGGAACCAACCTTGGTCCAAGGCAATGATTTGGTGTTCCACATACAGTTTCTATATATTTGGACATGCATGATGAAGACTCCAGCCCCTCCTACGATATTAGGGAGTAACTTGACCTTGCAAAACAAAATTGATGTAAAAGTTACTCTCACAGTAGATTTGATGGGAGATTGGTTCATTAACATCTTTTGACACTATGAATATCCACCCGAGGTCTGCATCTGTTTTTTTATGTAAATCACAATTAATCCACGTAGTCAAAGTGTAACAGGTTGGATAGAGGATTAGGTTGGAGTTCATGCAGTACGGCTCACTGAGTTGGGCTCCTATGAAAGGGTGGAGCTAAGATGCGAGAATTGAGGCATGATTGGGCATTGCATTCAGCAGCTCTTTACAGAGTAAGTATGAACTACTTTTATTTATACCCGACTCTAAATCAGAAATTGTATCCTCACAGTTAGAGCGGTGTTAGAATAAAGAAGCCTACTTGAGTCATCTCAAGTATCGTATTACAGCAGGGAGGAAAAAAATACTTCCAGTCCTGTTTCGGCTAGTTATAAGGCCTAAGAGGAAAAGCTGATAAGAGTCTAAGAACACAAGGAGAAGAATGGGATGGTCCATGTGATATCAAAGGAGTATCAGTCCCTCCCACAGTAATATGCAGCCGGATTATGCTTGAAAAAAGATGCAAAACCGATTGAGACAAACCTGAAAGAGCTAAAATCATGATGATGGAGGTGGTGAAACGGAATGCCAGCTCTCTCGATGTAAGTCATTTTTGCCATCTCGATAGCAGTCGTCCGGTCAAAGTTGTTCCGAAAAAGCTGGAATAGCGGTAAAAGAAATCATGAGGGTAGCTTGCTCCGGTTCGGAAACCCTCTTGGATGGCGTCAATTATTTACCGCGAAGCTCAGCGCCCGACAAAAGACTATTATTCTCTTCATTTCAACGATCAAATGATTGAAGATTAGCTTCGAGCTTACTATTGTTTCTTGGATGGTTTTCAGGTTATTTCCAGTTACCTTACACTTACTTTTGGGAGACAGAGAACCGCGTTCACATACGTTTGAACACTTTTTTGCTTATGAGAGGTACCGGATTACAGTAAACAACTTTTCAGCGGTGTATGGTAAGCATCTTCTGAATATGTAGAAAATGATGTTGGCGGATGACTTGTTGTTGATTAATCTCTGGGGATAGTTTTGATGAATGCGGACATTTGACCCTAATTTTCAAAAAGATGTATTGAAACTAACCTAGTGTTTTAATTGGGAAAAATGCCATTTACATGGTTTGGAACTTTATGGGATATGGATTTTTGAATTCGGCGTTATCTTCTAAAGGCATTGAGGTGAAGACAAAGTCAAGATAGATCTTTGTCTCTTCCCTACCTTACGCAGGGTGTCTGGGAAGTCACGTTCTTTCTTAGGTGTGGAGTTTTATCAGATTCATCGAGACTGCCGAGATTGACTCAGATTTGTTTCGGCCTGCAAAGGACGTTAATTTTAGAATTCAATGATGATTGCAAGTAGGCATTTAACGATTCGCTAGCCAGCCCTCACCACCAATCATTCAACTCTGATTGGAGTCTCCCAATTCGAGGGCCATGGTGGCAGTGCAAGTGATGGGCGGTGGGAGGAGGCAGTCTTAGGGGTGGGTTTGAGCAGCTCATTACAATTTGTTAATACTTCAGGCATTGGTGGAGCCAGTTGAATTACTCCACCATAAGAGGGAGCTTCTATGTGATTTTGCTTTGGAAAATTTAAGATCTTATAGGGGCTAAAGTGATTTGG
>CM023104.1:22816661-22910822 GCA_013103745.1 Gardenia jasminoides
TCATTACTTCGTTCAGTTACGTATTACTCTGAACATAATAATATTGAGTGGGATTGAATGTGCAGATAGTATCTGTCTTATTCAGTGGGATGGGCCGGCGCAGATAATTTAAATATCTGTCCAGTGGGATTAGGCTGAAGCTTGAATAGTAGGTGAAAACATAAATCTTTGGATTACTTGAAATAAACATGAGTTGTTGAACATGATAAATTAATACAAATCTGGGAGGGTAATGATCTCGTGGGCTGAGAGGCCATTTCATTGATTTTGATTTTTCTTGACTTGAAAATGCGTGATTGATAGGAACAATGACTTCTTTTCACTGCTTTCTTCACCCTACTTTTCTTTTCTTTTTTTTTCTTTCATTCATCTCTCTTTTTTTTTTTTGAGAATTGATGGATTTTGAAAAATTGAAGAGTGCTTGGCGAAACCTTTCTGCGGGTTGGAACAAATCACATATGTTGCCATGCGTCTTGATCGCAAATACTAGGTAAAATTAATTTTGAATGCATTATCAAAATTGGAATCCAACTCAAAACAAAGTACTTGATGTCCAAGCGAATTGTTAACCTGCGAAGTGTGAAATATTAACCAATTAGTCCACTTACAGCAATTCAAATTTTTTTTTTTCATAAAGTGTAAAAAATACTTGTGATCCTGTTGTTGTCATTAAACGCGACTAAAGCATTATGAAAATCATGCGATAAAACACGTTCCCGAGATATTCGGCTTGTGAAACATTGGCTTGTTTTCAAGTGATAGGAAATATTCAGCAAAACAAGTTTATGGGATTGAAATAAACCATGTGATCTTGGAAATCAAATCCTCATAAACTAGGCAAAACATTATTATACAATTATTCAATTTGCATCAAGTATCTAATATCCGATTAAAGAGAGACGATTATACCTCAATTTAACAATTCAAACTTGATTTCTCAACACCAAATTTTGCAATCAAGCGACTCCTTATAGTCAATTAAAGCTCACTTTTCCACAGTTTTCTCACATTTTACTGCTAAAGGTCTGAAACATCTTTTATTCAAATTGCAATAATAGCAATGTCTTTTGGCGAAAATCAACGCTTTTAGGTGAAGACTCCGGTTACGACATGCTCTTGCTAACAAAGTGGTAAAGATGCCTTTTGGCGGCGAAATCAACAACTTGGAGTGAGATCCCGGTTACTCAACATTTTACTTGTTCAAGCTGCTTTGCATACTCATTAATTCAAAACCTTGCTTGTTTTACCTTGAGATTGCTTTTATTTGTAGTGATCTTCTAAACCTCGGTTACCAATTACTAGAATCATTGGAGTGGGGCATTTGGGCTTTCTTTTCTTGCTTCTTTTTTTTTCATATCAAATGGAAAGGATCATTTTATAACAATATCAATGGTAAAATCAATGAAAGAAGATCTCATTTAATAGGGAAAAAAATTGAGGCATTTCCCTATTTTACAAAATATCTTTCTAAAATGCCAATGTCACAATCACATAATAATTATTCCAGAGTTAAAAAGTGGAAAGGTTTTCATATCACGAGGGCTTTTATTTCAAAAGGATGAAACAATTGCAACCAAATTGGACATTTGCACCATTTTGAATCAAATTTGAAAAACAAATCAATTTGTGAGAAATGTGCAATTTAGAATATTTTTTTTAAGATAAACATAAATAAACACATAAGAGCCAAAATTATACAAATTAGAGTGCAAACAAGTAAATGAATCAAGAGTATTTCTAGTTAAACCCTATGTCTAAAAAGCAAGTGCCACAAGATCAAATACAAAAGAAATAAAACAAGAATGGAATAAGCAGTGGAGTGGGTTTGCTCGACCTCGGCTGTAAATATGTCTCCGGTGGCCTCTTAGACGGTTTGCTTTCAGACGGAATGTCGAAGCATCATTTCATAAGAAAGGTGGAAAGAACTGTGGGTTATAACAAGTAGTGTGCGTGTAAACCGTTTTCCCAAATTTTCGAAAAGGCGATGTACTTGTCCGGTTACATTCTCAATTTTGCAATTAATCAATTTTCAAATGATTTAATCATATAGTCTAAACTTGTTGACTCAAAATGAAGGCGGTCTCCTGACTTGACCAATGCACTTGTCGCTCTCAAAAGAATATAAGAAATGGTGAAAAGTAATAATAACGCCACCGTTTGACCACTTTTATCCAAACATCCAGGTAAACATGACTGAGTTCTTGGCGTCGATGAGAGGCGTATGTTGAATTCTTTTTTGTTCTACAGTGCCGGTCATTCGTGCATGCTTGCTTAACTTCGAAACCCATATCACCCATTCCTTCCTTGGTGAATCTAAGAGGATTGTCCTTTGATGAAAATGCCCTTTTGATGAAAATATGCAAAATTTGGGCAAAGGAAAGAAAATTTATTTTGACATCATGACCATAAGAATGAATGCTAAACATGACATTTTAAATCAATAAAAGCCAAATGCTGGAAAATTATTTAACACAAAGCAAAGCATTTGACCCTTTGGATATCATCTCCTTGGAATTACCACTGCAGCAAAAGTGCTTGATATAAGGTAAACCGTGGACGTAATCACCGGCTTGCCTTGTCCACGTGAACCTTTCCTTTACGCTTGATTGTTCTTTTCAAAACTTGCATTCAGTATCCTTTTCAGTTGCGCGAAGTTGGTTGATAAGGTAGTCTAATGAAATGGATTAACTTAAACCCCAATTTCATCAATTTAAACATGTTTGTTAAAATAGTAGCATCGGTGAGACAATCCGCCGACAAAAGTCAGATAGAATGTATTTGCATCATTTGCCTTTTGATTGAGAAAGGTTCTTTCCAGAAATTTTTTGTAAAAGTTTGAGGTCTATAACACTAGGCTTTTGCAAGGGGGTTAAGTGTGGTGTAGGGGCAGGTTTGAACTTGAAAATTTTTTTTTTTAAAATTTGCCCCAGTTTGGTCCCTTTTTTCCTTAAAATATTTTTTTCTTCAAAAAATACAAAAATTGCCCCAGTGTGGGGTTTGTGATTCTCAAAAGGGTTTGCTAAATAATTAACTGTTCTTTTATAGGCTCAAACGGGAGAATTGGGGGGTTGAAGTGTTTAAGCGAACTGAAAGAAGAAGGGTCGGCTTCTGACCACCTTTTTGCAAAAAAAAAAAATTTCACGAAGAAACTTTACTCGATCATAATGAAAATCTTTACACATGTTTGAATTGATTGGTTGAGAAAAATCCTGTCCATCCATCTCCATGAGAAATAATGCTCCTCCAGGTAGCTTTTGAATAATGAAGCGTACCCTGCAATTGGGCGAGAATTTCCCCTTAGCCTCTTCTTGTATCGGAAGGATTCGCTTTTAAAACCTTGTCCCCACTGAACTCTTGAGGTCTATCTTTCTTGTTATAAGAGCCATCCTCTTGCGGTAACATTGCCCATGACAAATGGCATTCAACCTTCTTTCATCATCGACAAAAGATGCTCAAAAGAAACGGTTGCTGTGGACGTTGCTTGGTCCATTCAAAGCTTAGCTTCCATTAGAACGCAAGCAGATGGGGTTTCAATTTCGAGGGTAATACCGCCTATCTCATACATGAGAGGTAAGGTGTTGCCCGGTAGAAATCTGATTGCAGTATTCTCCATGCCAAAGGGTAGTTTCTCATGCCAATCTCGGTGTGTTTCACATCTTGCAAATGATGATATCAAGTTCATAGATATCAGAATTTTTCCATCAAATTCCAAAGGATGATGTCCAAGGGTCAAAGGTTTTATTCATGATCATCCAAGAGCAAATAAAATAAATGTCGCGAAAATAAAATGAGTGGACCATGGCGGGGACAAAAGGAGAAATTTCATTTCATTTGGAGCAAGATAACAGATAATATCATGGAAGCATAATTAAAGGCATGATTTTAAACAACAAAAAGTGAGATAATAAGTGCATTGTTTTGAAGAAATGATTGACATTAAAACATGATTCATTTTCAAGGACAAGCCCTAGGAACTACAAAAGCTCCCTCAAGTGCACAACGAACAATGTTACCCATGATCTTGTGTGACCTCTTGAGGGAATTGAAGGAAACTCACCACAATCTCCGTGGGATCGGTGGAGCGTGACCCGACAAAGTTGAGATAACCTTGTCTCTATATGGCCACCGACCTTTCCTTAAATGATCCATCACCATCTTCATCTATCTTTCTTTAATGGGCGAGCATGGTCAACAATTTCCTCCACACCGAGTCATTCAATGACAGAAGCGTTATGCTTCTCAGGAAAGGGTTTCTAATGACGTTGACCCTGCTCATTCTTTCTTTTGAACTATATCCCGGCATCCACCATGTCTTGAATTTTTTTATGCTTCAAGATGACAATCGTCGAATGACCCAGCTTCTGAGAATGGTAAGCGCAGATAAATGGGATCTATACCCAAGTGGGGTCCCTGGGATCTGATTTAGGAGTGGAAGTGCTGAATTTTCCCAACGGCATTGTTCCTTACATCATTGGTCATGGGCGTCCAGATCGGGTGAAAGATTGAAGGTTTTTGATTTTGCATTTCATTAGAAGTAGAAAAATAATTTTAGTGAAAGAGGATTTTGTGGAAGCGAGTCTGGGAGACATAGTTTTGCGGGGAGAGATAGGGTTGGGAAGTTGAAAACAGGTTAGAGGTCAAATAAAGTCGAAAGTGCTGGTATGCCCGGCATGTGATAACAACTGATGGCGTAGGATCTGTGGGAGTATGAGTTTGATTGAGGGTGGGGTGGCGCTCAAGTTTGGCCTAAAGGGTGGGTTCTCAACCTGTATACAAAAACAGCTTCTCTTCATTCTTTCTGGCAGGGAAACTGAGCTTCCTCCCATAAGAACTCCATTTGCCCTGCAATGTTTCTAATTCTTTGTTCGTGAGGTGGTCACATTGACAATTTTCCCATTTTAACAAACTCATCATACTCCATTTTATTGACAATTGTAGCAAAAGAACTCCCAGTCATTCGAAAAATCTCTTCAAAATATGGGTCATGTGTTTTGATGAAAGTCTGAACAATATACATCATGGGAGGCTCAACTTTAGCAAGCTTTCTCCATCGCATATGACTTGTGATCTTCGAGGGTCTCCTTTTGATTCCTTCCAATGTTGTTCGTGCCTGCCAACTCACAATTGAATTCATCTTGTTTCACTGTTGACAAATCAACCAAGATTTGATCTCTTGAGATTTCCAGGTTGGTACCAATCCAAAGCATCTCCTTCTAGGGCTGGGGACGCGATAGGTAAAAGTTCTCATCATCCACTGGTTTACCAAGTTTGTTGCCAAACATTTTTAAGTCTCTTAGGGGTTCCCGGTACCATCATACTTGCTGAACTGGGGGTCTTGAAACCCATAGGTAGCTGGACATCGTCGGAAATGAAACACAGATCATCATAATCCAATCCACCATGTCGGTTACCTTGGTTCTTTATAATTCATCAAATTTATCCAACTTTTTTCAGCAAATCTTTGTCGATCAACCGAAACAAGGTCATCCACCACCGCATTTTTCCTTGGGAAGTCGGATCCACACAAGGTTCCGTGAGTATGGTATTGAAGCTCTGGAGCATGGGAGGCATGTTAGAGTGATCTGAGGCTCGAAAGGTATGAGGGTTTGTTCTTTTGGTTGGGCTTAATAGGATGTGATTGGGATGGGGCCGTGGAAAATTGGTATTGTGATGAAAAGGTAACATCATATATGGGTCAAGAGTAGGCAGGGACAAAGTAGTTTGAATATTGGTCGAGGAAGGAATTGATTATCTGGTATGGGTTGCTAACAACGGGTCCATGCTCATTCGAGACACTTACCTCACATTGTCATTTGCCACCAATTGATCAATTACACGCTTTTGTGCTATCTCTCACGTCTCATTAAACCTTCCCAATACTTCGCCTTAACTGAGGAGCTCCCAAAGCAGCAAAATGGGGAAGTGACCAAAGCATTCTATCGAGTAATACAGGGTCTTGGTGCGTAACTCATGCTTCTGGACGGGCTGCTTTGAGCTTTTGCTTAGATCGGTAACTGGGGCTTCTGGAAGCTATTTTAAAAGTACCTGAGCGGGAAGGAACACACTTTGGAGCTTATTCAAGCTGGGCTGCCAGATTTATTTGAAAGAAAAGAAAAAGAACGAAGTTAGTGATTGCTTATATAATTGGGATGCATGTCCTAGAGAGCCACTTATGCCAAGGTAGGCCTAGTACATGAAAAATGCAATCCTCTGGGGTATGCACCATACAATACCTGATGGGTCCGATCACTCTGTTGATATGGGATTAGTAACCGATCCACGTGGTTGACCAAAAGAATATGTACATTTTGGCTTTTTATGAGGGATGAAGTTCAAATGGATTTATTTTAGCGATATGTGAAGAGAGGTTAAAGGTTAATTTAGCATGAAAAGTTATTCTTGAAGGAATCGTAGATGCCTTGACTAGCCTCTTGAGGGAAAATGATCTAGTTCAAATGGATTGGGACGGATTGATGGTTTACCAAAAGTCAATGGGTTCATTGCTTACCCGTAACTCCACATCTCAATTTTATTTGCAACACTAGCTCATAAGCCTTCTAAAATCAAAATTTGGCCTTGATAAAATTATTATCTCAACAATGAGAAATTATTTTGTGAATTTTTTGATTTAGTGTCCTTATGCATGGATTTTACAATTTTGATAAAATGGCCAAAAAATGATTACTAGAGGTTTATATTCTAGCATGTAAGGTCACCCATATCTTTGGATGTCATCATAGAAGGGATCAGGACCCTACCTTACCTTGTGCACTACCCCTTTGGATGTGCGAAAACATAAACATGCAAATCTCATCGGATTATATATCCGAGACACAAGTGGTTTATTCTAACATGGGATTCCCTATGCGGCATTCCCTCATGGTTTATGCATGATGCCATTTTATTAAAGCAAGTAAGGTGCAAAATGAAACATGGCCTATAGGAGCCCCATTTGAATGCAGGGTAAGTCTAAAAGTGATATGCAATTACAACTTAAATGCAATAGATTCAAACGTGCAATAGCCTATCTAGAAGGATGGCTTGTCTTAAAAGAGTGCCGGACTCTTATTTTCTAGAGTTTGTGAAATGCAAGAAAAGGAAAACAACAAAAGGTTAGTTTAATCAGAGATATCACATAACACGTTGGAGCAACAAATTACACAAAAAATAAAGAGGGGTGGAATCCCTCCTCTCGTGTCTAGTGATCCTTAATAGGGTAAGGTAGACTCTACCCTAGGCAATTCTAACATGGATGCATGAGGTTGGGCTCACTAATGCATCTAGACTTCGATAAGGTTACAGCTCCCAAACCTTCGGACCAAAGGCAAAGGTCATCAATCCAAATGCCTCAAGTGGGTGGTTGAGTGATCCCCTAGACACTGCTACGTGCACGTCGTGCCACGGCCACATTTCCAAGTGGATCGATCCTAATCCTAATAGGGAAGGGTGGCGTGACAAGCCACTAAAAGTAAAAAAATAGGGTCAAAGTAAAATACATATGCACGTATGAAAGTGATTCCCTTTGAGAGGAGGGATTCAAACACCAAACATTCTCGAGGCTCTAGGGTAGATGCACACCCACCCCAAATGCAAAGCGCGGTACAAGTAAATAAATAAACAATAATTCATTCATCATATACGCGATGTGTAGGGAGTGATTGCACGGGAAAACCCTAAAAAAGAAAAGGAAAAGGAATGCAACCTAAAACATCCAAATGTGATATATAAGAAAGTTAGAAAAAAGAAATAATCAACTAAATCAAGTGCTCGGACCCTCTTAGGAAAATCCCCAGTGGAGTCGCCAAGCTGTCGCGCCCCATTTTTTCAAATGTTGTGGAAAAGGGAAAGATTTGATTTTTTGAAAACGAAAGGGAAAGGGGTCATGGGACTACAAAAACGCGACGGTTTGGACCCAAAACAAAAAGTCTAGAAAAGGGTTTTTAGAAAAAGTTTGGAGTCGCCACTTGGTATGGAGTTTAGGTGTACCAAGTCACCCAAGAGATTTAATGAAAACAAAGAAAACCTTTTTTAGACGACTCCAGGTCTTTGAAAAACTAGATAAAAAGGTTCGGGGGTCACGGTTGAAAGAAAGGAAGGCAAAGATTCGATGTTACTCGTCTCTAAGGCACCCTTCTAACCTAGCCAAAGCTAGTTGCAAGATTTAGTTGAAAATTTCCTAATTTCTAACTTTAAAATTTATCACATTTGGATGTCGTCTATATGGATGCAAAACCTAGACCTAATGTTGGATCGAGAGGGGCAAAATGTCTCCTTGAGGTGTGATTGGAATTGATCACATTAGTGTGTCATCAATTTTGATCCCTTGAGGAGGTCAGAAAAATGCAAATGATGAGACTTCGAATGAGCGGAAAGTAGGGTTTTCAAAATGCAATTTATAAAGTATCAAGAGAAAAGAAGTTGGGTTTTTGAAAGGATCAATTTTAAATGCAAAGAGGAACTTGAATTTCCAAAATATACAATTTTAAGAAAAATGGTTTTTTGACTTTGAATTGCTAAAACATGAAGAAGAAACTTGACTTTTAAAAGAATGATTTTTATAGAACCAATGCACATGTATGTCCTAAAGAGAGATAATGCAACATAATGGGTGCGGGGGACTAAGTTCGTGACTTTAAATCTTCCTTTTCATAGAAGGAAATAAAAGCGTGCTAAAGCAAGGAAGCCATACTCGCTCTTTTCCCTAATTCAAAGGGTAATGCCCTAAATGCACTAATCTAAAAAAAAAGAAAACTAAATGAGATGTCTCGCATACGGGATGGGGGAATAGTGACATGCAAAATGGGAAAGAAACTCTAAAAGTGGAAAGTGTGTGAAATTTGTATCTAATGCATGAACGGCGTTTAAGGGTCTAGCATTGGACTAGCCCTCGTCAAAAGGTTCTCACTAACATTGGATTAGTGAGAAATCGAAGGGGAAAGCCACAACTAGCGTTGGACTAGTGTGGTGACGTCAATATATTTACACAATAAATATGTAGACATGATAATAAAGCAAGTAAACACATAAAACACATAAACACATAACACATAGGCATAATATCTAGATGCAAGACCCTAGGAAAGCAAGTAAACACATAATCATGCAAGCATGCAAAATAAGCATATAAAACCTAATTATTACATTGGGGAACCTAAATACATTCTAAAGGGAAAAATTCGGAATAATAATCTAACTATTACATTTTCTAGAATAAATACACTTTTTGCCAAATTAAACCTATCTATTACAACTTGGCATCCAAGGCCTCCAAATGATTTACCCAAAAATTAAATGACATAAATGAAGACTAGGCATGAATAAAAGCAAAGGAAAACTTAATTTAAAACATGCAAGATCATGCAAAGACACATAAGAGCACATAATAGGAGAAAGAAGTTACCATCCCTTGATGTGATCCCTTGATTGAATCATTAAATGATGGGAATGGTTATCTAAGACTCAATATCAACAAAAGGGATCAAGGTACCAATTTAAAGGAAAAACCAATCAAAAATTCCAAGAGAGGGTATCTAAACAGATTCTGCAAGCAACACAGATAATACTAGGAAATAGAGTAAGATTCGGAACAAAAGGCAGAAATATCAACGAATACAAAAAGCGAGAGAGAGGTTACGAGAGAAAGCGAGAGCAAGCAAACCGGTCAGCGTTGAGGCAAAATCAAAGTTCAGAGGGGAAACGCGGACTGGAAACGCGGACTCAGCCGCGTAACCATCCGCGTCTCTTCCATCTTCAAAACATCAGGAAGATTGCTTCCAGTTTTTCAGACAACAACACAAACGAAACATTCAGGGGCAAGGGGATCTATTTAAACATCAAACACCAACATTCAGATCATGTCAAAACAAGCTAAAATCGAAGAAAGCCAAATCTTAAGCATCAACATCATCAAATAGACAAAAAAGGGGGAAGGAAAAGAAGCGTGTTAGAAACGAGGATTATTACAGCGGTGGCTGCGTAACAAGCCAGCGTTCTTCACATCTTCAGTATTCAACGAACGCGGGCGTTACTAAGTAGTCCACGCAAGAGGTCAGCGTTTCTTCACAACTTCAAACATTCAAGAGGAAAGCTTGGATCGTTACCTTGAAGTCATCAGCGCAAGTAGTCCGCGTTTCTTCACATCTTCAAAACGTGAAGAACATTTTTCCAGAAATTTCTCAGAATCACAACAATCATCACGTAAGCATCAAAGTCGATTTTAAGCGTAAAACAAATCTACTAGCCTTACCAAGGCTTTATAAACCAACATGCTCATATAACAACGATAATCATCATCAAATATCACAAACTAAAGAGAAAACTATTCAAGACCTTGGTTCCACCAAAGGTACAAATTTCCAGTAATTTTACGATCAAAATGGTAAATAAAGTAGAAGGATGTTAAGCTTGAATCTAAGCGAAGGAGGAGGCCAGAAATTCCAAGAATAATCTTCCCAAGTATGAAACCCTAGCTTTTCCCTTTGTTCTTTCTTTTCTTTTTTCTCTCCAATTCCAGCCGTTTTCTTACGCTTTTCTCTCTCTCAAAGCTCTCCTATTGCCTCTTTTTCTCTCAGATTTCCAACCTCCTTGTTAAACCCTAATCTAGGCTATTTATAGCCACCAAACCTAGAACTAAGGGTTTTGATGTTCTTGGGATGAGGTGAGCTAATTTTGAACGTTAGATGAGTTGTTAGGGATTAGGGCGAAGTTGGGGAATGTTTAAATAGGTTTCTATCGTTCAAGCATCGGAAATTACAGGAAAAGGATGATCCGATTTTGGAAGAATCCGTAGCGTCATTTTTTTTTCGATCAAGTTACGGGATGCGGACTAATCCAGAATCTGGTCAGCGCTTTTGACTTTTCTATTTTTTTTTTTAAGAAAAACCTATAAAAAAGAGAAAAATGTGTTAGAAAATTCAACAATAAATAACTAAACATTAATAGATAAAAAACATAAGAAAACAAAAGAAATAGTCAAAATTTGGTGTCTACAGCATCAATGATACACTTGTACCTAAATCACATAAAGCATTAGAAAATTGAAGATGACCAATGGTACAAGGTATAAAAAAGCTTCCCGGATCCTTGAGTTTTTGTGGGAGTTTATTTTGAATCCTTGCCGAACATTCCTCCGCTAATGCTATGGTGTCATAATATTCAATCTTCCTCTTTTTGGACATGATATCCTTCAAAAATTTTGCATAAGAGGGAATTTGGGAAATAGCATCAATAAAAGGAATGTTAATTCTTATTTGTTTAAAAATTTGAGAAATTTTCTCAAATTCCTTCTCCTTATTGCTCTTCTTCAACCTATCAGGAAAAGGAATAGAGTTAGAAGCATTCTTAATAGGAATATGAGAAGAAGGCATATCAATAGCATCATGTTTATCAAATTCTTCTTCTTTTTCCTTATTTTTCTCATTTTCATGATTTATAGCACTTTTACCAAGGTTATTATCCTCTAATGTTTTACCACTCCTAAGAGTGATTGCATTAACATGTTCTTTTGGATTAACCTCAGTTTTACTTGGAAGCTCCCCCGGTTTTCTTTCATTAAAGGCATTAGCTAATTGACCTATTTGATATTCTAAACTTTTAAGCCTATGGTCAATTTTTTTGTCCATTTGTTCAAACCTTTCATTTGTGCTTTGAGCATGCTTTTCTAGGGCTTTTTCCCAAGTTAGTTGAGGCTCAAGTGGTTTAGGAGAAAATCCGGGTGGATTAGAATATCTTTGGTTATGAGGTTGATCCCTCCACCCAAAGTTGGGATGATTCTTCCATCCGGGATTATAAGTGCTTGAATAAGGATTATCTTGAGGTGGTCGGTTAAAGTTGTTGGCAAAGTTAACTTGCTCAACATTCTTACACATACAAGCATCATGATTACCACCACAATTTGAACAATAAGCACCATTTATACAAGAACTTGAACCATTTCCTCCTTGTTTACTAAACATGTTAGTAAGATTTTGCATTTGAGCACATAACATGTTAATAGTGTCGAGTTCATACATACCGGCCGGTCTTCTTTGGTTACCTCTTTCATTAGCCCATTGGCAATTGTTGGAAGCCATTTCTTCAATCAAGTTCTGAGCTTCTTCGGTAGATTTTGCCATTAACGATCCACCGGCGGCGGCATCTATGATGTTTTTGGTTGGTATAGAAAGACCTTGATAGAACGTTTGTACTACCAACCATTCCGGAAGACCATGGTGGGGGCATCTTCTTTGGAAATCTTTGAATCTCTCCCAAGCTTCATACAATGATTCACCATCTTGTTGGTGAAAACCTGTAATATCCATACGAAACTTATTAGTTTTGGCAGGAGGAAAATACTTATTTAAGAATGCTTTTACCAAATCGCTCCATGAAGTAAAAGTATTGGGTGAATGAGAGTTAAGCCATACCTTTGCTTTATCACATAGTGAAAAAGGAAACAACCTTAATTTAATGGCATCATCACTTACTCCATTGTACTTAACAGTACCACATAAATCCGTGAAGTTAGCAAGATGTGTGTTGGGGTCCTCGGTTGCGTTTCCTCCAAATTGGCTTCTTTGGATCATTTGAATGAGTGCTAGTGAAATTTCAAAATTATTAGCATTAATAGTCGGCCTTACTACACTAGTTTGAGCATCGGATTCATCCGGCAAGGCATAGTCTCTTAATGCTCTTGGCCTTGATTCCTCCATTGCTACGGATTGTTCACCTTCACTTTCCACCACAATATTTTCTTCTTGTTGTTGGACACGTCTCCTTCCTCTTCTCGCCGTTTTTGGAAGTTGATCTCTTGAATGAAGAGAATGGTGTACCTACAAGAAACAAGGGAAAATACTACAAAAATAAAATCTAGACTAATAAAGCTTATTTTAATTTTAATGTTGCACCTAGGCCTAGCATGAGAAGCTAGTCTAGGAAAACCGTTAGTTCCCCGGCAACGGCGCCAAAAACTTGATAGGGATTTTCTTTACTCCTCAAATTTTAAATAACCTTGATAACCCTATATTACCACAAGTATACGGATCCTTTATTGAGTATAGGGAAATAAGGTGTCGATCCCACGAGGAACTATGGTTTTTGCAAACACTAAAGTTTAATCACTTGCTTTATTATCTAAAAAACAACTAAAGGAAGGCAAGTAAAGTAAGGAAAGCTAGATAAAAGGGAGAAGGCGGTAAACCGACCTAAGGAAGAGGGATAAAACAATTAAAACCAACCGTTAGGTGTCAAAGACATCCAATTGGTGGAAGACAAGAAATAAGAAAGCAAGTAAAGAAATTAGAGAGTTAGGTTAGAGAGAGTTTTTTAAGATCAAGTTGGAGGAATCCTAGAGCTTTAGAATCCCTTGTTAAGTTTAGATTAGAAGTTAGTCAAGTTATTATGTCCTTTCTCCAATGATTCGCTAAGGTATAACTTCCTTTTGTATGCCACCACTTTCGTTAATGGTCATGTGTAGTGCAAGCTCTCATTTAAGATAAGCTAGTCACTCGGAATTGCTTTCGCTAATTCCTTAACTCCTTTGAATCTTCCTTGACCTATTTTCATAGAGAAAAGAGAGAAACAAGTTAAATAAGCTCAATGAAGTTATAGATTAAAACCACAACCAACCAACTATATTCACTACTTTCGTGAGAACATAATTTAGTTTTTAAGAACTTCGATCTTATTGAAGGTAAGTTTTTCATTGCTCATCAACATCAAATCAATTATAGTTGGTAGCTAATCAACCATAAAGCATAAGCACAAGTCTTAAACTAGCAAAATCATGGAGGACATAAATAGCTCAACTACTTCATAATCACAACTAAAACAAGTTCATCCTAACTCTAGGATTAAAAAGGCTTAGCTAGACATCATATTAAGAACATTTAAGCGTAAAACAAACTTGCACAAAGCCATGAAATTAAAGCACAAGAGTCAAGTAAAGGAAGAAGGAATCTTATTCAATTTCTTGAAGTTGAATCCTTGATTTTCTTCACAGGTTCATCTCCCAAATATAAAGTGCAAGATTCCTCACAACTTTCACTTTTAACTCTCTTTCGAGGCTACTAATAAGAACTAGAACTAAACTAATGAACTAGAGCTATTCTCTAGTCTTTTTCCTCTCTTCAATGGAATTTTTATGGAATGGAATGGAATGGGCCCCTTGAATTGTCTACAAAAGGCCCTATTTATAGAAGATTACAACCATATGCATCCAAAATTATGTCATGTGAATACAAGACAAATAGGCCTTCAAAAGTCAAGGAAAATGGTTTCTTAAATCTCTTTGTCTTCATGCATTTGAATCCTTTGAATTTCAATCCCAAATGAGTTGTAATGTTGAAGCAAATTGTGTTTTGAATTAGCAATGAGTTGTTTCTTCAACTTCACAAGATTCTTCACGCAGCTTTCTTTGAAATTCTTCTGAAAATTGAGCTGGAAGTGAGCTGAAAAACTGGAATTCGGCTGCAACTTACAGCTGTCACTTTCTGACGATCCGCGATGCAGATCCGCGAGGCAGAGGCTCGCGGATCACATCGCAGATCCGGTCCCCTGGCTCCTGTGAGAGGGATTCGCGAGTTATTTGAAATTTCCACTTGTTGGTTCGCGTTTTGCCTCGCGACTCCACTTGAAACTTGCAAATTCCGAGTTTTTTGTCGTGAAATTGGCGCGTTAATTGCTCCGACTTTTATCCCTTTGATTCCTCGTTGATTGAATTGCAATATGCATTTTCCAATTTTTCTTCCAAGCTTCTTGGCAAATATCCACAGTTTCATCTCATTTGATAATTGAACAAGCAATCCTACAAAAACATGAAGATTTCACCACATTAATCCACAAAAATGCACTTTTCTACTTAAACCACAAAATGTAGAATTTCAATAGAAACCCTAGTTCATTAGCCAATTTAGTGACAAAAACACACAAAAACTACATAATTAATCTTATTAAAAGCATGCAAAATATTGACTTATCAATTAACATTCTTAATGCTAAGGTCTTGGTCTCCTGTACTTAGAATTATATGTAGCACCTGACAAGAGTCTGATGTTGGTTGTTTCACAAGGCACAAATGCTTGGATTGATACAAAGTTGTAAACATTTGTTTGTTTAGTCATACTTGGAAGGCCAGTAAATTTTTTGCTTTCCTTTCCTCCAAGATGTAACTATGTGATAGTGCTTCTCTTTATTTTAAGGTGATAGTGCTTCTCTTTATCCTCCACCACTGTCCTTTCAAGAGTATTTGGTGCGTTGTCTTTGTCGTTATGGATAAATTGAAAGCACTACTCGTCCATAGTACTCATCTGATTTCATTTTCTTTCATTTTGCTTTCATTTTCTGATTTCATTTTCTGAGTTCATTTTCTGATTTCATTTTTATTTTTAATGCTAGTAATTTAGTAAGCATGGCTAGCAATGTTGAGGAGAGGGAAGGATCAAGTGACTCACCTCCGCTTTCTACTTCCGATAGCTGTGAAGCATCCGGAGCTGGTGTTAAGAGGAAGAGAGGAGCATACAAGAGTAGGTTACCTGCTTGGGATCATTTTACACCATTCTAATGTGACAAAGGTATTCGTCATGGAGTATGTAACTATTGTAAGAAAACAATAGCTGCTGATTCGAAGTCCAATGGTACCACTCCTCTTTTAAGCCATGCTAAATCATGTGATCTAAATCCTACTAATAAGTCTAAGGGGCAGGGTACCTTATGTTTGGGAGAAATTGAAACTGTTGGGGGTGATGTTAAGAGCGCACTTATTAGTTGGAAGTATGATCCTAATGCAATTAGGAAAAGCATTGCTTATATGTTGATTGTTGATGAATTGCCATTCAAACATGTAGAAGGCAAGGGATTCCAGCATGTGATGAGAACTGCTTGTCCATCTTTCAAAATTCCTTCTAGGTGGACAATTACTAGAGATTGCTATCAACTTTATTTAGATGAAAAAATTAAGTTGAAAAATATGTTGAAGCATAATGGAAGTAGAATTTGTCTGACCACTGATAGTTGGACATCTATCCAGCGAATCAATTATATGTGTTTGACAGTTCACTATATTGATTGTGATTGTAAATTAAATAAAAGAATTCTAAATTTCTGTCCAATTACTAGTCATAAAGGGGCTGAAATAGGAAAGAGTATTGAGAAATGTTTATTGGAATGGGGGATTGATGATATCTTCACAATAATAGTTGATAATGCTAGTTCAAATGACACGGCTGTGCAATATTTGGTTGGTAAATTGCAAAATTGGGGTAAAGCTGTATTAGGAGGAAAGTGGACTCATATGAGCAGTGTTTTCAGAACCGGACCGGTTGAACTGCGAACCGGCCATGCCACCGGTCCGGTTCTCTATAATAGCCGGAAATGGTCAAAAACCGTCAAGAACCGGTCAAACCGTGTGAACCGTTCGAACCGGTGCGAACCGAGAACCGGCAGTTTTTTGGATTTTTTCATTTTTTGAAAATATAAAATGTGGTGGTAGTGAGATTTGATCTTGGGACCTCATATATAAGACACAAGTGTCTTAACCACCATATCAACAAGTATTTTTGAAGTTAGATGAGTACAAAAATTTATAAAACTAATGAAAAGTAAAATAAAAAATGAAATTCCATTTACCTATTTATGCCTCTCTTTATTTCCACATTCAGAGGATTCAATCTTGCATCATTTCCAATTTCACCTCCATCATTCCTTTTTTAATCATTAGTTTTTAATGTTACTAAATTCCACATTCAGAGGATTCAATCTTGCATTCTTTCCAATTTTACTTCCATTATTCCTCTTTTAATCACTAATTTTTAGAGTGACTAAATTCCACCATCAGAGAATTCAATCTTGCATCCTTCTAATTTCACCTCAATTATTCCTCTTTTAATCACTAATTTTTAGGGTTACTACAATAAATTTCCTGCACAAGCTCTACTCTTCCCTCTTCTCCTCTCCACCTCCTCCACCCTCCTCTCTCTCTTACCCTTTATTAAATCTCTATGTATTTAATTTAATCTATACAAGTTTAACATAATCTATACAAGTTTTCTTCCCATTATTTATTTTCTGTATGTGGAGTTTTTGTATTTAATTTGAAACTTCGAATTCTTTTCATGTATTGATGTTGGTTTCTTTTTTTTGTTTTCCCAATTTTTGGTTAAAGATGTATCTAATATTTCAAATTTTTTCAGGCTTCTTTTTTTTTTTGTATGGTTGAAAGAAATTACATTTATCAATTTTCAGAAAATTTATGTTCAATTTCATGTTATTAAGAAAATTTTATAAGACACTTCAAGATAAAGTACTCTTGGATTGATGTATTCAAAGTTATTGGGTTTAAACTTTTTTCCCCTCAAAATATTTGGAAAATATCATTAATGGTGATCAAAAGATGAGATTTGGGATCATTTTATACCCAAGTATGTGAATGAAATGTAGTAAAGTGTCACAAATAACTACAAATAGCTGATTGCTGAAGTGTTACGGCTCCAGACTTGAGAAGGAGGAGAAGCAAAAAAAAAAAAAAACCAAAACCGGTGAACCGGCCGGTTGGACCGGTTGAATCGCGAACCGCCACCTCTACCGGTTCACTGGCCGATCCGAGTTTTAAAACATTGCATATGAGATGTGTAGCTCACATAGTCAATTTGATTGTGAGTGGTGGCCTAAAAAAATTTGGAGAGTCAGTTGATTGCATCCGGGCAGCTGTGAAGTATATTAGGCAATCACCTTCTCGTTTGAAAAAGTTCAAGGAATGTGCTGAAATTGAAAAAATTGATTGCAAAAAGTTGCTTAGTCTAGATGTGGCAACTAGGTGAAATTCAACATATTTGATGTTAGACATTGCTCAGAGATTTGAGAGGGCATTTCAGAGGTTTGAGGAACAAGATCCATACATGATTAGTGAGCTGGATTACTTGCCTACAAAATCTGATTGGGAAAAGGCAAGATTTTTAACTATATTTTTGGAGAACTTTTATGATCTTACAGTAAAAGTTTCTGACTCCAAATATGTGACATCTAATAATTTGATTAATGAGCTTAGTCATATCAATGGCATTCTAAAGGAAATGGCAGAAAGTGATACT
Organism: Gardenia jasminoides; assembly: GCA_013103745.1. Lineage (NCBI taxonomy): Eukaryota > Viridiplantae > Streptophyta > Magnoliopsida > Gentianales > Rubiaceae > Gardenia > Gardenia jasminoides. The sequence goes on from CM023104.1 coordinate 22,834,724, forward strand.
CCGGATTTGAGAGGAATGGCAAAAATAATGAAGGATGTGAGGGCCTCAAATTTCAGTATTTATTTTTAAAATGTATAATATTATTTATATTGTGTTTATTTATTGAATTATGAGTGAAATTATGTTTAAAGTGAATATTTTCCAATTTAGAGAATTTTATATGAAATATTTGCCGGTGTGTGGTTTTGGCCAAAATTTAGCGTTAAAAAAATTGTTCCGACGCATGAATAGTGACTTGGACTTGGAATCAAGCATATGTAGTGATATTTTGAAAATATTATTAAGGTGAGACAGTGTCGGGATGAAAGAAACCAGTGTAAGTTAGACTGTCGCGTGTGACGCAACATAAAGTGCCAAAAACACCTTTTTCCCTTAAAACATGGAAATGCACTTTTTGCACCATAAAAGCCTTGACTTTCTTGCAACCTTTAAGCTCCATTTTCAGCTGAAACTTGGAGAGATAGAGAGAGAAAGAGCCGAGAGCTCTAGGGGAGAGAGAGAGAGAAATAGAGCTAGTTTCTTTCACTCCTTCTTCCTTGTTTCTTTCCAAGCTTTAAACCACCATTGAAGCCATCCTTTCCACCATTTCTTGCAGCCGAAGGAGAGAGGAGAGAGTGAAGGCTGGTCCGATTTCTTGGAGGAGAAAGAAAGGTGAGTTTTGTGGTTGAAATCTTCCATTTCTTCTTCAACTAGAATCTTGAGTTTGTGAAGGTTTTTGGCTTGATTTCTTCCCTCTATGGCAGCCGAACCAAGGAGAGAGATTGGGGAGTGAGGTCTGAAATTTTGGAAGAAAAATAAAGGAAAGAAAAGCTCGGAGTAATTGTCTTGAGCTTGGATTTGAGCTTGGTGACGGAAATCCTTAACAAATCTTGTAGATCGGGGCTAAGATCGAAGCTTGAGGAGCTTGCTAGGCTTGGAAGCACTCTTGGAAGGAGGAAACTCACGAGATCATCTTTGATCTTGTCGGATCGTGATAGATCCTAAGGTATAAGCCTTGAAACTTGTAGATCTAGCTTTGCTAGAGTTGAATAGCTTAGATCTATGGTTAATATTGGTAAAAATGATCTTATCTGAAAAAGATGAAGTTGGGCTCTTGAAATCCCAGCCTAGGTAGCGGACTTGAGGTGACCTCTAGGTAGCGGACTTGAGGACCTGATTGGGATTTGATTGTTATTTGTGAACTTGTCTTGATATGGTTAGAAATTAGGGTTTTAGTTATTGAAAAGTTTGAAGGAAAATGTATGTTATGGCCAAATCCATGCTTGGTGATTTTAATGTTTGATTTTGAAATGTTGTGAATGTTCTTGAAGAGTTTTCTTTTAAGAAAAACATGTATATTGTTCAAATTGTGAGTGTATGCGTGTGTGAGGGAATGTTTGAAATCTAAAGGGTTAAAAGTGAAGTTTTTCATGAAATTTGAGTGAAAAGTGCCATTTGATTGCATTTGAGGGTTTGACTATATTTTGGCCAAATTCTGGGGATTTTGAATATAAAGGCTTGGTATGAAGTGTTTTATGTTAATATGAAAGTTTTAACTAAAAGTGAATGTCGAACGTGTTGTGTAAAAAGTGATTTTGAGGTGTGAGACCTCACTTAAATGTTTTGTGAAAGAGAACGTGCTTGTAGTGCCAATGAGTATATCGGTGGGATGCTCTTTTGAAATGAAAAAATGATTTTTCAAAGAGGATCTATTTGGAACATTGTACCATGTGAAATGAGAGCTTTTCCTCGAGGGAATTTTGGAAAAATATCGTTTGAAACTAAAAAGTGAAAGTGAATTGTGTTAGTGACTGAAAAATGACTGAATTGTGTTAGTGTGCAAGGCAGTGACTTTGATCCCTACGTGGACGCTGAACCCTATTTCGGTGAGTTTCCATGCTTGTTTCGTGTTTACGTGCAAATGAATGTATTGAAGTGAATATTATGTGAAAAATGGTTTTTCAACCCTCCGATGGGGATGGTGTGTACTTTATCGCACCTACCCCGTTTGGGGAAAAGTGGTTATGAAAAGTGCTTTGTAACGAACGAAAGTGAAAGTGTAGTGAAGTGATTGATTGTTACAGTGTTATGTAGTGAATGCATGTGTTCGAAAAGGTCAGGTTATTCCTAAGACCTATCGGCGAACTCTTCGACTCGAGCCGGGGGCTAGGCCTAGGTCGAGAAGAAAGAGCTGAGACATAGGGTTGATTTAAAATGTCACAAAGCCCAGTGACTCAGACCAGTGCTATATGCGCGAGACTTGGTTCTTGAACCTGTCTCCAAAAAGAGCATCAAACCAGTGATATATATACAAGTGAAGTGAAATGAAAAATGTATTCTGGACTTGGCGTATGGACTTGTCCCTAATGAAGAGTACTTAAACAAAGTGAAGTGTTTCAAAGTGAAGTGAAGTGTACTCGAGACTTGTCTCGAAAAGTGACATTGCAATGTACACTATCAAAGTGAAGTGAAAAGTGCTTGGAGTGCGGGCCCGGAGGGGGTTTTGGTGGAGTAAGGAGTAAGAGAAGTTCTACATGGTAATAGTGACAGTTGACGGAGTGTCAACTACCTGGTTCGTGGACAAACTTCGTGGAACTTGGCCCCTGAGGGCCCCCATATCCAACGTTGTATTGTTAATTGCTTTTCTATCTGGTTAAATTCCAAGTGTACTTGTAAAGTGAAACTGTTTATGTGTTAAGTGACTTGCATGTTTTTGGGAACTCACGGGCTTTTAGCTCATCCTTTCCATTTGTTTTCCTTAGCAGGAAATGAACAACCGAGTGGTGGTGCCAACCCTTGAGATTAGGGTTTTACTTGTATTTTGATATTTATTTTGGAGAATCTTGAATCATGCATTTTGTGTACTTTTGTATAATAGAACTTGAATGTAAGAATGGATGAACTAAGTACTATGGGATTGTAATTTGGATGTTATGTATTTTTAAGACATTGTACCATTCTGTATTGTATCTAGAGTGTTAATTTGTTAAGATATATAGAATGAGTGAGTGAGTGAGTCCTAGCGAGAGTTGGGCAGGCGGTCCGCCGACCCCTTTGGTCCGCCTTAGGGGAAGGTCGGGTTGTCACAAAGGACAAGTATGACAAGTATTGGGGGAAGATTGAAAAAATTAATATGTTGATTTTCATTGCTTACATGCTTGATCCTAGAACAAAATATGAATATTTTGAGTTTATTGCCTGTAAAATGTATGGTGAATCCGAGGGTGCTATGGTGTCTCACCTAACTAGGGATGCAATGTATGAGTTATTTGCTGAGTATAAGAGACTCAATACTCCTACTGGGTCGGCTACTACTTCCCAATCCTCCACTTCTTCAAATCCTAGTGGGCCTGAAAATAGCAACTCTTCACTTGATGGAGATTTCTCTAAAAAGATCAATGACTGATATAGAATGGAATTTAAGAAAAGAAAAGTCGAACTTGGAGGAATGAATTCTAGATCTGAACTTGACAAATATTTGAGTGAGGATTGTGAGGATGATGATCCTCAACTGGATATCTTAAATTGGTGGAAAGCTAACAGTCTTCGATTTCCGGTGCTTGCAAAAATGGCTCGTGATGTATTGGCTGTCCCAGTTTCTACAGTTGCATCTGAATCTGCCTTTAGTACTGGGGGACGCGTTCTTGACCCATTTAGGAGTTCTTTAACTCCTAGAATTGTGCAATGCTTGATATGTGCTCAAGATTGGCTTCGGGCATCGGAAACGGAGTTGAATGTGGAAGAAAAATTGGAGGATCTTGAAGAATTTGAATCTGGTAAACTATCTTTTTTTTATTTAGAAACTTGAAATATTATTTCTATTCTTAAATTCTATTATGATACTTCATTATTTTTTTGTTTCTTGTATAATAGGTTTGCTTAAGGGAGGTGCCGAATCCACAATTGTAGATGTTTGACTCCTCCAATGCCAATGGTGAGCTAGAGTCTTGACTTGGACTTGAAATGCTAGAATTTCGAGACTGAAGGCTATCCATTTTTCCTTGCAAATGTGATTTGTAATCTATTTTATTTGACAATTGACATATTGTGGTGAATTTAGACTTCTTTTCATATTTTTGTTGTTGGTTGGAAAATTGGAAATGCAGTTAGACATGCTGCTGGTTTGATTTTTCTTAGCTGATAAACAATTTTATGCCTTAAATTACTCCATCTGCATTAAATGCATAAACCATGTTGCATGCTGGATACTCTTCCAATGTGCTTCTTGCCTCGAGATTCTTTTGTTTGAGATAGCCATGTATTTGTGGTTGCTGAAGTTAAAGACTTGTGAGCTTAGGGATAAGAAAGCCTTTGTCAGTTTGAATCAGACACGAGAGAGGTGAGAAAAGCATTGCTTTTTGCTTTTTGTTCATTTGGCACTTGATTTCAAGTGCTTGGCTAGAAATGCTTGGCTAGAAATGCTTGGCTAATGATCAGTAGCCAAGCATATAAACATTCTGATTTTGTTCTGCTTGGCAAAAGTTTATGTATATCGTTCTGTAGCTGGGCCAAGAAAAGATGCCCCACCATTCGTTGTTACCCTGTGAGATTCAAAGGTAATCAGTTCTTGGTCATCTCTATCTCTGAAGGTATGTGCATGTGCATCTGGTTTGTGATCTTTTACAGCAGACTCGTACATATCCAAGAACACATGATAAGGTTGGTTCATTATTTCATTGGCTGGGACAATCCTCATTTTGATATCTGCTGTGTCCATAATCATATATATTACAATTTTATGAAGGATCATTTGTAATCCAGTAAATATAGTTCAGTGCAATGTCAGCGTGCAGGAGCAGATTAGTCTTGATCATTTAATTTACATTTGTGCTTGTCAACGACTATTTTCTGAGGCTCATGGATGAATTGCCTATAAGTTGAAGCATGGAATTTTCTAAGGCTCATGGATCACTTTGGTTAGCGTCAGTATTTTAGTTAGTGTTAGTATAGCTTTAATGCAAATTCACCTATCTCGTTTGACAAGAAAACATGTGCTTCTTAAATATGTATATAGATTTGCATGGTCAGCTTTAATTACTTCTCCTAATTTTCCTTTATATTTCCAATTCACTTGCTGTTTCTGGTAACATTCAGCCAGAAACAGTCTTTTGGAATTTCAATCTTGCATTCTATTGGTCCTTATCCACTCATATATTATTGTTGCACAAGCAAATGCCTTGTTTCTGCTTGAAATTAAAGCAGTCATAATCAATATTCTTGACAAACTTGTCATAGGGAGTTCTCTAGCTGTTAGATGTTATGATTTCCCAAATCACTAAAATGTGGTGTCTGGTCAGACCATTTCTTCATCCCTTTGGTTTGTTTATTGTTATCATGGTCAATTGGAGGAATTCAACATCACCAGTTTCTTGCTCTGCTACTCGCTAGGAGATACACAACTAGTTATGGATTTCATTGACTCCGTTTCAGAGTATCTGAGGCATCTTTGCAGCGAAATATGCTACAAAGTTGACGAAGCTTTGAAAATTGACCTGAATATTCTTCAAGAGAAGCTAATGTTCTTGAGGAGTTTCATTCATTTTTCCATACTTCAGGGCGTTTAGATTCAGCAATCAAAAGATCTATTGGTTCACGTTGAAGTTGCGGCTGCAAGTGCTGCAAGCCTGATGTGTAGATATTGGTTTCAGATAAAAAATAAACGACGGTTTAATGAGATGAAACTTGAAATTTCTGAACTGATACACAAGAAGATTGATCCTGTTGATCCCCAAGACCGAGAAATCTATATCCAAGTCTTGACAGCTTCCAAGTTATCAATATCGTCCTACACTTTTGCAATGAAGGAGAATAAGCATCTCGTGGCTGAATTTATTGGTTATCTCCTGCATAGTCTTGCGGAGCTATTATTATCTTATCCAATTTTCCTGGTTCCAGTGAAAGATCAAGTGCTAAAACTCCACGAAGGACTAGGATTCCTGATTTTCTTTCTTAGCGGGCAGCAGGAGAAGTTCGATGAGCTAAATGATGGGATGAAGGATCTTATTAGATTTGTGGTCTGTGATGCAGGTATTGTGATTTTCTCCCTTTTTGTGAATGAAATGAGAGACGGATTGCACAAGGAAATAGGTTTGGCGCTTTCTTAATTGCTTGAAGTGCTCAAGTTGATCATTGCTGAAGTTGGACACATTTATTCACTGCCATCGTCATCATCACTTAGTTTTCCTAGGAATAACGAGCTCGGCTCTCTTGATTTTCTTCTACAAATTCTCAAGGAACTAGCAAGTTCTATAGCTGATTCAAATGCTTTTCCCAATGATCAAATGAGCACAATCCTATAAGATCTTGTATTCCTAAGGTCTTTTCTAGGAAATATTGTGGAGCAGCGCAAACAGAATGAAAAACTCCAAGCTCTTTGGAGTCGTGTTATGCAGGTTGCATACAGCGTAGAACTAGAAATTGAATCCGCACTGATTGGTGATCAACATGAACATTGTCTGGATGCTGTTGCTAGAGATATCAATCTTGTGAAGAAAGAGGTTGAAGAGATCCATGATAGCATAAGATATGATGGCGAAACACAGAGGCTAACCAAGAGTACCATTCACATGCCATCACAAGTTACTGCTCCAACATTTAATGAAGCTCTGGTAGGTCTCAAAGACGAGGTAGAAAGTATTATTGATAGACTTACGAGAGGATCAAGCCAGTTCGATGTTGTTGCCATCGTAGGTATGCCTGGGCTTGGCAAGACAACTTTAACCAATAATGTCTACCGTCATCCTTCAATAATGTTCCACTTCCATGTTCGTGCTGGGTGTACTATTTCTCAAGTGTACAGCAAGCACAATTTGTTACTGCAGATTTTGCGCGTTATTGATTCTAAGAGTTCTGACCAATACCATGAGATGAATGAAGATGATCTGGCTCAACTGCTGTACAAACTTTTGGAAAGGAAGAAGTATACCATTTTTTTGGATGATGTTTGGGACATTAACGGGTGGAATTTGTTGAAACACTCATTGCCAGATGACTGCATCAGAAGCAAGATACTACTCTTAACCAGCAGATTTTAGAATTTGTCTTTGAAAATTAAACCTAATTGCCAGCCTCACCATCTTCTCCCACTTAGTGTTGAGGAGAGTTTTGAATTGCTGCAGAGGAAGCTATTTGCCAAAGACGATTGTCCTCCAATATTAAGTGAAGTCCTATTGCACGTAGCAAAAGTGTGTAAGGGCTTACCTCTGGCAGTTGTCCTTGCTGCTGGAATTCTTGCTGCTACTGAGCGAGATTGCTGGGAAGAAGTTGCAAGACATCTAAGCTCCAGCACTTTTGTTGATGACGAGCACTTCATGAAGACAATTGAGCACAGTTACGATTGTTTACCAGATTATTTGAAACCATGTCTTCTTTACTTTGGTGCCTTTCGAGAAGACCAAGACATTTCCGTCCGAAAGTTGTTATGGCTTTGGATGTCGAAAGGATTCGTGCAGAAGGTTGATGGAAAGAGCTTAGAGGATGTGGCCGACGACTACTTGATGGATTTAACTAGGAGAAGTTCAGAAATGGCTACCAAATAAAGATCTTTAGGTGGGATGAAAATTTGCAGAATTCATGATTTGATATATGAGTTTTGTGTGGTGAAAGCCAAAGAAGAAATTTTCCTACAGAATTTACGTGTGGATGACCTCCTTACTTTTACTAGTAATAGGTCACGTGCTTTGCACGTGATTATAATGTCATAAAATATAATATTTCTTGTAAAACTAAATTTATTTATGAAATTTTTTAACAAATTCAATATTTACATATTTTTCTATTTTCTATTTTATTTAATTTTTCATCTTCTTTAATTAATTGTCTTTAGAACCATTATTTTAAAAGCAAAAAAAAAACAAAATATTATTTTCTATAAATTCATATAAGTTCTGCAGAGAATTTTTAACAAATGAGAATGCATTCGGTCTTTTTCAATATAAAATAATAGTTTTGAGAAAATTAATTAATGAAAAAAATTAACATTAAAAAATAAAGATTTGACCAAATATGATATGATTTAGCAAAAGCATCAATATTTTGAAAGGTATGTACAATATGGATACTTCTAGTTATTCCTTTTGTTATTTCTTTTTTCCATAGCAAAAAAATTATTATAATACTGAAATTGTTAGATTTTTAATTAGACATATGAATAATTTTTTATTTTTTTGGGGGGATAATTTCAGAAACCTCCCCCGTGGTTTCTATTAGTTTCACTGCCCTCCCCTGAGGTTTTAAAAATATCATAAACCTCCCTTAAGGTTATTGTTCTTGTAACAAATTAGTCCAATTCAAAAAAGTCAACAATAAAAAATTGATTTTAAGAGTGAGAATAACATTTCATACCAAAACTACCCCTCAACTTGTTACTAGTTGGTTAAATTAGAATAAAAATCACCTCTTCAAGGAAAGAACATCACAATAGATTGCTAAATGATAAAAAACAGAAAGTATGCTAGAAATATATTATTTTTCTCAGTTATTTCTTTAACTTATAAGGTCATTATTTGATGATTAATAAGAAATTTTCATCATTTATAATAAAAAAATAAACTCCCAAGAAATATTTGGATTAGAGTAATAATTTTAATGGAAAACCAATAGATCAAAGTAGAGAAATTTGCTTCTAAACACCTTGTTTGAAGTACATATACAAAAAAAAAAAAAACACACCAAACATTTCAAAAAAAGAAAGGAAAACAGTAGAATATGTGTAGTTACATTTTATCCATAAATTTGTAAAATCTAATTGCAAACATATTTTAATACTTTACCTATTTTTTTTGTATTTTCATATTCATCTTATTATTCTTATGAAAATTTATGAAATAATAATATCTCAATAGAATTTCAATCTTTTTTGAGGAGAAGAAATTACAATAACTACTAAAATACAAAAAGTAATTTTAAAATGTTAACAATTATCATTATAAAATTTAGTATTCAAGATTTTCAAGATTTTATATTCCAAATCATGGTTAATTTAGTGACGACTCTATTGTTTTTCTCCATATAAATACGTAATATTTTTTGAATTGTAAGGATAATAAAGTCATTTACTCATCCATGAAGTAATCATTGGCTCCAAATAGCTTACAGGGGAGGTAAGTGATATTTTCAAAACCTCAGGGAAGGGCAGTGAAATTGTCAAAAACCTCAAGGGAGATTTGTGAAATTATCCCTTTTTTGGGGTTGGATAACCCAAATTTTCATGCTAAACAAAGTTTAATTGTTTGCTAATCATTGGGGCTATTTCAGTGGTTAAGGAAGAGCTTTTAGAGTTCTTCCCGATATCACATTTAGAATTCAATTTCGTACTTAGGGATAAAAAAGGTGTGGGAAGTAGCGAGAGGGTAAAAGAATAAAAAAATAGAATAAAAAAATAGTCATATGCATAAATATTAGTTGCATGTTCTACTAATATTACTTTTATATTATGTAAGTTGAATTTGTCAACATATTGATAAAATTATTTAATATGAAGTTATATTCGCTGTTTTTTGAAAAATGAAGAGATGCATATTCTTTGAAGTTGTACTCTTTGTATTATTTGTGTGTTATCTTTGTTAACAATAGGGTATAAATGTTCCACCACATATAAATTTTTCCTATCTAATTGTTCATTTTTGAGAATTAAAGTTTCATTAGTAGAGATAATTGAGTTTTTATTTTTTTTTTGTTTTATTTTTTATCCTTTGGATAGAATCTGACACAAAGCACAAATGACAAAAATTTTATCGTCCTAAGAGCACCTTGTTTTGGTACCAATAATAATATTTTTGACGATTTGAAAATTCAAATAGACTATAATTAATCAAGAATTTTCAATAGCAATAAAAAATAAAAATAGAATGCAAAGAGACACATTAGTTTGGAGTGTTATATTTTGCTTATTGTCTTCATAATTCAAATTTAATGAAGGTTATAATTTTTTTCCTAATTGCTACAGTTATTGCTATTATTAGAATGCAATAATCTAATTATTTGTGAGAAGGATATTTTGAACAAATAGAAAACTAAGACCATATCTTGCTTAGTCTCTAATGCTTAACATTTTGTCTTGTCATCAACCAATTTTCTTGTAAATCAATAGATATGATATAATAAATTTTAATCTTCATAATAAGTTGAGAAGAGCATAATATGAAACTCAATAATCAATTAATAAAGGCACAATTGGAATAACAAATACTAAGATCACAATAATGCTTACATAACAATGCTTAATTGTTTGCATAAATATCGGTCACATGATTTACCATTATCATTTTTCATGTTATATAAGTTGAATTTGTCAGAATCTTGATAAAATTCATCAATATGAAGTTACAGCCATTGTTCTTTGAAAAATGAAGAAATGTATATTCTTTGAAATTGAACTCTTTGCATTATTTTGTGTGTTATTTTTTTAATAATGGAGTACAAATGATCCATCGTATATAAATTTTTCTATCTAACTATTCATTTTTTGAGAATTGAAATTTTATTAGTAGAAATAATTGATTTTTTTCCCTTTATTTTCTTTTTCTTTTTATATTTTGTTAGAATATGATGTAAAGCATAAATAGCAAAGAATTTATTGTCCAAAGAGCACCTTGTTTTGGTATCAATAGAAATATTTTTGAAGATTTGAAAATTTAATTAGGCTATGACTAATCAAGAATTTTTAATGAAAATAAAAAAATTTAAAAATAGAATTTAAAAAGACATATTGTTTGGAGTGTTACATTTTGTTTGTCGTATTCATAATTCAAATTTAATTAAGGTTATAATTTTTTTTACTAGCTGCAACAATTAAATTACTATTAAAATGCAATAAATGTAATTATTAGGGAGAATGGTATTTTGCACAAATAGAAAACCAAAGACCAGATCCTACTTAGTCTCTAATACTTATTGTCATTAACCATTATTTTCTTCTACATCAATGGATATGATATAATTAATTTTAATCAACATAAAAAAATAAAAAGAGGGTAATATGAAACTTCAATCTTCCATTAATAAGGGCATAATTGGAATAACAAAAACTAAGATCAAGATAATACTTACACTTACACTGCAAGTTGTCAAGACTCATGGTACTTTTTATATAGTAATAAAATAATAATAATAATAATGAATGGACAGTGGAGCCTCCACAAACAGGCTATTTACCCTGCAACGAGTGAAGGACTTAAAAGTTCAAGGCAATTTCTCCCCCATTTGCTTTGTTTGCTCTTCTTTGCTGATGATTTTAGTGGTGCCCAACTGGGTAGAATTTCATGCAAACTTTTTCTGTTATCTAAACTTATTAGAGTGTTGGACATGGGGTTCAATTGGGGTTTGAGCGGATATTTTAAAAGGAAAGTAGGATTTTTTGTTCACTTGAAGTACTTGGACATCATCTGGCATGGTGATCGTATCCCATCTGCAATTGCCAACCTCCGAAGGTTAGAAACATTAGTGGTCGCAAGTGGACCTTTTATAAATTAGGGTAAAAAACATTGGCGGCAACTAAACTATTGCTAGCGTCGCCTTTTGGCCATCAAATAATTTTTTGGCATAAATCAGTCATTGAACTTTCTAATCAATAAACCCGTGACCATTCCATGCATTTATGGCCTTAATCTATCAAATAAGCACAACATGTGCGATTCACGTGACAAAAAATAAGGGTAAATTCGTCCAACAAATCCTCAAGCTCAACCCGACCCTTTCCTTCCTAAAGGCTTATACGAAGTTCTGATAACTCATTTGGGGGAAAAAATTGGGGCAAAGAGCCCTAATTGTTGCAGGCAAAATAGGAAGAAGCAGCAAAAAGCGAGGAAGGAAGAAAAAAAAAAAAAAGGGAAGCATGTCGCGGCATTCTCCTAACCCCTTACCCAGATGCTCCTGTGGATTAACGGCAACATTGAAGACCTCATGGACAAATTTGAACCCAGCAAGAAGATTTGCGGTTTGCCCTTTAAGAGAGGTAAGTTTATTGATTTATGATGGAGATGCTATAATATGAAGATACTAATCGGTTTCAGGTATATTGTAGGATGAGGGATGTGGCTTTTGGAATTGGTATGATCCAGCAATGTGTGAAAGATCAACTCCAGTTATTCCCAGTTTGTTGAGAAGAGTGAACCAAATGGAGATTAGCATGGAGGAACTAGAAACCGAAGCCAGAAGATTGGAAACTAAGACTAAAAGATTGGAGTTGAAAGTTTCAAAGTTGGAGGCTGAAGTGAAAAACACAAGACTAGAGGGCACTATCTCTTAAGAGCTCTTGTGGCCACATGGTTGTTCGTATTGTTGTTTTGTGTCCTCTTGTAGTCAACGGCTGTTGATAAGAACGGTGAAATGTTAGCCATCAAAGGGCAATGAATGTATGAGTGAAAGTGATTGTTCAGAAGTAGTTGTATAGTATAGTTCATTAGCTCTCACATTTTGTGTAATGTACTGAGAACTTGTTGGTCTATTCTCTTTTGTAATGGAAAGTTATAGTTCTTGTACTATTGTGATTTACATTTAAGCAACGGATAGAAGCTCTTCTTGGTTGTAATTTTGTGATGAGATGTTAATAGATACAAAAATTTAATAGTTGAATAGAGTGTACAAAAGATAAGACAAAAAATAGATGGAAATAAGACAGTTGAAAAATTGATTAATATTCTTCAAGATGCATTACAAAAAGTCAGCAATCAAAAACAAAAAAAGTCCATCCACCAAAACAAAAGCTAGCCACTACTGATACAAAGTGGATCCCCCATCCCATAATGCATCTACTTTAACAGGCACACCTAATAAACTATTTGCACTCCAATGATAGTTTAATTACATATCAGTCAACATCATGAACATGACAAAAATTATGACAGCTGCTATTTATCTTCTAGATCTGCCTCTGCCTTCTACTAAATCAGATCTACCAGCATTTCCACCTCTTCTACCCTTCCACCTACCCACCTTGAAGGGTGGTTCCTTTCCCAAATATGCATAATTAGCATTGATCATTCCCTTGTCTGCATCCGTCAATGGCCTTTTACTAGTTTTTCTGCATTTTCTGACTGATATAGATGTTGAAGCTGCCGGATTAGACTGTTGAAGTGGTAGATTGGATTGATCAGAGAGCAGATCTGATTGCTGTGCTGTTGGAAGTTCCTGCCCATCACCAGAATTCTGTCCAGTAGCTACTGGATTGTGCTGTTGATGTTCCTATTGGATAGTTGCCTTCTTTTGTTGCTGTTCCTTTGCTTTTGCTCTTTTTCTTGAAACCTTGTTTAAAAGCAAAATACAAGTGTGAGATATTTATAGAGTAAGATATTTGTAGATTAGTAAGTGTATATAAAACTCACAGGATTTTGCTTCTCCTTGGGCTAACTAGTTTCTTGGTTTGAGGTCACCTCTTTGCATGTTGCTGCATTATGCCCTATTTTCCCACATTTTCTGCAATGCATTGTGACATTTTTTCTGAGTTTTTTCCCGCGATCCTTTCCTTCTGTTTCATCTCTTCTCCTTGCCTTTTTTGGCCTCCCAGGTTGCACACAAGAAATTGGAGAATCAAGTAGGATATTGGTAGATTCGAGACAGAGCAATTAGCTACTAATGGGCTGCAAGACATTGTTGTAAACCTGTGAAAACAAGCTTTTAGCATAACAATCATCAGACATTTCATGTGGATCAGCCTCTAATTGCTTGATTGTAGCAACTGCATGGGTACAGGGTAAACCAGATAACACCCAAATCCTGCAAGTACATTGTTTCTTTTTCAAATATACTGCAAATTGGGCATTCCTGGGCCCTTTGACTTGATATCCATCTGCACCATTATACTGCGGCTGCCATTGAAATGATTCAGCAACTCTCTCCTCAATGATTTTTCTAATAAGAGGCCCTGTGGAGTGTGGGTGTTTGGACACGGCAGCCTTCCTTTTTTGAATTCTATCCATCATCAACTCCCTAACATTCTCTAGTAAAGATATTATAGGTTTATCCCTAGCTTCTAATATGTGTGCATTGAAAGACTCGCACAGATTATTCACAATCATGTCACATTTTATATGAGGAGAGAAGAAAGCCTTACACCAATGGCTCGGATGAGGAGCCTTTTCCACCCATTTGTATGCTTTATTGTCATACTCTTTCAGCTCCTTAGTAGCTTTGTTATACATTTCTGTTGTGCTACTTCTAGCTATTGCCCAAAGCATTCCCTTAAGTGCCTTGCCTGGGTGCTTCTTCTTGAAATTTCGATAGAGGTGCTGCACACAATATCTATGCTCGGAGTTAGGTAACACTTCGGATAAAACTCTATCCAGCCCTTGCAAAAACAATTAACACATTAGTAGTTGTGGTGTAGAAAAAATGATTAGCAATTAGATGACAGTAATTATCTTTTGTTGATCCGAGATAAAAGTGTAATGACATTGATTATCAATTTCAAGATCTTCTTTGAGCAGCTCTAAGAACCATTTCCATTGTACAGTGGCTTCTTTCTCTACTATGGCCCAAGCAATAGGCCACCAGGCATTGTTTGGGTCAACTGCCACAGCTGATAAGAGTTGACATGTGTATGCCCCCTTTATGTGACAGTCGTCAAGACCAATTATAGGCCTACACAACTTGAATCCATCCTTTAATGCTCCTGTAGACACCAAATTTTGACTATTTCTTTAGTTTTCCTATGTTTTTATCTGTTAATGTTTAGTTATTTATTTTTGAATTTTCTAACACATTTTTCTCATTTTTGTAGGTTTTTCTTAAAAAAAAAAAAAAAGTCAAAGTCATAAAACGCGGACCAGTTACGCGGGTGAGTCCGCGTAACTAGTCCGCGTAACCTGATCAGAAGCGAAAAAAAAATGACGCGCGGATTTTTCCAGAAGCTTGGATCATCCTTTTCCAGCTGTATTTTCGATGCTTGAACGATAAGAAACCTATTTAAACATTCCCCAACTCACCCCTAAACCCTAACAACTGATCTAACGTTCAAGATTAGCTCACCTCATCCCAAGAACATCAAAACCCTTAGTTCTAGGTTTGGGTGGCTATAAATAGCCTAGATTAGGGTTTAACAAAGAGGTTGGAAATCTGAGAGAAAAAGAGGCAATTAGGAGAGTTTTGAGAAAGAAAAAACAGAGAAAAAACGGCTGGGAATTAGAGAGGAAAAAGGAAAAGAAAGAAGAAAAGAAAAGCTAGGTTTTCACACTTGAGGAGATTATTCTTGGAATTTCTGTCCTCTTCTCTTGTTTAGATTCAAAGCTTCCGATTCAGGTAACATCCTTATACTCTATTTACTGTTTTTTGATCGTAAAATTATCTGAGATTTGGACCTTTTGGTGGAACCAAGGTCTTGAATATTTTTTCTTTTAGTTTGGGATATTTGATGATGATTATCAGCTGTTATATGAGCATGTTGTGTTTATAAAGCCTGGGTAAGGCTAGTAGATTTGTTTTTACGTTTAAAATCGACGTTTGATGCTTACGTGATGATCTTTGTTGTGATTCGAGAAATTTCTGGAAAAATGTTCTTCCACGATTTTGAAGATGTGAAGAAAGCGCGGACTACTGCGGATGACTTAGCGGTCCGTTTCCTCTTGAATGTTTGAAGTTGTGAAGAAAGCGGATCTCTTGCGGGGACTATGTGCGATCGCGTTTCGCTTGAATGTTTGAAGATATGAAGAAACGCCGAGTAGTTGCGAGCGATATGCGTAACTACCGCGTTTTAAACGTTCTTTTCCTTACCCCTTGTTGTCCATTTGATGATGCTAATGCTTATGATTTGATCTTTGTGGGTTTAGTTCGTTTTGATATGATCTGAACGCTTGTGTTTGATGTTTTAAATAGATCCCTTGCCTCTGAAGATTTTGTTTGTGATATTGTCTGAAAAACTGGAAGCAATCTTCCTGATATTTTGAAGATGGGAAGAAACGCTGCTGGCTGAGTCGCGTTTCTGTCGCGTTCCCATCTGACTTTGATTTTGCCTGTACGCTGGTGTTTGCTCATCGCGCTTTGGATCCGCGTAACTTCTCTGTTTTTGTATTCTGTTGATATTTCCTGCTCTTTTATTCCAGAATCTTACTCTATTTCTTAGTATTATCTGTTTGTTTGCAGAATTTGTTCAGATTCCCTCTCTTTGAATTTTTGATTGGTTTTCCTTTAAATTGGTACCTTGATCCCTTTTGTTCACATTGAGTCTTAGATAACCATTCCCATCATCTAAGGATTCCATTAAGGCCTCACATCAAGGGATGGTAATTTCCTTCCCCTATTATGTGCTCATTATATGTTCTTGCATGATCTTGCATGTGTTTTAAATTAAGTTTTCCTTTGTTTTTATTCATGTCTAGTATTATTTATGTTATTTAACTTTTGGGCAAATCATTTGGAGGCCTTGGATGCCAAGTTGTAATAGATAGGTTTAATTTGGCAAAAAGTGTATTTATTCTAGAAAATGTAATAGTTAGATTATTATTCCGAATTTTTCCCCTTAGAATGTATTTAGGTTTCTCCCAATGTAATAATTAGTTTTTATATGCTTATTTTGCATGCTTGCATGATTATGTGTTTACATGTTTTCCTAGGGTCTTGCATTTAGATATTATGCCTATGTGCTATGTGTTTAGGTGTTTTATATGTTTAATTGCTTTATTATCATGTCTACATGATTATTGTGTAAATATATTGACGTCACCACACTAGTCCAACGCTAGTTGTGGCCTTCCCTTTCGATTTCTCACTAATCCAATGTTAGTGAGAACCTTTTGACGAGGGCTAGTCCAATGCTAGACCCTTAAACGCCATTCATGCATTAGATACAAATTTCACACACTTTTCACTTTTAGAGTTTCTTTCCCATTTTGCATGTCACTATTACCCCATCCCGTATGTGAAACATCTCATTTAGTTTTTCCTTTTTTTAGATTAGTGCATTTAAGGCATTACCCTTTGAATTAGGGAAAAGAGCGAGTATGGCTTCCTAGCCTTAGCACGCTTTTATTTCCTTCTATGAAAAGGAAGAATTAAAGTCACAAATTTAGTCCCCCGCACCCATTATGTTGCATTATTCCTCTTTAGGACATACATGTGCATTATTTTAAATGCTATCAAAGCCATTCTTTAAAAATCAACTTTCTTCTTCATGTTTTAGCAATTCAAAGTTAAAAAGCCACTTTTCTTAAAATTGCATCTTTTGAAAATTCAAGTTTCTCTTTGCACTTAAAATTGATCCTTTCAAAAATCCAACTTCTTTTCTCTTGATATTTTATAAAAACTGTATTTTTGAAAACCCTACTTTTCGTTTGTTCGAGTCTCATCATTTACATTCTTCGTGACCTCCTCGAGGGATCAAAATTGGACGACACAACTAATGTGATCAATTCCAATCACACCTCAAGGAGACATTTTGCCCCTCTCGATCCAACATTAGGTCTAGGTTTTGCATCCATATAGACAACATCCAAATGTGATAAATTTTAAAGTTAGAATTAGGAAATTTTCAACTAAATCTTGCAACTAGCTTTGGCTAGGTTAGAAGGGTGCCTTAGAGACAGAATAACATCGATCTTTGCCTTCCCTTCTCAACCGACCCCGAACCTTTTTCTCTAGTTTTCAAAGACCTGGAGTCGTCTAAAAAGGGTTTTCTTTGTTTATTTTCATCTTTTGGGTGACTTGGTACACCTAAACTCCATACCAAGTGGCGACTCCAAACCTTTTCTAAAAACCCTTTTGTAGACTTTCGTTTTTGGGTCCAAACCGTCGCATTTTATAGTCCCATGACCCCTTTCCCTTTCTTTTTCAAAAACCAAAATCAAATCCTTCCCTCTTCATCCATTTCGAAAAAAATGGGTGACTTAACTCCACGGGATTTTCCTAAGAGGGTCCAGCACTTGATTTAGTTGATTATTTCTTTTCTAACTTTCTTATATATCACATTTGGATGTTTTAGGTTGCATTCCTTTTTTCTTTTCTCTTTTAGGGTTTTCCTGCAAACACCTCCCTACACATCAGTACATGATGAATGAATTATTGTTTATTTATTTACTTGTACAGCCTTGCATTTGGGGTGGGTATGCATCTACCCTAGAGTCTCGAAAATGTTTGATGTTTGAATCCCTCCTCTCAAAGGAAATCACTTTCATACGTGCATATGTATTTTATTTTGACCCTACTTTTTTTACTTTTAGTGGCTTGTCACGCCACTCTTCCCTATTAGGATTAGGATCGATCTACTTGGACATGTGGTGGCCACGATGCGCGTAGCAATGTCTAGGGGATCACTCGAACCACCGACTTGAGGCATTTGGATTGATGACCTTTTGCCTTTGGTAAGGTTTGGGAGTAACCTTTATCGAGTCTAGATGCATTAGTGAGCCCAACCTCATGCATCCATGTTAGAATTACCTAGGGGAGAGTCTACCTTACCCCTAAGGATCACTAGACACCTAGAGGAGTGGGATTCCACCCCTCTTATTTTTGTGCAATTTGTTGCTCCAACGTGTTATGTGATATCTGTTGATTAAACTAACCTTTTGTTGTCTTCCCTTTTCTTGCATTTCACAAACTCTAGAAAATAAGAGTCTTGACACTCTTTTAAGACAAGCCATCCTTCTAGATAGGCTATTGCACGTTTGAATTTATATCTATTGCATTTAAGTTGTAATGGCACATCACTTTTAGGCTTACCCCGGCATTCAAATGGGGCTCCTATAGGCCATGTTTCATTTTGCACCTTTACTTGCTTTTATAAACTGGCATCATGCATAAACCATAGAGGGAATGCCGCATAGGGAATCCCATGTTAGGAATAAAACTACCCTTGTGTCTCGGATATATAATCCAATGAGATTTGCATGTTTATGTTTTCAGTAACATCCAAAGGGGTGGTGCACAAGGTAAGGTAGGGTCCGATCCTTTCCATGATGGCACCAAAGATATGGTGTGACCTTCACATGCTAGAATATAAACCTCTAGTAATCATTTTTTGGCCATTTTATCAAAATTGGTAAAATCCCATGCATAAGGACACTAAATCAAAAAAGGTCACAAATAATTTCTCATTGTTGAGATAATGATTTTATCAAGGCCAAATCTTGATTTTAGAGGGCTTATGGGCTAGTGTGTTGTAAATAAAATGGAGATGTGGAGTTACAAAGTAAACAATAAACCCAGTCGACTTTTGGGTAAACTATCGATCCCGTCCAATCCATTTAGATCCATGTTTCACTCAAGACTAGCCAAGGCACTACAATTCCTTCGAGAATATTCCTTTTCATGCCAAATTAACCTTTAACCTCTCTTCACATATCAATTAAAGTAATAAATCCATTTGGACTTTGTCCTCGTGATGCATCAAGTATCACATATTCTTTTGGTCGATCCTCTAGATTGTTTTACTAATCACATATCAGTGAAGAGATCGGACCCATCAGGTATTGTATGGTGCATACCCCAGAGGATTGCATTTTCATGCTAGGCCGACCCTTGGCATAAAAGGGCTCCCCCATAGGACATGCATACCGGTTTTGCAGTTCTGCTTACTAACTCCAAGTTTTTTTCCTTTTCCTTTCCCCCCTCCCTTGCATTCATAAAATGTGGGCGTTGATAAGAAAGAAACATTTTCTTGATCTAATAAAGTTTTGAAGATTAGAAGTGTTATTTGATTCTTGGATAAATCCTGCGATGCAAACTATGGAGAATTCATTTTGGGGAAACACAAGTTCAGAGCATCTACGAGAAAAATGGGTCAATTTTAAAAAAAAAAAAAAAAATTTGTATTTTTAGGCATACCCAAGGGTCAAATAACACGTCTTTAAATTTGCTACTTAAAATTTGGCTTTTGATAAGTTAGCATATTTTTTGAGCAGTCATCATTGCATGATAATAATAAAAAAAAAGAAAAAAAAAAGAAGAGCGCAAATTGTCTGGGAATTCAAGTGCACATCATGTTTTGCAAGTCCCCTATTTTTGTGCAGGTATTCATGGCTGAGATCCACAAGAAGCATAAGCCAAATTTTGCAGATCCAAAGATCAAGCATGAATAAAAATCAATAACACTACATTTCAAGATGATGGCATAGCCTATCAATTTCGAAGGAGCGCCAACTCTAACAGCTGGTTTTGGATTTAGAAGAAGAGAAAATTTTTTTTTTTTAATGGCCCGCTGAAGCAATGTTTTATTTGATTAAACTGGGGCAAATTTTGTTGGTTGGCTACATTAGAGCCAATTTTTATTGGATAAAACCGATGCAAGTTCTCCATTAACTAAATTGGGGCATTCTTTTTTATTAAATTGAGGCAAATTTTTGGTTGATCAAAATAGGGCAAATGCTCAAAGGAAAATTGAAAAAAAAAAAAAAAAAATTTGAAGTGACGCGGGTGGTTACGTGGACCATCCCGCGTTTCCCTCGCGTTTCTTTACAAATTCATATTCTCTGAGAAGTAACGCGGGTGGTTGCGTGTACCAGTCCACGTTTTACCTCGCGTTTCTTTACGAATTCATGTCCTCTGAGAAGTAACGCGGGTGGTTGCGTGGATCAGTCCGCGTTTCTTTGAAATTCATATCTTCTGAGTGTAACGCGGAGCCTTACGTGGATTGTTCCAGCGTTTGCTGGCTTTTGCTTTATTTCTTTTTTTCGAACGAAACGCATCGTTACGCGAATCACTCCGCGCTTCATTCCGCGTTTCGTATTTGACATAATTTCGTCTTCATAGGGTAACGCGGACCTGTAACGCGGATGAGGTCAGCAGATCCCGCGTTTCCATTGCCCGTAAGCTCAAAAGCACGGAAGCCTGACGTCTTCCTCACATTTTTTTCTCCCCACTCCACGTAACTCACCCAAATCCTCAAACCGTTCTTTCTTCCATATTTCTTCACGTAACATCCCCTAGGCTTCTTAGAACCTTTTCATCCGAAAGCAAAACATCACTTAAAACACATCAAAAGTTCGATTGAGGTTGTTTTTCCAAACTAAAACCGGTCAATTGGGGGTCAATTCGTGCTTGTTTTTTGGGGCTTCTTGCATCATTTCACTCCTCAAACACTCCACTACGTGATTGCGGTAAGAAATCCTAACGACATTTCATCTTTTGAATTTCCGAAAATTCATTCTTTTTTCCTTTTTTTTCGTGATTTTTCTGTTTTAATTATAATGTTTATTGTTGTTGTTTCTAATGATTGTTAGACTTGATTATGTGATTAAAAGATGTTGATGAGCCATTTATCTATTTTATTTGTTTTATTTTATTTGTTTAATTATTATTCATTTAAATTGTGTAATTTTGTTAATTTGTGAATTTAATTTTTGTATTGTTAATTAATAGGTTGGATAGGATTGTTAGATTAAAATTGAATACGTTTGTGTGGTCAAATGTAGAAATTGTAGAATTTTTGTTTAATTTGGAACTTGTTGAAATTTCTAGTGCTGTTTGGAATTTTGCGGGATTTTTGCACTGTTGTAGAATTAATGTGAAAATTAGAAATCACCGACTTCTTTGATTGTTGTATTTTTTATAGGATTTTGGGTAAAATTAGTGAATTGTTGATTTTTTGTGCAAATTTGTGAAAAAGTTGGGAGTTTTGAATTTCGTCACAATTAATTGAATTGTTGGAGTTTTTGTAATTTATAGGGATTGTTGAATTTTAGGTTTTTGTGTGGAATTTCGTTGAGTTCTTAGATTTTAGGAATTTAAATGATTTTGTGAAATTTATTGGATTTTTTTTAGAAACTTTATTGTTGTTGTAAAATTCTTAAGATTTTTTCATAGGTTTTGTTAAAATTCCTGAAGTTTTGGAAAATTTGTTGAATTATTGCACTCTTTGTTCTGTGCACTGTTGTGGAATTAAAAAAAAATTTTTTTTTGAAATTCCTACATTTTTGTGAATTTAATTGAAATCTTTTAGAATTTTGTTTCTTTTTGGGGCTTTGTAGAAGTTGTTTGAATTTCAGGTTTTTAGGAATTTTGTTTTAGGGTGTTTTCCAAGAATTTCTAATTTGTTTATGTATTTACCCGTCGCTTTGTCAAAATTGTTGGCAATTAATCATTTTAAAAATTTTTCAGGTACTATGTCACGAGCACGTGGCAAGGCAGTGGTCGAGCCACCTCCGCACAGTGAGGAGAGTGAGCCAGAGACGCCGTTGGTGAGGAAGAGACGGCGACAGAGACAGCCTCCACCGCCAGATTTTGACATCACCCGGTTCTCCTCTAAGGAGAACCAGGAGTGGTACCAGGCTCGAGAGAGCATAGACTTCGTGTATGAGCTGCACATAGCTCCTGAGGTGGACGCTGCCCACCAGATTACTGCCGCCTTCGCAGCACTGGGGTGGGCCCCGATTCTGGCATTGCCCTATCAGATCTTCCCCGACTTGGTCCGCGAGTTCTATGCGAACATCGAGGACAAGAAGGGGCACAGTGGAGAGAGGATTGAGACCTCTGTTAGAGGAGTCCGATTGGAGATCACCCGGAGCACTATAGCTCGGACATCAGGGGTGATGCGCGAGGTCCGACCATTGATTTAAAGAAGGACTTCACACCGACCGAGTGGGATCCCTCACATGACGCCGATTTGAGTCGCGATATGAGGAGTTCGAGGGTCCCGAGCCGCATCGGCTCGATCTTTCCAGACGCCACCGCTATTTTATACACCCCGCCCACAATGTCATCCCAAGAAGAAGCTGTGAGCGAGGAACAGCGATCTATACTTTTTAGATCGTATGTTCCACGGTCAGGACTCACCATTTGCCCAGATTCCCTTGCCGAACATCATTATCAGTCATATCAGGACGACGGCGAGGAGGACGTCCACATCATTCCACTCGGTTTCCGACTTATTTCACTTCTCCTCCAGGTGAGGGTGATTCCCCGCTATCCCACCTACTCGAGGCTGGTCGAGCTCGCATTGGATTTGAAGGACCTACATGTAGATGTATCAGACATCGCCTGGCCTCGACGAGAGCCAGTCCAGAGAGCTACTAGACAGGAGGGAGGAGAGGCTGGCTCATCATCTGCACCACCACCACCACCACGGCACGGATGGCGGTGTCATGGACACTCCAGGGATTTCAGACCCAGATGATCGAGAGATGGGATCGCATGGAGACACAGTTCGACTCTCGATGGGGGCGTATGGAGGAAGTGGTCGGGCTTTGAGCACTCGACCGGGTCAGTATAGAGCGATTCGGCATTCACCGCTGAAAGCGACCTATCCTGCAGACCACCGGAGGCGATGGTGGAGCTGCGGGGATGATGGATCCCCATGATTTGCTTTTATTCTACTCGTGCTTTATTTCTCTTTTTATGTTCGATCTTGTATTTTGATTAGGTTTAACTATTAGACATACTTTTGGTTAAATTGCTTGATGATGTGTATATTTGTTTAAATTTAGCTTTTATGTGCTTATATGTGTTGATTGTGATTTGAAAATTTGGGTTCTTTGTGGAGTTTTCATCCAGTTATAGGAAACTACGCTTAAAATTTTAAAAAAAAAAAAAAAATTTGCCTCACAAATTGGTTTGTTTTTCGAAATTTGATTGCAATTGTTTTCATCCTTTTGAAATAAAAACCCGTGTGATATGAAAAATCCTTTTTCCATCTTACTCGGAAATAATTGTTATGTGATTAAGACATTGACATTTTAGAAAGTATGTTTTGTAAAATAGGGAAAATTATGCCTCAGTTTTGTTTCCTATTAAATGAGATTTCTTCTTTTATTGGATTTTACAAGAAAATGATTGATATAGTTGGCAAATGATCCTTTTTCAATTGATGTAAAAAAAAAAAAAGAAAAAAAAGAAAAAAGAAAAAAAGAAAGAAAGAAAAAGCAAGAAAAAGTAGCAAAGTGAGAGCTAAAGTTCTACTCCAATGATTCTAGTACTAAGTAACCGGAGGATTAGCATCTACAAGTGTTAACTTTCGCGTAAAACGGTGCTTGAATTATGAGTATGCAAAGCAGTTTGAACAAGTAAGATGTTGAGTAACCGGAAATCTTCACCTAAAAGTGTTGATTTTCGCGTCAAAAGACATCTTTACTGTTTGAGCAAGAAGGCATATGTCGAGTAACCGGGAGTCTTCACCTAAAAGTGTTGATTTTCGCATCAAAAGACATTATTGCAATTTGAATAAGAAGATGTGTTTCAGTAAATCCTTTTTTAGCAGAAAAATTTGAGAGAAAATATGGAAAAGGCAAGCTTGAATTGACTATGTGAGTCGTTTGATTGCAAAATTTGGTGAAAGTGAGAAATCAAGCTTGAATTGTCAAAATTGAGGTATAATTGTCGCTCTTTTGCTTGACATTATGAGTACTTGATGCAAATTGAATAATTGCATAATAATGTTTTGCCTGGTTTATGAGGATTTGGATTTCCGAGGTCGCATGGTTTATTTCAATCCCATAACTTGTTTTGATAAATACTTCCTATCACTTGAGAGCAAGTAATGTTTCATGAACATAAGTATCTCATAAATGCATTTTATCGCATGATTCTGATACGTTTTAGTCATTTAATTGCCAACAACTGTGATCACAAAAGTTTTTTTACACTTTATGATTAAAAAAAAAAAAAAAAGAGAAGAAGAAGAGGAACTGAATTTCCATGGACTAATTGGTTAATATTTCATGACTTCTGCAGGGTTAACGATTCAGTTGACACTGGGGCAATTTTTGTTTTGAGAGAAGTACTCTCCAATTTTGAATAATGCATTCAAAATTAATCTTTGCCGGAAAAGGTTTGCAGATCAAGACGATGGCAACATATGTGGATTTGTTCCAACCCTGCAGAAGAAAGGGTTCAGTTACACTCTTCAATTTTTCAAAATTTATCAATTCTTGAAAAAAAGAAAAAAAAAAGAAGAAAAAAAAAGAAAGAAGAAAAAAAGAAAAAGAAGAAAGAAAAAAAGAAAAAAAAAAGAGAAGAAAAGTCATTGTTCCTATCAATCACTTACTTTTTAAGTCAAAAAAAAAAAAAAAAATCAGAATTGCACCATTTCATCGAGTGCATCATTACTGGCATTTTACATTTATCATGTTTGAACAACTTGTGTTTATTTTTCAAAGTCTGGCAATCCAGCATTTATATATCTAGTCATTCAGGTTCGGGTCCAATCCCACTGAATAGTTTATTTTAGTCATTCAGACTTGGGTCCAATCCCACTGAATCGTATGTTTAGTCATTCAGGCTCGGGTCCAATCCCATCGAATAGTTTATTTTAGTCATTCTGGGTCCAATCCCATCAACAAGATATCTAGTCATTCGTGTCGGGTCCAATCCCACCGAACAGTATGTTTAGTCATTCAGGCTCGGGTCCAATCCCACTGAATAGTTTATGTTTAATCATTCAGGCTCGGGTCCAATCCCACTGAATAGTTTTTTTTTAGTCATTCAGGCTCGGGTCCAATCCCACTGAATAGTTTGTTTAATCATTCAGGTTCGAGTCCAATCCCACTGAATAGTATATCTAGTCATTCAGGCTCGGGTCCAATCCCACTGAATAGTTTGTTTAGTCATTCAGGCTTGGGTCCAATCCCACTGAATAGCATATTTGCATTTTCCCATCTAGTCATTCAGGCTTGGGTCCAATCCCACTGAATAGTCTAAATTTGGAAAGAATTTAAATTGTTGCTGTCACCGACCTCTGCCACCTTCTATCCTCTCGCTTCAATTTAAATTTACATTGTGTCTCACCTCGGCACTCTTCTATCCCCGTTCTTCAAATTTAAATTCATTGGTGAGTCTCACACCCTTCTATCTCCCGTTCTTCAATTTAAATTTTCATGAAGTCTCCACCGCCGGCACCCTTCTATCCCTGTTTCAATTTAAATTTATTGTCTCGACCCTGCTTGCACCCTTCTATCCCGTTCTTCAATTTAAATTCACTGGTGAGTCTCAGACCTCCACTGGCACCCTTCTATCTCCGTTCTTCAATTTAAATTCACTGTTGGTGAGTCTCGACCTCCAGACCCTTCTATCCCGTTCTTCAAATTTAAATTCATTGGTGAGTCTCCTCCGGGACACCCTTCTACCTCCCGTTCTCGAATTTTACAAGTTTTTTCATTTCATTATAGTTCATTTGCATTGGAACTACGCTTGACCTGATTCTCATGTCGAGATATCGTGAGCAACTCTACACAGTTCGGTCACATTATGCTTGTTTGATTTGAAAATTTGGCAATCTAACATTTCTTTGGTTTACAATGGTTCGATACAACCAGAGACAGTAAGCATTTAGGTGTCTACGTGCTTTGTCTAGAATTTCTTCAAACTCAGACAAAGAGTAAGTCAGACACCAAATTTTGACTATTTCTTTTGTTTTCCTATGTTTTATCTGTTAATGTTTAGTTATTTATTTTTGAATTTTCTAACACATTTTTCTCATTTTTGTGGTTTTCTTAAAAAAAAAAAAAGTCAAAGTCATAAAGGACCGATTTGGTGAGTCCTGTCAGTGAACTGAACGTTTAAAAAAAAATGCCGATTTTTCCGAAGCTTGGATCATCCTTTCCACTGTATTTTCGATGCTTGAACGATAAGAAACCTATTTAAACATTCCCAACTCACCCTAAACCCTAACAACCGATCTAACGTTCAAGATTAGCTCACCTCATCCCAAGAACATCAAAACCCTTAGTTCTAGGTTTGGGTGGCTATAAATAGCCTAGATTAGGGTTTAACAAAGAGGTTGGAAATCTGAGAGAAAAGAGGCAATTAGGAGAGTTTTGAGAAAAAAACAGAGAAAACGGCTGGGAATTAGAGAGGAAAAGGAAAAGAAAGAAAAAAGAAAAGCTAGGTTTTCACACTTGAGATTATTCTTGGAATTTCATCCTCTCTTGTTTAGATTCAAAGCTCCGATTCGGTAACATCCTTATACTCTATTTACTATTTTTGATCAGAAATTATTCTGAGATTTGGACCTTTTGGTGGAACCAAGGTCTTGAATAGTTTTTTCTTTTAGTTTGGGATATTTGATGATGATTATCACTGTTATATGAGCATGTTGTGTTTATAAAGCCTAGGTAAGGCTAGTAGATTTGTTTTACGCTTAAAATCGACGCTTGATGCTTACGTGATGATGTTGTGATTCCCCGAGAAATTTCTGGAAAAATGTTCTTCGCGATTTTGAAGATGTGAAGAAATGCGACTACTTGCTGATGACTTCATAGAACGGTCCGCTTCCTTGAATGTTTGAAGTTGTGAAGAAACGGATCTCTTTGCGGGACTACTTGCGTAACGATCCAGCGTTTCGTTGAATGTTTGAAGATATGAAGAAACGCTGAGTAGTTGCGCGAGCCGATACGCGTAACTACCCGCGTTTCTAACCTGAAAGTTCTTTTCCTTACCCCTTGTTGTCCATTTGATGATGCTAATGCTTATGATTTGATCTTTGTGGGTTTAGTTCGTTTTGATATGATCTGAACGCTTGTGTTTGATGTTTTAAATAGATCCCTTGCCTCTGAAGATTTTGTTTGTGATATTGTCTGAAAAACTGGAAGCAATCTTCCTGATATTTTGAAGATGGGAAGAAACGCGGCTGGTTACGCTGCTGAGTCCGCGTTTCCTGTCCGCGTTTCCATCTGGACTTTGATTTTTTTGCCTGGATCTGCTCGTCATGCTTGGATCCAGTAACCTCTCTGTTTTTGTATTCTGTTGATATTTCCTGCTCTTTTATTCCAGAATCTTACTCTATTTCTTAGTATTATCTGTTTGTTTGCAGAATCTGTTCAGATTCCCTCTCTTTGAATTTTTGATTGGTTTTCCTTTAAATTGGTACCTTGATCCCTTTTGTTCACATTGAGTCTTAGATAACCATTCCCATCATCTAAGGATTCCATTAAGGCCTCACATCAAGGGATGGTAATTTCCTTCCCCTATTATGTGCTCATTATATGTTCTTGCATGATCTTGCATGTGTTTTAAATTAAGTTTTCCTTTGTTTTATTCATGTCTAGTATTATTTATGTTATTTAATTTTTGGGCAAATCATTTGGAGGCCTTGGATGCCAAGTTGTAATAGATAGGTTTAATTTGGCAAAAAGTGTATTTATTCTAGAAAATGTAATAGTTAGATTATTATTCCGAATTTTTCCCCTTAGAATGTATTTAGGTTTCTCCCAATGTAATAATTAGTTTTTATATGCTTATTTTGCATGCTTGCATGATTATGTGTTTACATGTTTTCCTAGGGCCTTGCATTTAGATATTATGCCTATGTGCTATGTGTGTTTAGGTGTTTTATATGTTTAATTGTTTTATTATCATGTCTACATGATTATTGTGTAAATATATTGATCGCCACCACACTAGTCCAACGCTAGTTGTGGCCTTCCCTTTCGATTTCTCACTAATCCAATGTTAGTGAGAACCTTTTGACGAGAGCTAGTCCAATGCTAGACCCTTAAACGCCATTCATGCATTAGATACAAATTTCACACACTTTTCACTTTTAGAGTTTCTTTCCCATTTTGCATGTCACTATTACCCCATCCCAGATGTGAAACATCTCATTTAGTTTTTCCTTTTTTAGATTAGTGCATTTAAGGCATTACCCTTTGAATTAGGGAAAAGAGCGAGTATGGCTTCCTAGCCTTAGCACGCTTTTATTTCCTTCTATGAAAAGGAAGAATTAAAGTCACAAATTTAGTCCCCCGCACCCATTATGTTGCATTATTCCTCTTTAGGACATACATGTGCATTATTTTAAATGCTATCAAAGCCATTCTTTAAAAATCAACTTTCTTCTTCATGTTTTAGCAATTCAAAGTTAAAAAGCCACTTTTCTTAAAATTGCATCTTTTGAAAATTCAAGTTCTCTTTGCACTTAAAATTGATCCTTTCAAAATCCAACTTCTTTCTCTTGATATTTTATAAAACTGTATTTTGAAAACCCTACTTTTCGCTTTGTCTGAGTCTCATCATTTGCATTCTTCGTGACCTCCTCAGGGATCAAAATGGGACACAACTAATGTGATCAATTCCAATCACACCTCAAGGAGACATTTTGCCCCTCTCGATCCAACATTAGGTCTAGGTTTTGCATCCATATAGACAACATCCAAATGTGATAAATTTTAAAGTTAGAATTAGGAAATTTTCAACTAAATCTTGCAACTAGCTTTGGCTAGGTTAGAAGGTGCCTTAGACGAATAACATCAATCTTTACCTTCCTTCTTTCAACCGTGACCCCAGAACCTTTTTCTCTAGTTTTCAAAGACACTGAGTCGCCTAAAGGGTTTTCTTTGTTTATTTTCATCTTTTGGGTGACTTGGTACACCTAAACTCCATACCAAGTGACTCCAAACCTTTTCTAAAACCCTTTTGTAGACTTTTCTTTTGGGTCCAAACCGTCGCATTTTATAGTCCCATGACCCCTTTCCCTTTCTTTTTCAAAAACCAAAATCAAATCCTTCCCTCTTCATCCATTTCGAAAAAAATGGGGCGCGACAGCTCCCAAGCAACAATAGAGCCTCATGAACCTCGGATTGCTGCTTGGATCTCTAAATGGAGTGAACTCTATCTTCATGGTTGAATTTGGGTGAGTTTTCTTAATCTCTTCACAGTACTCCCATATGTGCTTATATTGCTTAGCTACACAACCTTTGATCTTGTCAACAGCAACTTGCTTGGCATTTCTAGCCACTGTTTTTGTTATTTACACCTTGTACTCCTCATGAATTGTCTGCCTCAAGAGCGAATAGGGATGTTCATGTTGGCTCGAATTCTTTCTTCATATCTTTCAGCTATGCATTTAGCAGTCATCATTTTGTTTTTCCAGGCATGACTGCAATTCTCATGGACATCATAAAGAGTCTTTATGACCAAATCAGTTGGCTCCAGTGCTTTCTCCCGAGAAGCATAACACTCCTAATTACATGGATCCTTGCACCTCACTCTTACTCTGAATTCTTCATTGGTGTAGTACCAAACAGGTCTTCCATTAGCAATGGCATAATTTTGGATTGCAGCCTTGAATTGATTTGATGATGTAAATCACATCCCTAATTCAAAATGTGGATTTCTCATGTCTTTTTCAGCATTGAATTCAATGTAGTTGATTCCCTTAGTCACATCTTCATCTTCATTGAGGCATATGTGTTCGCGTCTTCATCCATCATGTTGTCATTCAAGAAATTTTCTTCAACATCAAGCATCTTCTTGTTCCATATCATGTAAAATGTCAAGCTGATGAGGCATTCTCTATGACATTCTTGTGCTCTTTCTTTCACTAGTCCTTTTTCCTAGTAAATTTTTCTTGCTCTTTTTTACTGGGTCCACTTTTCAGCAGCTTGTGATTGCATTTCAGGTTCAATTGCATGATCATCACCTTTCTCTGCATCACTTTCAGGGTCTGTTACCTCCTGTTTGTGAAGCCATCGAAAATTCAAAATTATTTTAAAATTGCATAATACTATTTATATTGTGTTTATTCATTTATTTATGAGTAAAATTGTGTTTAAATTGAATATTTTCCAATTTATAACATTTTATATGATTTATTTGCCGGTGTGTGATTTTGGCCAAATTAGGTCTCTAATTTTCTACCGGAACGTGATTAGTGACTTTAAGTTGAAATTAAGCATAAGTGGCGATATTTTGGGAATATTAATAAGTTTGGACAGTGTCAGAATGGACTAGAACAGTGTAAGTTAGAATGTCATGATGACATAAAGTGCCAAAAAGCACTTTTTCCCTTAAAATAAGGAAATGCACTTTTTGCACCATAAAAGCCTTGACTTTCTTGTAATCTTCACACTTCATTTTCAGCTGCAAATTTGGGAGATAGAGAGAGAAAGAGCCGAGAGCTCTAGGGGAGAGAGAGAGAGAAATAGAGCTAGTTTTCTTCCATTCTTGTTCCTTCCAAGCTTGGAGTTTTAAACCACCATTGAAGCCCATCCAATCCACCATTCTTTGCAGCTGAGAAGAGAGAGAGAAGGGGCTTTGGACCGGTTCTTGGAGGAAGAAAAGAAGGGGTAAGTCTTGAAGTTGATCTTTCATTTCTTTCTCAACTAGTACCTTGAAATTTGTGGAAGTTTTGGGCTTGATTTCTTCCCTCCATTTCAGCCGGACCAAGGAGAGAGGAGAGAGAGTTGGGTCCGAAATTTTTGAAGGAAAAAGAGAGGAAAGAAAAGTTTGGGTGGTTGTCTTGGGCTCGAGATTGAACTTGGTGACGGAGATCCTTGACGAATCTTGTAGATCGGGAGCTAGGATCGAAGTTCTTGGAAGTCAGCAAGCTTGGAAGCAACCTTCTTGAAGGAGAGCTCAAGGGATCTTGCTAGATCTTGTCGGATCTTGTTGGATCTTGATAGATCCGGAGGTATAAGTCCTAAAACTTGTATATATAGCCTTATTAGTGTTAAGTAGCTTAGATCTGTGGTTGATTTTGGTGAAAAGATCTCATCTCGAAAAAGATGACGTTAGCTCTTGAAATCCCAACCTAGGTAGCGGACTTGAGGACCTGATTGGGAATTTGATTGTTATTTGTGAACTTGTCTTGATATGGTTAGAAATTAGGGTTTTAGTT
Organism: Gardenia jasminoides; assembly: GCA_013103745.1. NCBI lineage: Eukaryota > Viridiplantae > Streptophyta > Magnoliopsida > Gentianales > Rubiaceae > Gardenia > Gardenia jasminoides. The sequence continues at coordinate 22,866,171 of CM023104.1, forward strand.
GTTGAAAAGTTTGAAGGAAAAATGATTAAAATGGCCGAAACCACACTTGAAAACTTCTATGTTTGATTTTGAAATTTTGTATTCAGTTGTGATGAATTTCTGTTTAAGAAAATATATGATATGTACATTTATTGGTGTATGACTTTTGAAAAGATAAAGAATGGAATTTCTACTAAAATTGGGCGAAAAATGTCGTTTGAGGGTTTTGTAGTATTATGGTTCCATTTAATGAATTTTGTAAGAAAAGATATGGTTTAAAGTGTTTTGAAGTTATATTAAAGTATTATCATGGAGTGCGTGTTGAGTTTATGTTAAAAGTGATTTTTGAGGTGATAAGTTTCACCTAAGTGTTTTACTAAAGAAATGTGAAAACAACGTTTAGTAAGAACATCGATAATATGTTTCATTTGAAATGAGATCTTGATCCTCCAAAGATTTACTTGGAACATTGTTTTTGGGAGGAATGAGTAATTTTCAAGGAGATATTTGAAATATGACATCGTTTAAAATGAAAGTGTTCCTTGAGGGGATTTTTGGAAAATATTGATTTAAAACTAAAAAGTGGAAGTGAGTTGTTTTGATTAATGAATGAAAGGATAGAATTCTCAACTACGCTTTTACTTGTTTAGGGTTTGAGGAGGAAAGAATTGACCCATAATGTAGAGGTCGAAGCCATTGCTTTGGTGAGTTCTCATGCCCTTATGTGTTTATGTGAAATGATGCAATGGTGTTTACCTTGTTGTGATTGTACTGTGAAACCTGGTTTTGAACTCGATAGGGTAGTGTGTACTTTATCGCACTTACTCTTATTTGAGTGAAACGACTATGAAAATGCTTTAAAGTGAATGAAAGTGATTGTAAACTGAAATGATTGACCGATGTATTACTTAGTGACCGCATGTGTTTGAAAAGGTCGGAATGCCGACCATCGGTGAACCCTTCGGCCGGGAGACTAGGCCTAGGTCGAAGAAAGGAAGACCATAGGGTTATTTCAATGTCACAAAGCCAGTGACTTAGACCACGTGTCTTGTGCTCAGATTGAGTTCGAACCAACCTGCCTCCTAAAGAGCAACCAACCATCGCATCGGCTGGGAATCGAAAAGTACTGGACTTGGCATATGGACTTGTCCTCATGGAGAGTACTCAAACCCACCTGTCGCTACCCATCATGCATACCCATCTTGTTTGAAGAACGGTGGGGTTTTGGAGAAGTAAAAGGGAAGTGGAGTTCTACATGGTATTAGCTTGACGAGTGTCAACTATCGGTTCGTGGACAAGTGATGTGGACTTTGGCTCCCGAGAGCCCGTATCCATACTTGTATTGTTAAATGCTTTCTTATCTGATTTAAATTCAAGTGAAATCTTATTGAGTGAATATTTTTGTGTTATGTGAATTGCATGTTTTTGGGAACTCATGAAGCTTTTAGCTCACCCTTTTCATTTGTTTTTCCTTGAGGGATATGAGATCCCTCGATGAAGATGCCGACCCTTAAGACTAAGGTTCTTCTTGTTTTGATGTTTTGAAGAGCTTAGAATTATGAATGTTGAGAACTTTTGTATAATGAAACTTGATTGTATGGATGAATGATTGATGTACTATGAATTTGCAAATTTGGGAGTTGTAAATTTGTTAAGTATTGTACCTTGTATATTAAGTCCAAGTTTCGCTTTGATAAGTTATTTGATGACCGAGTGAGTGAGTCCCTGGCGAGTTGGGCGATGCTGATACCCCTGGTGCTCTGGAGAGGTGGTCGTCGCTCCTCATGAATTTCAGGTTCAATAGTTTTCTGGGCAACAGGAGGGAGAACTTCAACTGTAGTTGCTGGTCTCTCACTTCCAAGCATCCCATCATCTTTGCAGAATTCTTCATCACAGTGAAGTGCTCCTCTTCAGAGCTGCTACCATCTTTTTCTTCTTCTTCACCAGGTTCAACATACTCAAGTATAGCAGCCCCATCTTCATTCTCCCCACCCTTATTTGCACCACCCTCATGGTTTCTAAACCTCTCTCCCCTACCTTCACTTGCATCAGCACCTTGTCCTACCCCATTACCCCTACTTGTTGGTTCTAGGCTAGCCATAGTTGCACTCACAAAAGATGTAGAATATAGACTTTTTCTAATAGCTAATTGCTGACTTTGTTCTACAACTTCAATTCCAGCTTCATCAATTTCTTTGATTACAACCCCTGTTTTTTTCTTACTAGCTAACAATGGCGAATTTGCCTGGATTTCAAGAATTTCATTTAACGGCCTATGATCACAATAAACATCTATCAATTTATGCTCATACACCCATTTACACATTTCATTTACATCCTTGTCTCCTTGTAACTCTTTTAAACCATGGTTCAAATCACTTCCAGGTTCTAAGTAGTAATATAGAATTAGATCATGATGACCTAGTTCTTCAAACATGGCATTAATTTCATGTACGGACATTCTCTCAGCATCGCACACATCAACATAATCTATTTCAGCTCCAATATAGGTTTTATATTGCACCCCACTAAATCTTCCCCCATGAAACATCCTAATACTAAATAGTTCAGAGCTGGCCACTGCAATCAAATGGGGAAAAAATTAAAAGGTTAGCAATTTCTTTGATTCGGCCCATGAAAAAAATTGGGATGACAGAAACACAAACACCGCCATTTTTCAAAATTTCTCGACTTTATCAGCACACACAGCCATTTGTAATCACCCATTTCTTTCCCGCATCAGATACAACTATATGCTTTCAAGCCCACACAAGAACGAAAACAATAATGTCTAAACCCTATAACACAGCATTAGATTTACAACGCACAAATTAAGCAAGTATAATTGCAATCAAAAACTTGAATAATACACCGGTAGCATATTGGCTAAACTACCATTTCCATTCATACTACATATATAGATTTCCACAACAGACTTACCGTAGATCTCATACGGATCAATATGGGCATCTCTTCTCCTGATCTGCCAATCCATAACTTCACCACGATTTTCCCTTTTCTTTGATCCACGGTGGTTCTTCACCATGATTTCCACAACCAATTTGGAGGTTTTGCTCTTCTGTAATGGAGAAAGGAAGTTTTTTCTTCTAATTTGTTTTACTTCGTTTGCAGAGCTTGGTATGATCCTTGAGGAAACAAGTAGTCGGGTTCGCGTCGCGAAAATGTTGGACGAATTTACCCTTATTTTTTGTCACGTGAATCGCACGTGTTGTGCTTATTTGATAGATTAAGGCCATAAATGGACGGAATGGTCATGAGCTTACTAATTAGAAAGTTCAATGACTGATTTACGCCAAAAAATTGTTTGATGGCCAAAAGGCGACGCTAGCAATAGTTTAGTAGCCGCCAGCGTTTTTTACCCTATAAATTATTCATGCACTATCTGGAATGTTAAAACATTGAAGCATCTTGTCGTATGAGGGGTCACAAGTGGCTTCAGATTTCCCATGGACAATCTTGAAGGCTCCCCGGATTTAGAACATTTAGACACTTTAACCCTTGCATTCCATCCCTTTTCTCAAAACTTGCAAAAGATATTGGCAAAGATACCGAGCGTACGTAGGCTAAGATGCGTGGGTGTCCGATGCAGAGTACATAATGGGATTCTCGTGCTGGACTACTTGAGTCAATTAGAATCACTGACGATGAGGAATCTTGGAGGATATGAGTTTGAATTCCCATCGAATTTGAGGAAGTTGACTCTCTCAGAGAATTGCCAGCCATGGAGTAAAATTTTAGCAATTGGAAAGCTGCCCAACCTTGAAGTGCTCAAGTTATGCATGGATTCCTTTGTGGAGGACAAATCGGAAATGGAAGAAGGGGAGTTCCAAAACCTCCGATTCTTGAAATTGTCAGACTTGGACATTCGGTGGTCGACGGCCCCTTCTGATAATTTTTGCTGTCTTGAGAAATTGGTTTTGGATTATTGTTATCAGCTGGAAGAGATCCCTCCTTGTTTAGGGGAAACCCTTACTCTTGACATGATTGAGGTAATAGGTGTCCTGAGTCTGTCAGAAATTCTACGAAGCAAATTCGCCAGGAACAGATGGATATGGGAAATAAGATCTAAAGATTGTTATTCTTGAAGATGAAGAAGAATAAGATGAAGATTGGCTTTTTTAGTGCCAACTCAGAAAGAGAATCGATTTCCTCTCATGACATTTTGCAATGGATACTGTTCGTGTATTTTCTTGAGTGGGCAGAGAGCCAAAAGTAGAGGGAGCTTCCACTTATTAGGTTAGATATACTATGCTGTTCTATTTGTATATGTTTAATCAGTTTAGTGCTATAACTTTTCATGTTTCTCAGTGCAATTTCTGGAGCTTCCCGATTCTTTGATTCTATTAGTCATGCATTTATGAATACAACATTGTCTATCAAACATGTTTCAGTACTATTTTGCTGTTCTTATTTCCTTCAGTATATCATAATGTTTTTGATCAATTATCCCAATTTCTAAAATTTTCTTCAATATGGGTACAGATTTGTTTGATCTTTAAAAACAGCTGAGCACAAGCGTACATGCCAGGTAAACTTTTCTATTCCTCTTATGAATTCCAGTGAAACTACGGATTTTCTTTTTGAAATCAAATAGCTGATTGGCCTGACACTTTCTTTTTTCTTTTTTCTTTTTTCTTTTTCTAGTTATTTTGCTGTTTTTTTTTCCTTTTCCTTTTCAATGTTTACCATCTAGGTACATGAGTTTGTTCCTGCTTGTCACTGTTCTTCCAGAGTTTGTTATGCTATGTTTCTGTAGTATGCTCTGGACTTTGTAAACTAGTTCTGCATTAGACTTAGCCATTAACCATATTCTTCTAACACCTTTATATGCGTAAAGAAGCTAAAATAAACAAATTTTCAGATGTTGAAGCTAGATTCTATTCTTTATTTCTCGAAGACGAACCCTGTTAATGACTACCATATGTAACCTTTAATAATGCCTTGAGATTTGCCTGGAACATCTAATTGATTTAGAGAAAGATGCTGAAAATTTCTGGAGATGGAGCAAAAGAGGAAGGGAATTTAAATTTGACAAAAGAAATCATTACCGAATTTAGTTTTAGTATTTAGACTGTTATTTTTTCTTTATCCAACTTAGTATGCAGGCTGACTTCCCATTTGCAATTAAAGGTGCCTTGAGTTTATCTGATTCAATCTGATTTAAAATCACTATTTGGCTTCTACAGTTTGTGAGATAGAGAGAGAGAGAGGGAGATGCAAATTATGGCCACTTTCCTTTTCTTGACTAACAATGTAACCAAAGTTCAAGTTTCAACATCTTTAAGAAACAAAATACGTTTGATTTAATTTCCGCCCTTCGAGTTAATCACAGCCATTGTGAATCCTAGAACGATTCCAGTGAATTTGTGTACTAATAAGCTCCATCATAACTTTGAATTTTTCTGATCAAAGAATAAAGAGAAGGAAAAAAATGGGAGAAATATAGATAGAAGAGAAGAATATGCCAATTTCTGACATGTAGATCAACTGCTAGCTAAGGGAAGATGAAAACTAGCGAAAGCAGGAATACCAATTTTATGAATATCCTGGATAAACGTCCCGTTATTATATACTTGTTGGAATGGGATATATGAGTTTTAAGGAAGAGACAATAGGGTAAAAGGTCTTTGCAAATTGGTATGGCAAAGGATGTCCAAAAGTAGCACTAGCATCCAACCATGCCATGTTGCCACTGTCACGATTCAGTGTCAATTCATTGATAAGTTTGCACAAGCCATTTTCTAACACTCTAGAAGCTGAACTACTTCACCATTGATCATAAGTTGCTGCTAACTGGTAGTGCATCATCCATGCACATTCTGCTCTTCTAGGAATGGTTATCAAAGATGTTTCTGCAGCATCTACTCTCCCTCCCTCTCCCTCCCTCCCTCCCTCCCTCTCGTTTTGGTGGTTGAGAGGGAGGAGGGAGTACAGGGAGTGGAAAGTTATCAGCAAGTTAGTCTAACAGTCATTATCTGTAAAGAAGCTGATGCTCAAAGATGGCACATTTTCTGTCTTGTGCCATTTGTGTGACAACCCCACTTCTCCCTAGGGCGTACCCTAAGGTATCTGTGTACCGCCTGCCTAACTCTCTCTAGGACTCACTCACACCAAGATCACTAATATACCAAATTCAAAATTCCAACCACAAATCTAAACCCATCAGTAATTTACAAATACATTACTCCAGCCTTACAATCCCAAATTACATATCGTGCTTAAATAAACATTAAAATTCTCACAATACAAAAACTCTCAAAGTCACAATTCAAGTTTGTCATACCAAACACAAAATTAAATTCTAAGTCTAATGGTTGACCCCTTCACTTGGGTTCTCAGTTCCTGTTAAGGAAAACAAATTGGAAACAGTGAGCTAAAAAGCCCGGTGAGTTTCAAAAAAAACAAGCAAAGCGCATAGCACATATGATATTTCACTTCAAACTCAGATTTAGCAATAAACAAATAAGAAAGCAAGTAACACTAAAAGGGAGGATACAGGGGCTCTCAGGAGTCAGGATCCACGATGCACGATCTCGAATCAGGTAGTTGACACTCCGTCAACTTTCATACACATAAACCATGTAGACCTTCACTAACTCCTTACTCCTCCAAACCCCCATCGGGCCCGACTCCAAGCACTTCATATCACTGGTTTAATCACTAGTTAAATCACTGCACTTTATATCATTGGTTTATTGCACTTCATCAAGGACAAGTCCATATGCTAAGTCTCGAGCATATATCACTGCACTTCACTGCATATCACTGGTTTAATGCTCTTTTCTAAGACAAGTCCATAAGCCAAGTATCAAGCATATATCAATACACTTCACTTCACTTAATTAACCCTATGGCTCGTCCCTTTCTTCTCGACCTAGGCCTAGCCTCCGGCTCGAGTCGAAGGGCTCACCGATAGGTTTCAGGAATTTCCTGACCTTTCACATACACATACAATTCACTACAAAACACTTTTACTTTTCTTTTATTTCAAATAGAGGTAAGTGCGATGAAGTACACACCACCCCACTTAATGGTTTTTAAACCCAATTTCACATCAATTCACTTGTCTAACACATTTTGAATCATATTCACATAAGCACATAACAAACATTGAAACTCACCACAGTAATAAAGTTCGTTTTCCAAGGTGGGATCTGGTTCAAGTCCTTCCTCACCTCCTATTATCAGGAAAAAGAAAGAAATAAATTTCACCTCACAAACAATGAAACTAAACTCAAATAACTCATTCATTTGTCTTATCAAAGTTCTTCACAAAATTCCCAAACAGCATTAGAAGATTACTCAATCCAAAATTCTCTTTCCAGTCATACAGGCACATCCAAAGCAATGAAATCAAGCAGCATTACAAGCTTATTAATCCAAATTCTTCATTCCAATCATATGGGCACATTTGGAATAATTGGGGAAAAAAAAATCTTCAAAGCATCCCTAATTCACATTTTTCATAGATACGGGCACATGGGAAAACAATCTTAACAAAAAGAGGAAAGGTAAAACTAGTGACTTTGCAAGCTTAATCACCCAATTCTTCGTTCTAGTCATGTAGGTGTATTCGAAAACAATGAAGTTAGCAGCATCGAAAGCTTAACTAATCCAAGTATTCATTCTAAGTTTCTAATGGACATGCTTAAATTTTTATCAAAATAAATTAGAAGGGAAACAAAAGAACGAGCAAATACCTGAGCTATTTCTCCAGAAAGCGCAGCCTGCACAACCTCGTCGGCTTCCTGCAGCGGTGGTGCCGTGGTGGTTGAAGGCTTGGCTTGAAGTGCAAGCGGTGGTTAGAGGCTTGGAGCAGAGCAGCGTTGGCAATCGGTGATGGATTACGAAGAATGGCAGCCGACAATGGTGGTTGGATTGTTGTGGTCCTTGTAGAGGAACCCTAGATTGGTTTCAATTTAATCCTTCAATTTTTTAGGAATTTGGGGCTTTGGGTCGCAGAAGAAGTAAAATGGGGAAGAATTGAAGAAGGGAAAACTAAAGCTTCATCAATTGGTCAAACCGTCAAAGAAGAAGCTGTTAAAAAAAAATAATAGAGAGCCAAAAATTAGAAAGCAAAAGAACCGGGTTTTTCCCGGGTCACCGGTTCACACAGTCAAACCCGGTTTTTGACCGGGTTTGACCGTGTCAACTATTGGCGATTTTTTCCTCTGGCTCGAACCGGCTACCTGGCCGGTTCCCGGTTGACCGGTCGGTCCGGTCCGAGTCTGAAAATGCAGGTATTTACCCCAAATCTTTATACCATGTCCTTAATCCATATACAGTATTCTCCATTCTTAGAGGGGTCTAGTTTCTCATCCTCGACCTCTGCCTCTTCTACCCTCCATAATTCTTTAGAGGGCAGATATTTTAATATAAACATGAAAGTACAATACACTATTAGAAAGTCAAGTCGAAAAGACAATTAAAGCACTTTATATACACAATTCATAACAATAGAAGTGCCAGGAGTACATCAGATGAGCATGCTTTTAACAAAAGATACACAAAGATCACATCAAGTTCACAAGTACATCTAAACAAAAGTACAATATTTGAAAAGTTAGTAAGCCTGAAATTACAGGGATTGTGAACCACTCGAATGGCTTTTTCTCACAAAGAGTTACACATAATCCTAATTTCATGCTCAGCTAGTCTATCAAGTCTCAGAAGCAGAAGTCTCCATGGAAGCACTCTCTGATAGGTCAGACTCCAAACACTGAGGATCTGCCTCTGCCATCGCGGCATCCCCTCCCATATCCTCATCACTAGCCACTGCATCCTCCTCAATTTGATTAGCCTCAAGAACTCCCTCAACCATAGCCTTGCACTTGGCTACTATGCCATCAGCTTGCTCTCGAGTAACCTTCACGACTCTAGCCAATCGCTCAGTAGTCGAGTGAACCTCCTCCTCAATCTCATGAATCCGATCAACCTAAGTCTGTTCTACAGTCGTGAGCCTATCTACTTCTTCTTGCAATTCCCCATTAACTCTGGTCAATCATCAAGTGATAAAGTTACCTTATGCTTAACATACAATCTAATCCCACAGTCCGGCATCCTACGAAAATGAACCCAAGGGTCCTCCACTACGGGTTTCCTTCAAATGGTGATTTGTAATCTCATGGAGAAAAATCAATTTTGTCTCTTTTCTCTCAAGTTTTGGGACAAGAAAATGAAGCCAAGCAAGTGGAGTTTCTTTTCCCTTCTTCCTCCCAAAATTTTGTACAAGAAAATGAAAGATGATAGAAGGTTCGAAAACTTGGCTATTTATGTAGTTTAATCAAAACATTAGCTATTAGTTTGGGGACAATTATCAAGCTTTCATTGTTTCCCTCGAAAATATCTTTGAAACTTTGCCAATAAACCCTTCTTTTACATCTGAATGTAATTTACATATTCAAATAAGCTTGACTAGTTCACTTGAACCCTTACAAATATTCGTAAAATAATTGAACGGAAGCAAGAAGATATGAAATGATATGCATATATAAATTATTTTCCAATCACTAGGAAATAGGTTTTATTCAAAGTAGAACCTTTGAAAATACATTTCGAAATCACCTTTAACTTTCAGGCAATATAATATCTTCCCCTCAAGGGTGTCGTCCTTAATTCTCTAACTCATACTAATCAGGGTCAAGTCAATTCTCAAAAGTCAATCAAACACTAAGAATCACTCTTATGTCTCAATCATAGCAACATCAAACTCTCAATCAAATCAATTCATATAAGAAACTCTCAAGTAGTAACACTTACTAACCATCAAGCACCAGAAACACTCTAATCCTACTTGCCACAGGCCAGTATCCTAAACTTTTAGCCTAGGATACATTACAGAGATCTGAAACCTAAGCTTTGATACCACCTGTGACAACCCCACTTCTCCCTAGGGCATACCCTAAGGTATCCGTGGACCGCCTGTCTACCTCTCGCCAGGACTCACTCACACGAAGATCACTAATATACCAAATTAAAAATTCCAATCACAAATCTAAACCCATCAGTAATTTACAAATACATTACTCCAGTCTTACAATCCTAAATTACATATCGTGCTTAAATAAACATTCAAATTTTCACAATACAAAAACTCTCAAAGTCACAATTCAAGTTTGTCATACCAAACACAAAATTAAATTCTAAGCCTAATGGTTGGCTCCTTCACTTGGGTTCTCAGTCCCTGTTAAGGAAAACAAATTGGAAAGAGTGCGCTAAAAAGCCCAGTGAGTTTCAAAAGAAACAAGCAAAGCACATAGCACATATGATATTTCACTTCAAAGTCAGATTTAACAATAAACACATAAGAAAGCAAGTAACACTAAAAGGGAGGATACAGGGGCTCTTAGCAGTCAGGATCCACGATGCTCGATCTCGAACCAGGTAGTTGACACTCCGTCAACTTTCATACACATAAACCATGTAGACCTTCACTTACCCCTTACTCCTCCAAACCCCCATCGGGCCCGACTCCAAGCACTTTATATCACTGGTTTAATCACTGCACTTTATATCATTGGTTTATTTCTCTGCATCGGAGACAAGTCCACATGCCAAGTCTCGAGCATATATCACTGCATTTCACCGTATATCACTGGTTTAATGCTCTTTTCTAAGACAAGTCCATAAGCCAAGTCTCGAGCATATATCACTGCACTTCACTTCATTTAATTAACCCTATGGCTCGTCCCTTTCTTCTATACCTAGGCCTAACCTCCGGCTCGAGTCGAAGGGCTCACCGAGGTCTCAGGAATTTCCTGACCTTTCACATACACATACAAGTCACTACAAAACACTTTCACTTTTCTTTTATTTCAAATAGAGGTAAGTGCGATGAAGTACACACCACCCCACTTAATGGTTTTTAAACCCAATTTCACATCAATTCACTTGTCTAACACATTTTGAATCATATTCACATAAGCACATAACAAACATTGAAACTCACCACAGTAATAAAGTTCGTTTTCCAAGGTGGGATCTGGTTCAAGTCCTTCCTCACCTCCTATTATCAGGAAAAAGAAAGAAATAAATTTCACCTCACAAACAGTGAAACTAAACTCAAATAACTCATTCATTTGTCTTATCAAAGTTCTTCACAAAATTCCATTAACTCTGTTCAAATGAAAAGTAATCACTCGAGTCGCAACTCATTTTACAAGATTCCATTTTCAAATCTCAATTTCACATAACCAATCAACCCTATCGAGTTACTACATTCAGGCGACTCCTAAACTTTAGCACGTTGAAATAAAGTGAGGTATTCCACCTCAAAATCACTCATTTGAGCTCAAACTCAACACTACACTCTTAACCAAAGTTCTAACACATTTTTCAAATGATTTTCTTTAGGTTTTACTACACAAAATACATGGAAATTAGCTAAAATATTTCGAACCTTCAAATCTGTCCGAAATGACACTTTTCCCTCAAAGCTTAGTGAAATTCAATTTCTCACCATAAAAGTTCAAGATTTTAACTCTTTTAAAACATATACTCATAAACGATCATAATACATATACACTTAAGCAAAATCTCATCGAGAAACATCATAAAATTTCAAAATCACACATCAAAATTTGCCAAGCAAGGTTTGGCCAACCCTTATCATTTTCCTTCAAATTTTTCAACTACAAAATCTACTTTCTATCCATAGAACGAACTCATTTCACGAATATCAATCAAGTCCACAATCAGGTCCTCAAATCCGCTACCTAAAAGTCACCTCAAGTCCGCTACCTAAGTTGGGAATTCAAGTGCCCAACTCCAATATTCCAATCATAGTCATTTCTAGCAAAATAAATCGTAGATCTACTATATTTAACACTAATCAAGTTAGATCTTAGAGGTTCGAGTCTTATACCTTTAGATTTATCTAGATCTAACAAGATCAAACAAGATCTTGTGAGTTCTCCTCAAGAATGACTTTCCCAATCTTAGCACTTCAAGAATCTTCAACCTTAGCCCATGATCCGCTTGTTTTGACGATGATTTCCGTCTCCAAGCCCAAGAACAAGAAGTAGCCAACCAAGGAGAAGCTTTCTTTCCTCTTCTTTCTCTCTCCCTCAAGTTCGGATCTCTCCCCCTCTCTCTGACTCTCACATGGCAGCCAAGAAAGGAGAAGACACAAGAGAAAAAGGGCTTCAATGGAACCTCCAAGCTTCAAGAAATGGAAGATGAAGAAGGTGAAGAAGAATTCTAAAGCTTTCTCCCTCTCTTCTCTCTCTACTCTCTCGGCCTCCCTCTCTCTCTAAGCTCTCAATTTGTGGCTGAAAAATGAAGCTCAAGAAGCAAGAGGTAAAGCTTTAAGGAGACAAAAAGGTGCACTTTCCTCAATTTAAGGAAAAGTGGTCAAAAGACCATTTTTTGTCGCGTCGTGCGCGACACTCTAACTTTTACTATTTTATCTCATTCTGACACTGCCCAACCTTAAATATATCTCTGTAATATCTCCACATATGCTCGGTTCCAGTTTAAAATCACTATTCACACTTCGGAACAAAAATTAAAGCTTAAATTGGCCAAACACACACATCGGCAAATAATTCTTGAAAAATTCTCTAAATTAGAAAATAATCACTCAAAACATATTATCACTAATATTTTAGTGAATAAACATAATATAAACATTATTATGCATTTTTAAAATAATATTAGAATTTTGAGGCCCTAACAATTTGAAACTGAGCTGAAATATTTTCTTGCTAAACTGGACAAGCCAAAGCTGAAAAACAGCATATACATAAACCTAGGATTTCTTTTTGCAGGTCCTCCAAGAAAGAGCATCTGAATTTCAAAGAGATATTGGAACCATCTATAAAGTTTTTGCCCGTAAATTGTCAGGTATAAATGCTCCAATCTCTATATTTCTTTTTTCCTTCTACTAGTTCCTTTCGTTAATTCAAGTACCGAATGCATCAGAGTACTTTACAGGAGGACAACAAAATTAAAACCACAAACTACTGGCGCATGCATGGATGACATGATAGTCTTTTTGCATGACTGGCCTGCAGTGAATCCCTCAACCAGGGAAGTACTTCTGATGCTGGCAAGGTTCTTGAATTGAATATTTCAAGTGGATGGATCTCTCAACCACCGGAGGCATCATCAGATATTTTTTTTCCAGAAACGATAATATATTTCATTAATTTGTGTAAGAAATATATACTCAGTGAGCAAAGGCCCAATTAGAGCTATGCTAGTGTCCTCAAGACATTGAGAAGATCAACTCCTCATCAAAAGGAAATCTTAGTGCTAAGTTGCTGAAATATTCAGTGCTTAAGCTACTACTACTTCTAGACAAAGTAAATGATCATTCCATCAATATTAAATCCTTGATGTCATCTATATGTGAATGAAGTCTGATGTCTTTAGCTTGGCTAATTCTTAACATCATCAGCATGTGTTGCTGTGGCACTCCCAGTTCAACTCTTCTCCACTGCTGTTGTCTAGTTTTGATTAGTCTTTGCAAAGTCTTAATAGTTCATGTTCTCCCAGTTTGATCTTGTTCTTGACAGATAGTCTCCTCATTCCAGCATCGCAGCTAACTAGCTTGCATGCTCATCATCTTATAAGTTGTGTTTAAAAGGTTTTGTTTTGCACCATCCACAAGTAGCCATTGCTCCGCACCGGAAGCCCTTGGGAAGGGGAGTAGGTGTTGCTGATATGTCAGACTCCGGAAGAGCTGCAGGACAAATTCCATTTGCTCTTAATCAAATGAAAATGATTACTGTAATCAAGTGAAAATTTTTAGATTGCATTGTTTTGCTTTGAAGGAAAAATCATGCACCAAATTGAATTGGATAGTCTTCTTGATATTCTCAATTCCTAAATTTACCCAAATTTCGAATTGCTTGTTCAAAGAATCAAAGTTGCAGCAGTAATGGTACTACTAAATTCTACCAATAAAAAGCTAAGAAATAGAGACAAGGAAAAATGCTACGAAGTGCAGAAAAGGTTGTGGCGGATATTTTGTTCTGAATTTGTCACTACGTTAAAAAATTGCGATTTACAAAGCTTCCAAGCCCTAAGCCTAAATTGCATCCTTACTTTTTGGACATTCATGTATCATAATTTCTTAGATGACTTAGGCTTCGTTTGATAACTTAATTTAGCACTTAAACTTAATGGATTCAGATCTTAATACGTTCAGACCGTTTGATAATCGAAAATAGAATATCTGAATGAATTAAGTGGCACTGAATTTTTAGGCAAAACTCGCTCCAAAAATAAGTGATAAGCTAATCACTTATCACTGAATGTGATATACATTCAAATGTATTAGATTTAGTACTTAACAATTCAATCACTTAATGAATTTAGATTTCAGATTTTAGACTTCATACTTCAGTTTTTAGATTTCAGTTTTATCAAATGTACCCTTAGATAATGGACTTATCTCTTCAATCAATTTATATTGGTATAGACTGAACTCATAACAGTTCAAATCAAACTGCATGTTGTGGGCTTCTTTCCTTGATTGTATGTTTTAGCTAGCTAGCCAGGTATTTAGAACTTCCCATTAGAAGCAAATACAAAACATAGAAATGAAATCATTTATAGCTTGAGTATGGTCCTTCGTTTCATTCTTTTGCTCTTGTTTTATTCATCAGGAATATGTTTAAAATAAATGACATATGGTAAAATACATTTATACCCTACATGATAGCACGCTTAACATCGTAAATGATAAACCCCTACGGTAATAAGATTGCTGCTTGAGTTTTGAGACATCAAGCATCAGTCTTTAATTTATGTTCAAATCAATCAAAAAAAAACAAAAAAATTGTCAACATAGAACTAGTGTTCTTATACTTGCAATATACATTTTTGGATGCATGCGTAATAAGTAGTTTTAATTTGAGTTTAAAGGGAAAACTATTCAAAACGTGTCTCACATTTGGTTAAATAAAATTTTTCATTCTTTACTTTCAAAATAATAACTTTATGTCCTCTACAAATCAAGTTGATAAAATATTATCCCAAGTTTTCGACCACTTTTTATCTTGAACCGATCATGTGACCACACATGGTCATTTTTTTAAGGGACGAGTAAGTTAGATCCCATTGATAGTTGAACAAATAATCCAATTCACATTCATTTTTATTCATAAAAGAATAGGATCTGACCTGAATCATAGTACTTCTTGTTTCCTAGCAAATAGGATCTAACTCGATCCATATTCATTTTTTCCTCTAAAAAAGTGAGATTTGACCCTTTTGTATATAAAAGATAACGACATGTAGGTCACATAATGATTTTAAGGTACAAAGTGGTTAGAAATTTATGTTGGGACCAAATTTTGCAATTTGAATTTGTAATGGATATAAAGTTAATATTTTAAAAATAAAGGATACAAAAATCCATTTGACAAAAATGTGAGGGATATTTTAATGATTTTTTTGAATTTAAATTTCAAATTATGCAAATGTGACAAGCATACAAATTTTGTAAATATATATATTATCAAGATAGAAAAATTAATCTAAACAAATTAGAAATAATCTTGCATATACTAATAGTATATACAGTATATAGTAACACCATTGGAGGTATATCACTCAATGTCAATTTGAATTTAAAATTCAATTTTTATATGTGCAGTGTGTATCCAGTGATGCTAGTGTGTATAAAAAAAATAAAAAGAAAAATTAAACCTTAAGTCATTAGTCCCAAATTGAATACAAGTCTCATGGAAAAATAAATAAATCATGGTAATGATCTTTTCATTTGAAATTTGTATGGTTAAAATAAAAATTATAATTGTCATAGGTTCATCCAATTAGTAGTAATAATAATTATTGAAGCCCAGGATGCCTCACCTGGCAAGTGGCAACTAAGAAATAAGGCCTCGAAGATGCAATCATGCACCCAACCTTTGCCTGAAAGGATGCAACAAAAAGGCTTCTCGAGAAGCACCAGCACCACCACTGAGTGGGGTTGGATTCTGGATTGGCTAATGGGATGGAGGTGGAAAGCAATCAAAACATCTTCCTCACGAAATCTTTTGTTTATTTCTAATAAATCATAATAATAAAAGGAGCATGATTGTGGGCAAGAAAGTGAAAAACATAATCTTTATAAAGGCTTTACTTTGTTGGCAAGAAAGTGGAGGCTTGCAGCTTTGAAGAGTGAATTATCTCTTTTTAGATGTTTAATGGGTCTTGGAAATCTGCTTATACTTCTCAAAGAAATCCCATGAAAATTTTGCATTTTTTTGATCAATTTGCTGAGTTTTAAGAATAGGATTGGAGTAAGAGACGGTTGTTAGGGCTGGCGAAGCTGGTGCCAGTGGCCGGAGCTTCTGCCGTCAATTTCTTCCATTAGAGCTTATTACAATTCTCATCAGCAACAAGTATTTTAAAATTCAAGTAAATAAAAAAAAGAAAAAGAAAAAAATTGACCATACATTTCTGCTGTTTATAATACTTCGTTCGTTAGTCATTCCATGTTAAATTATGTACCATGTTGAAGGAAATATATAAACAAGGAAATGAAAGATTTATCTAATGAAAGGAGCATGTTCCGTTTGTAGGAATGAAGAACAACATCATGATTGGCTTTTTTACTTATCAATTTAAATCAGGAAAATTATTTACTGAACATTTTTGAGTTTAATAACCTCCAACAAATTTTCGTTTGACATCTTAGAGTGTGACTTTACAATTTAGAATGCGTTTGATAAAATTGAAGTTTGAAAATTGAAATTTAAAGTTTGAATCATTAAGTGATTGAATTGTTAAATATTAAATCTAATGCATTTAAATGTATATCATAGTAAGTGATACATGAAAAGCTTCTAACTTAATTTTAGGATCAAATTTTGCCTAAAAGATTCGATGCCACTTAATTAATCAGGTGTTCTATCTTTGGTTATTAAACGCGTCTCAACGTGTTAAGATCTAAATCCATTAAATTTAAGTGTATTGAGTTTAAGTGTTGAATTGATTTATCAAATGGGGTCTTAGTCAAGTTTTGCATGCTGAATCATTGAGCTTGACTTATGATTCCTTGGTTCTTTTTTCTTTACTCCTGTTTTTTTATTGATTACGAATATATTAAGGATACATTACATTTTACATTTTTCTATTTTTTTATTTTTATTCTCCCACCCCTCCCCAAACCCTTTCATCCCCAAAGGATTCGAGCTCTACACTTGATAATGAGGCAAAGTCTATCCTATTTGATTTGCACGTTGAACATCATGATTCCCTATGGTAATAAAATAGCCCCTTGTATTTCAACGTAAAGTATCACGGGTAGGTTTATTTTTAAATTAATCAAAATTTAAAAAAAAAAAGAAAAAAAAAAGGTCAATCTTTTCATAAGAAGATGAAAAAAATTAATCATCAGCCATTTAAAAAAAATAGAAAGAAAAGAAGTAAAATGGATTGCTAGCTCCACATAAGCAAAAGCTATTTGCTATTTAATGTAGCAAAAGTAAAGCCAAAAAAAAAAGGTTATTAAAGTAAAAAAGCTTAGTGTTTTTTCTTTCTCATGAAAAAGTTCAATATGGACGATTGCAAAAGGAAAACAGGAATATTAGAGACGTTGTAATGCCACTAAGATTATTAAATCTATTTCTATCCTATCTTCGTATGCCTATAAATTTAGGTGAATATACCAAAATCTAACACGATAATCATGCTCTTTTTGTCTTATTCTTTTTAATCATTGCTTTCTCCTAGATATACTCAATTGCAAAACATGGAAAATTAATAAAATATGCAGTACATCAAAAGGAAATTTTATCTAACATGAGAAATATTTGTGTCATTTCGATAATGATCGATTGAAAATAAAGATGGGTGGATGGGTTAAAAAAGTGAGAATAAGGAAGATTAGTTTATTAATATTTTTGTACTGTTTGTGCAGGAATTAGCATCACTGTTGCAATATATAATTTTTCCTGCATATTTTTCTAGATTTTATTGTATAGTTTTTAGTATTAGAATAAAGTTAGTTGCTGAATATCTTTGTTGATAAGATATTTGTTAACCAGAAATCATATTGGTTTGTTAACAAATATTTTAGATAGGATTTTCTAAATAGAAGATCATGTTATCAAGTAGGTTTGTTGAGATATTTTAGGATAATTATTAGTTAAAATTATATTATTTGTTTCATGTAATCACTATAAATAGGGTGTTTATGAATGAATAAATAAGCTCACATAAACTCATTTTCAACTACAATACAAATCCTTTATAAGCCAATTTTTTTTGCAACACTAACTAAGTTGTTGTTTCTTAATTTATACCCTAAAAACCCAACAACCAGTTAATGTACGTAGATTGATTGAAATAGATCTCAAAAAGAAAAAAAAGTAAAGAATGATAAATGATTTTATTATCTATGTAAAAATTTTTGAGGTTAACTTGAGTTTAGAGGCTTAGCTGAGAAAAAAGTAATGTGAACCTTCCTAACCAATGAATTTATACCGCAATCATCTAATACTAAAGAGAAGATGGGAAGCGTAATGGAGAGGAGCCTAATCTATTATATTCAACTTGGGAAAAAATCATGGTGGAGATCTTCTTCAAAAATGAAAAATTGTGCTTTTCAGATAAAAAATTGCAAAAAAAAATAAAAAACCTTTAAACTTGTCATAGGTCCTGCCCAATTAGCAGTAATTATTATTGAGGCCCAGGATTTCGTTAGCCTCAGTAGCACTAAAATTGTGATAGGCCCCACCTGATTAGCACTAATTAATAATTAGCTATCCAGCCAACTTAAAGATTTGAAAAACCTCAAAAACGACCATGAAAGCCACTCATGTTTCTGGAGCAATGATTTGCTGAAAAGCATTTATTTATTTGTTAGTTTTTTAGATGTTTTATGCCTTATGCTTGGGTTTTTACCTATTTTTCAGTTTTTTGGTTGTTTGATACTGTTAAGTCCTAAATTACATGCTTTATTTGTGGACATTTTCCCTAAATTATGGCCTAGATATGATTTTAATTGCCTTATTCTACTCATATTTGGTTTTGGTATTGATTTTAGGTTCTTGGAATTAATTGAAGATTAAAAGCTCTATTTTTGGTGAAAATTCCAGAAGACCTTCAAGGATAGGCCGTAGGCGCGTTACATTGGACTGTGAAGAAGGAAGTCTGTGAAAGAAATCCTACGCCTGACAATTCCTACCATTGGTGGAAGACTTTATTTATTTTCAGTAATTGGTTGAAGACCCTTTTTATTAGGGATTTTTAGTAATTAGTTTCCTTATTTACTTTATTAATGCTTTTTAGGAAAATAGACTCCAATTAGGACTAGGTTTCCTAAGTGATTAGGAAAGCTTAGGTTTTCTATTTAATTTGTTATCATCCAGCCGCCAGGAGCGAGAGAGTCACGACGCAAGGGAGGAACGAAAGTCTTCATCGTTTTCTTGTTTCCCTAGTTTTTGTCTTGGATTGATCACTTAGTTTGAAAAGGAAAAGTTTGGCCTGCGTCTTCATTTCTTCTTTTCTTACGTTTTTGTACTTTTCCCTTGTGATTAGTCACCAAGTGTGACTCGAGTAAAGGAAGCCTTGGAAGCTTGGCGATTAAATTCTTTATTTTATTTTCTTTTCTTATTATTTCTATGGTTGAGAACTTCTCAAACAATTGTTGGATGGAATTCCCCATGAGGAGCGGCTAGAACCCTAATCTACTCAAAGGGCAACTCGAAGGCGTGGTCCAGGAAATTTGTGAGATCTAATCGAATCTCTAACCTTTCTTTTAATTTGTTACTATTCGTACGTTTTCTGGATTAATTGATTGAGGGTTATTTCGTTAATTGAGTATTGTGGCCAGATATTTGAATTAATTTAATAGCCTACTGTCAAATTACCTAAGTGAATACGTAATCGTTCATTTAGTTAATTACAAGTGACGACCACCATAAATGGCTTATGTTGGGGAAACGTATGATCTAGTTTAAATGGACCCTCTTAGCGTGTTCATTGGTTAGGGTTGGGTTTTTCTAACTTTTAATGCAATTGGATAATTAAATTCCTACGGTCTTACCTAGGGTTGTTATCTGTTAGGGAAGCAGCCAACGGTCGCATCTGGCTAAAAGTAAGGAAAAATTGGTTGTCGAGCTTGTTGATAACTATAACTAACCTAGTGACGAATGATTGAATTATTCTTGCATCAATGATCGAATGATTGACCTGCCCGAGAAGTTGTTCCTTTGGGTAGAAATTTCACTACTTGCATTTTTATTAAATCATTCTCTAGTTGATATTTGGTGATTATTCATTTAGTATTTTGGATTTCATTTTCTACATTTACTTATTTTATTTCTAGTTCTATTCCATCCAAATCCCCATTTTATCGTGGACCGCAAAGAAACAATTTTTCCTACCGCTCGAGGAGACTAACCCTACTTGCCACTTTTACAAATTAATTAAATTCTCGGTTAATTTTCGTATATCGGATTAAGTAAACTCCTTGGAATCGTGGTGAAGCTAGTAACCCATTGCACATCCTGAGTCCCTACCCAGCAGCATTTAACTCGAGTATTCCGGATGCTAGGTTTTAATATTTATTATTGTACAGGTTCGGCACCTGTCAATTTTTGGCGCCGTTGCCGGGGAACGGTGTTTTGGTTAATTTGTTTCTTTTTGAGTTATTTTCTTTTTTTTTTTTTGATATATTTTCTTTGATTTGTTATTGATTTATGGCTTACAATACTCTTCCATTTGGTCATGGGCAAAATTTCAATTATGGAGGAGTTCATGAGGTAAATGTCCCATCCATTCAAGAACAATTATCTGAATTAACATGTCTTGTTCAACAATGGGCCATGAGACAACGGCAACAGGTCAAGGCATGTGGAATCTGCGAAGATATAAACCATCCCACTGACTATTGCCCAATATTGCAAAGTGAGAGAGTTGAGCAGGTGAACATGACTGGTAACATGCCCATGCCCCGTAGGCAGTATGACCCATATGCCAACACATATAATTCAGAATGGAGGGATCATCCTAACATGAGCTACGGTGGAAATTGGCAACAAAGCTTCTTTTCGAATCATCATCAAGAATATCAGCCATCACACCTATTTGAGAATCAACCATTCTCATCTGATTCAGGTACAACTCTTGAGAATATCATTAAAACATTAGCCTCTAACACTTTGCAATTTCAACAGAAAACCGAGGCGAGCATTCAAAATTTTCAACAAAATGTAGGCGAGCATTCGAAATTTGGAGAATCAAGTAAATCTAATGGTAGGTGCAATGAGCATATTAGCTCGTCAAATTCCCGAGAAATTGCCCTCACTGCACTATTGTCAACCCGATCCAAATATGAGTGCAACTACCTTGGAAAATGGTGAAGAATTGCAGATTCAAAAGGAAAGATCTAAACATGCAGTTGAAGAGGTTGTTGAGAAAGATGTAACGGGACCTCAACTTCAAATCTCTCCTCAAATCTCTCCAAATAAGAGTCCACTAATCAAAACCCAACTGTGGTGATATCTTCTTCATCTCCTACCCAACAGACTCTTAACTCTAATTTTATATTTTCCACTAATGAGATTGATTTTGTCATACCAGAAGCTTTTGAGTTTCATGACAGAAATAAGTTAAGAGCTGCGATGACTATTAAGCTTTTAATTAGTCACGATGAAGAAGTAACTGAAGAACAAAAGTCATTGCTTGCTTGTTTGGAGTTATTCACTAGTCAATGGAAGAAAAGAGCTCGTGTGCATAAAGATCACTCTACTTATGAAGGGTATGAAGATTATGTAGAGAAGAAAGCAGTGAAACGAGCAACAAGATTTTATCCTCCTTGAGTAAAGACATTTATGTCTAGCCAAAGACATTAAAGAAAGGCGCTATTTGGGAGGCAACCCAAGAATTCTGATTTTTCGTTATTTCATGTTGTTAAATTTTGATTTTTTTTTTCCATATTTCGAGTTTTTATTTCTTATGCTAAGCCATTTTCTTGTTTTAATGCGAATTCTGTGTTTGTAGGCCTTGGGTGTGTGTGCCAAAACTTTGCTCAATGGAGTTTTTCGTTTGACTTGGACAAGACTTTCCACAGAGCTGCCTTGGTATGGGAGAAAAGTCTTCGGTCACATTTTGTCTACACAAAATTTTGACGTAGGGTTTCCGTGTTATGGCGTGCCTTGGTTGTAACGACGGAAGTCTTCTACCCAAGAGTTAAAAAAAAAAATGCAAGGATGGACAGAAGACTCTTCAAGTTATGGCATCTTTGGTCAGAAGGGAAAGTCTTCCACAACCAAAAAAAACTCCTCACCGGGTGATCCGAAGACTAAGGGTTCTAAGGCGTGCCCACACCTTACCAACTACCTAGGAGATCTTGCCGCGCCACCCCCGAGTCATAGTTGATTGATACCCTCCTCCGTGATTCAGGGAAGTTTCGTTGTCCCCTAATGCTTCTTTTTCTTATTCTTTATCTCTTACATTGGGGACAATGTAAGATTTAGGTGTGGGGGGAGGAATACTTTGGCTTGGTTGACACTTTTCCTAGTTTTTTTCAATTTTAGTTTCAGTTTTTGTTTTAATGCCTTTTCAACTCAAGTTGCTTGTTGGTGTTCATTTTTTTTCGTGTTTTCTTTTTTATGTTTCGCGGGTCTTATGTGGTTGAATTGCAATTAAGAGTAGTATGATGGCAATTGCATGAATAGTCCACTATTTACTTGCAATTGAGTTGAATAATGGATGTTCTTGACATAATATAGCCATTTGTGAGCTTTTGAGCTTAAATTGTTCATTATTTAAATTTTGCCTTGAATTCTTTTTGAGTGTAATTATCACACCTAGTTAGATTATTCTAGAACTTGCTATGATATACGTGTTGAGACCACATTATTGAATTTGATACATGAAAATGATAAGGGCAATTAGGATTTACCCTTTTTGGCTTTCTAAAAACCCACCTTGACTATATTTTTCCCCTAGTTGACCAAGTTGGACCTTAAACCTTTTCTTTGTTTAAAACACTTTTTTATCACCCTTTAACCTTTTTGTTCT
This sequence comes from Gardenia jasminoides, assembly GCA_013103745.1. NCBI lineage: Eukaryota > Viridiplantae > Streptophyta > Magnoliopsida > Gentianales > Rubiaceae > Gardenia > Gardenia jasminoides. Next base: position 22,889,157 of record CM023104.1, read on the forward strand.
AAACCTTTTTGTTTGAACCATATGTCAAAGGAATAACTTAATGTTCTTTGCATGATGATATCAATGAGTAAAAGGAGGTGATTATATTTAGTTAGCAAGTGCTTTTGTGTTCTAATGTTATCAATATGAAAAAAAGAAAAAAGAGAAGAAAAAAGCAAAAGGCAGAAAAAAAAATCCCAAAAAGGAAAAAAAAAGAGAAAAAGAACGAAAAAGAGAAAAAATGTAACGCTTAAAAAAAAAAGTGATGTGCTTTGATAAAGTGGGACTAATCTTTTTGTTTTGTATGCACTTGCTATGCTCGAGAAGTTGTCGTCGTGCTTAAGAGTTAATTTTGTGAGTGAAGATGATATCTAAATTCATGCAAAAGACATTTTGGAATTTTCTTTGATATTTATGAGCCTAAATTACCTTTTGTCCAACCTTGCCCTAAGTCCGCTACAACCCCTTGTTAAAGACCCTTTGATTTTGCATTTGAATTTTTATTTAGTGGTGGAGATATGATAGATTAGCAAGCTTATGGTAATTTCTTTCTATGGTGTTGATTGAGCGCATATGTCCCTTTTAAACACCTTGAGTGTCAGGGCATACACGATTACCTATGTGAGGATTGTCAAGTCTTGGATATCCTGATTTTGATGAGATTGTCAAGGAAATGTGGATTATTTGTGCTGTGATATTATGCTATTCTGTGGTTGATTTTGATTTTTGAGTCTTTGAATGCTTGAGGGCAAGCATTGACTAGGTGTGGGGGGAATTGTTAAGTCCTAAATTACATGCTTTATTTGTGGACATTTTCCCTAAATTATGGCCTAGATATGATTTTAATTGCCTTATTCTACCTCATATTTGGTTTTGGTATTGATTTTAGGTTCTTGGAATTAATTGAAGATTAAAAGCTCTATTTTGGTGAAAATTCCGAAGACCTTCAAGGATAGGCTGTGCTACATGGACCGTGAAGAAGGAAGTTCCGGAAAGAAATCCCACCGACAATTCCTACCATTGGTGGAAGACTTTATTTATTTTCAAGAATTGGTTGAAGACCCTTTTATTAGGGATTTTAGTAATTAGTTTCCTTATTTACTTTATTAATGCTTTTTAGGAAAATAGACTCCAATTAGGACTAGGTTTCCTAAGTGATTAGGAAAGCTTAGGTTTCTATTTAATTTGCTATCATCCAGCCGCCGGAAGAGAGAGAGTCACGACGCAAGGAGGAACAAAGTCTTCATCGCTTTCTTGTTTCCCTAGTTTTGTCTTGGATTGATCACTTAGTTTGAAAAGGAAAAGTTTGGCCAAGGCTCTTCATTTCTTCTTTCTTACGTTTTGTACTTTTCCTTGTGATTAGTCACCAAGTGTGACTGAGTAAAGGAAGCCTTGAAGCTTGGCGATTAAATTTTTATTTTATTTTCTTTTCTTATTATTTCATGGTTGAGAACTTCTCAAACAATTGTTGGATGAATTCCCCATGAGAGCTGCTAGAACCCTAATCTACCAAAGGGCAACTCAAGGCGTGGTCCAGAAATTTGTGAGATCTAATCAATCTCTAACCTTTCTTTTAATTTGTTACTATTCGTGACGCTTTCCTGATTAATTGATTGAGGGTTATTTCGTTAATTGAGTATTGTGGCCAGATATTTGAATTAATTTAATAGCCTACTGTCAAATTACCTAAGTGAATACGTAATCGTTCATTTAGTTAATTACAAGTGACGACCACCATAAATGGCTTATGTTGGGGAAACGTATGATCTAGTTTAAATGGACCCTCTTAGCGTGTTCATTGGTTAGGGTTGGGTTTTTCTAACTTTTAATGCAATTGGATAATTAAATTCCTACGGTCTTACCTAGGGTTGTTATCTGGTTAGGGAAGCAGTCAACGGTCGTATCTTTGGTCATTTAAAAGTAAGGAAAAATTGGTTGTCAGAGCTTGTTGATAACTATAACTAACCTAGTGACGAATGATTGAATTATTCTTGCATCAATGATCGAATGATTGGACTGTGCCTGAGAAGTTGTTCCTTTGGGTAGAAATTTCACTACTTGCATTTTTATTAAATCATTCTCTAGTTGATATTTGGTGATTATTCATTTAGTATTTTGGATTTCATTTTCTACATTTACTTATTTTATTTCTAGTTCTATTCCATCCAAATCCCCCATTTTTACTGTGACCTGCAAAGAAACAATTTTTCCCACTGCCTCGAGAGAGACACCCTACTTGCCACTTTACAAATTAATTAAATTCTCAATTTCTGGTATATCGGATTAAGTAAACTCCTTGGAATCAGGGTGAAGCTAGTAACCCATTGCACATCCGGAGTCCCTACTCCAGTACCAGATTTAACTCGGGAGTATTCCTGTGGACAGTTAGGTTTTAATATTTATTATTGTACAGGTTCGGCACCTGTCAGATACCTTCACATTTAGAGTAAGCCAACCAGAGATCGAGAGAAAGACAGAGAGGGAGAGAGATTGAGGGAAATTCTCTGAAAAGTATCCTGCTTGTCTTGCGGGATATTCAAGAATTTTGAAAGCGGTGATTTGATCATTTCCAAGCAAATATCAGAGTGGGATAACCTATGGAATTCTGTCAATTACTTTCAGCGCTCAAAAAATTGTGGAAAGGTGAGAGGTTTTTTGATGTGGACATCCAGGAACTTCGCATGAGGTTGTTAGGCCAATACTGTGTGGAATTGCCACTGCCTGATCTAAACAAAAAAATTAAATCCATCATAGGCACACTAGCCTACTACCTCACCCATAGAGGTAGACCTAAGCCAAATTTACATCACCTAAGCAATGACCTTCAACTGAAGCTAGCATCTTTTGAGCAGTCTCCTTCGCTTTGCCAAAATGCAAGGTAAGCAGGTGCAATCGGCAGACGTCGTGGTGCACTGTCCATTTCTTGCTGTAAATGCCGAGTGCAACTTCAATCTGAAAAATCCGCTGCTTGTCCTGCAATTTTTTGATGTCTGAATGTGCTCAAATGTTGTTAGACAAACAGCTTTGCAAGTATCAAGTAGGTCAAAGGGAGTGTGTGTCTTTAAATTCACCTTAAATTAGAAGTAATAATGTACAATCTGCTTGCTAATCTTGCCGTAAGGAGTCTCCTGTTGTTACTTCTAGTGATTTTCAACAGACCACAAAATGTGGTGAGAGTGCAGAATTTTCCTCACTAGACCAACTCTGCTTATTGGATCCTAGCTTTAATTTGTTTCATTAGTGTGATCCATGAGATCCACTTCATCACGATTCCAACTATTGAAATGATTGAGGCGATGTCCTGTCACGATTCTGCTATGTGTTTAGTAAAGCAAATAGAAGAACAATAGGTAAACATGGGAAGTGAGGCTCTAAATATTGTAAAGTATTAAATGTTGTGATCCGCATTTTCTTTCTTATGTCAGAAAGCAGAATCAACTTCTTCACATCATAAATAGAGTGAGAAGTGAAGCATACGGGTGTGTCCAATAGTTGTTACGTTTGCAAGGAGAGTCCACACAGATTTGGACTCTACATGTTAGGTTAGAAGTACAACTCCATTAGTACTTGTATATGTTAAATCAGACAGGATAAACTTATTTCTCAAATTTACCAATTGTGATTACAGTGGTAAGCGTTTTCCTGCATTAATAGTTTCCAAAGCTTTTTGCAATTATCTGCTACTAATTCTCTTCCCCTATTCCTTCAGTATAATTTTGTTAGAGTAGAATAGACTTTGTTTCTCAGCTCTGAACAAATAGTTTAGAAATCCATTTATTTTTTACTTCCGTTATTTTATTTTATTTTAGTTTGTTAGGCTCTATAAATTGGATATGAGCTAAGAAATTGCTCCTACTTCTGCTATTGCTGTGATTCACTTTGGATTTTCTTTTCTTTTGCCTTTTTTTTTTCTTGTTTGTATTAGGTAATCGAAAAGGGAGGAAAATCCCACTGAGTGACTGTTGGAGAAAGTCGCGCACAGATCAAAGTTTCTAATTCCAAGAAGTGCAGAAACAAACAAAAACAGGGATTCAATTTGATGAGTTTTAGGATCCGTTAATTGCAAGGTTTTGGGATCCATTGATTTCCCTCATTTTCCTTTGTTTCTTCAGCTCTGTTGCAATCCTGATAACAGTCAGTGTAAAAAGTCACAGCAACTTCAATCTGAGAGAACATCATGCTTTTCTGGCATCTTAGTGAGGTTGCAGTACACTCAAATGCTGTGGCTTTTCAATAAATCGCCCTCATAGCATCAAGTAGGCAAGTCAAGGTGATTGTGTATATAAAACCAGCTTGGACCAGATGTGGGCATGTTCAATTTGCTTGCTAAACTGGTCTGAGGGAGCTCTTCTGCTTCTAGTTTTATGTTCTAGAATCAACATTATGTGGTGACTGAAAAGATTTTTGCTCTTTTGACTAGTTTGCTTATTGAATCTGAGCGTATTAATTTTTTCCATTTTCCCCTGTTTTTCTCAATCTTGGTAGATGAGTTTGTTCCTGCTTATCTCTGCTTCTTGGCAGAGTTTGTTATGCAATGTTCATATAGATTGTTCAAAACTTTACAGTTCTTTGTGTTTTAGGCTTGGCCCTTAGCCATCATGTTTTGACATCTTGATGTACATATATAAGCCAACTTGAAAAACTTTCAGATGTTGGGATTGGAGTACTTCTTTCATTTCTTGAAGACGAACCATTTAATGTGGTTCCAACAACTACTCTTTGGTGTGTATGTTTGAGAGAATCTTTCATAACGTTTCTCTCTGAAATGTTTCATGATTCTAGATTATCCCTCTAGTTGATTCACTGAAAGCTGCCAACAGTTTTTTGAGTTGGGGGAAATGAGGAAATTAAAAAACAAAGAATGAGTCTTCTAATTTTAGTGGTTTTTAAGAATCACCAAAGTGAGGTGACGGCGAAGATTTTTTTTCTCATTTGGTTGGTTTTGCTGATGGACCTTGGCTTAATTCTCTGCTTTGTACATGAACTTGTACCTGCTTGTCTCAGCTTTTGGGCAGAGTTTATTATGCAATGCTCTTGTAGATTGTGCAAAACACTTCTTGTGTTTTAGACTTGACCATTAATTAGCCATCCTATTCTGACATTTTGATGTAAAAATATCTCAGATGTTGTGATTAGAATGTTTTCTTCTAGTGAAGATCAACAGTTTAATATGGATTGAATAACTACACTTGTTGTGTATCTTTTATAGAATCTTTCACGAGGTTTTTCTCAGAAATATTTCACGATTCTGGATTATCAATCTAGTTGATTCAGTAAAAAGCCGCTGAAAATTTTAGGAGGTGGAGGATATGAGCAAATTAAACAAGGGAAAAAAATTTTGATAAATGGATTTATTACAACATTATTTCAGGTCTGACTTCCCCAAGTTGCATCCTAAGTAGGTATCTTTGAACTATATCCCTATCGTCTGTTAGCAGGTTCAGTATCTTTCTCTAGTGGAACCTCTCCCCTGAAAATTTCATGCATGAATGCTCTGATTATTATTATTTTTATTTTTTTTCGTTTTCCTTCCAGGTCTTTCGTTTGCAAGTTCCTAAAGGAGCATCACAAATCAACAAACTATTGGAGCATGCATTGACAACGTGATAATCTTCTTGGATTGCTGGCCTGCACAAATTGCCTCAGCGGGGCAAGGTTCTTGGCCGAAACTTTCTGATCTCTAGTGTACTGTTATCTCACTCATCTTGGATTTCTGTTGCTTTTCTTGGGAGCCATTTGGTTCGAATTCCACTATCACTATCACTATCGGTATCATAGAATGGTCAATGATAATGAGTTTTAATGAAAACTCATAGTGTGTTTGTTAATATGGAATGGATTTTATAATTTATTATTTTTATTTTTCATTGTTTCTTTTTATCTTTTCTTTTTTCTTTCCATTTGTTGAAACAGTAGCATTTTATTTTCTTATTTTTGCATTTTATGAGAATAAAGGGTAATTAAGATGATTTAAAAAGAATAACATGGGCAACTAAGATGATTCCCTAGTAAAAAGTGGTTAATCAAAAAACCCATAGAATAGGCCTATTATTCCCATAAATTTATTCCCATTGACCTCAACCAAACATTTTATATAGGTATAATTGATTTTGAAACTCATGGTGGGGGTTGAAACCTATTTACCAAACACCCCCTTGATCTTCTTCTCTACAGAAAGGCCCTGGATTCCGGGGTTGTATCTCACCAGCCTGCCATCATTTTGAATGCGTGCTCCATAACTTTTCCTTTTGCACTATCTACAAGTAGCCATTGCTCCTCATGAAGCCAATCTCTCAATTATATCGGGAAGACACGGAGCAATAGAAATTGCATTTGCTCCTTTTTGCATCCACGGTTGCTGGTTCCCAAGTTTGTTTCTGCTGATACAATTTTTTTGTGAGCTTGGCGAAGTTTTGAATTAGAGTCGTCGGGTATATACATGGTAGGAAACTAGTCCTATGGAAGTTTAATGACTCACAAAGTATGTCTTTCGGATTGCATTTAACTTTTTCTTCCTCTTTTTTTTTTTTTTTTTAGCAACAATTTTCATTTCGGTACTAGATGCACGGGGACTATTTCAACTAAAGGGTATTTGAAGAATTATTTTCGTTACTTGAGTTTTAAGAAATCAAACAACGAAAAAAAGACATAATTAGTAAAGATGAGAGTTTAAAAAATAAAAAATCTTTTCTAATTGAAATCTACCTTTCTTCAAAGCGTTCTTGTAAATGATTACCTTCATAAAAATGTTTTATATAAATATTATATACGGAAAGGCTAGAATTGTTCAAAATGAATTTTAAAGTGCATAAACATATTTTCTTCCACCCCTACTTGGAAATATTCTAGTACATCTTTAATTTTGTAAAAAGGAAGGAAAATAAGATACAAGTCATGTGTTACAGAAAATGTGCCTGAAAAGGTCCAAAATATTAATTATTAACAAATGCAATGTAAATGTCAGCATCAAAATGCTAAAACTCAAAATGGGTAGAATAGGGGGAAAAAAGAAAAGTAAATAAGATTTACAACCTCTACATGTGATTTTGATCAATGACAATTGGGTTCGTCTCCATAAGCAAGAGATAAGTGCTAAGTTCCAGACTTCCAACAAAGTAAAAACGAAAAAACAATAAAGACAAGTTTATAAATGTGATTTGTATTGTCTGAGTCTATTTGTATGTAGACAAGTTTTCTCATTATCTAAGCAGCTTTGTTGACTAGAAGATACCAATTCAATAGATTAAGGATCGAATATCATGAAAAAAAGCTTTTTTATTAGATTGCTCATAATTTAATCGGGTGATTCCTCAGTCCACCTATGCTTGGTTGGTCTTGCTCAATAATTACTCATTTTTTAATCTTTTGAACAAAAGACTGTTTGTCTTCACTCTTGGTCTTTGTTGGCCACACAGGACAACGAAAGATTCTTGCAATACTAACCCCCAAAGTCTGTTTCTATCCTGAAGTCTCTGACAGTAAACTAATTAAATGTTACCGTAATTTTATACTATTAAAAAGTTATTTGTTTTAATTAATAAGTCATTCATTTCTAAATCAAGATGTCTATAAAATGTTGTATGTTATATGTATGGGTAATTAAGTAAATATAGTAATATTTTTCATTCCGTTCCAATTTCTCAATATGATCATACCAGATATTGGAAAAGAAATTCACATTCTATTCTGATTTAGTTACTAAATAGTGAGTAATTCTCTACCCGTTCCGGCAAAAAAAGCATTTTAGATGGAAAGACTTTTCCGTTTCAAGTGTTTTCAACACATCAAATGGGGAGTCAATTGTAAAACCTGGCATTTGAAAGAAAAGAAAGACTAACATCACTCTTGACTATTAAGTTTTATATTTGATGTAAATTTCCTTTCAGGAGTATTGAAAGGTAAGATATTTATCAACGGTGATTGGAGCTCATCTTTACACAGGCAATAGATGAATCTCAAAGTTTAAATGTTTGATCAAAATTAAAAAAAGAAGGGTGTGTAATGAGAAAAGTTTTCTACTTGATACAGGTCTAAGACGAAGAACTCTCTTCAACCTACATGTATGTGATTTATTTTATCTGAATCTATTTGATTAGGGACAAGTTGTTTTTATTATATAAACAGCTTGGCTGACTGAAAGTAACCAATGTAATAGATTAATGAAAACAGCTTGGCTTTTGGTCTTTCATCTTTGGTTGGGACAGAGGAAGTTGCTAGGAATGTATAATTACACTTTCTTTCAACTTTTCTATTACTGTTTTCAAGAAAGAGGATTAAAGTATCTTTCCCTGACAAATAAATGACTACATACATACATATCATTCTGCAAGGCCAAGCTTCAGTCTTCTACCCAGTTTTGATCCTTAGGCCCGGCAGAGGCTCATTTGCATTGTATGGGTCACCAGCAGCAGCATCTTCCCTTGATAAAGTTTCAAGTGGATGGAGTAAAAGTCTTGCGATCAATGACGGACGCAGAATTTTGAGTTTGAGAAGGTGAATAGACGAGTAAGAAATAGTTAAAAAAAAAATCATAACAAATGAAGTGTACTAAAAATAAATTCAATAAATAACTAATAAATGAATATTTTTAATAATCAAAGAATTCAAATAAAGCAAAACATGAAAGTTAATCTTGTCTTCACAAAGATTGGATATTTGAAATGGGTTAAGTGTTTTTACTTCTATAGTTCTTTTCTAATTCAAATATAAATATAATTCTAGTCATCTTTGTCATCTGTTTTTTCTATTTGTATAATGTTTTCCTAATTTTAACTGTTAAAAGACAGTTTGGTTAACAAATATCTATTAGACACTATAAAAAAAGGGAGACTTGGGTGTTAAGTTTTTAGAAAAGTGTAACTAATTCAGAAAAGCATCATAATAATTCAGAGATAAAATAAAATGTGAATGTGTATGCTCACATAATAATTTAGGTGTGATTTAAACATCTACAGGTGCCCACTAATGGGCACTCGTTAAAAAAATGGATAAAAAGAAATTACAAGTTTGTTTATTTTATGAACTTATATAAAAAGAAATTAGTGTTTCATTAGGGTAATACATACAACTTATCTTATTAATCTTACCCTTCGTTTGGTACGATAGAAAGGCCTAGAATGGAAAGGTCTTTCCACCCAGAATTCTTTTCCTGCCAGAATGGAGAGGAAAAAATTTATCATTCCAGTGTTTGGTAACCAAATCAGAATGGAATGTTAATTTCTTTTCCCATGTTTGGTATAATCATATTGGGAAGTCAGAATGGAATGGTAAAAACTACTATATTGACTTAATTGCCCTTATATATAACATTCTATACACATCTTGATTTAGAGACAAATGAATTATTAATTAATAAATAACTTTTTAATAGCATAAAATCACAATAACTTATTAAGTGAAAACATAACTTTTTAATAGCACACAATTACAATAGGTGAATACTAACTATAATACAATTGCAATAGGTGAATACCAGTTGTAACTAAATTAAAATTTTAAATTACATGTATGTTCAATCCCGTGTATTTTTCATGCATGTTAAATCTGTCATTCATGCATGTTAAATTCTTTACCCTTTATTTGCTTTTGGATGATTTTAAGAACTATTTGTAAATAGAAAAATGTAATTGTGCCTTAATAAATAATCTAGTGGGTTTACTCTTTTTTTAAAAATTTTTTAATTTCATATGAATGCATTTTGGCATGTTGTTGTTTGTTTAAATTAACAAATGTTATCATATAATCCAATATTGTGAATAAAAATATATTAAAAATGTCAACTGAATATTTTATTTCAAAGTAAAAAGAAAGAAAAGTTTAAATAGAATTAAAATTATTCCTAAATAAAAAAGTAGTAGACTTATTAACTAAACTCACAAAATAGACCTAATATTTGACAAAGTAAATGACAAATTAATATATATATAAAAGATAAATAGGTACATAGGAACTAGAGATATAGAATATAGAAAGATAATCTTGACTCTTATAATTTAGTTATTTATTGGATAGAGTTGGAATGGCCTTCCCCTAGATTTTTGTGAGGAATGGGATTCCAAGAAAAAGTTGGAATAAGCTTTCTAGGGGAAAAGGACTTTCCAGGGGGAAAGAGCCATACCAAACACTAGAATGGAATGAAGAAGTTGGAAAGGCCTTTCCATTCTAGACCTTAGATCTTTCCAACGTACCAAACGAGGGGTTAAAGTAGTAATAATGACAGATGACGAGAAACTAAAGTTGATTTCTTGTAGGTTATTTTTTAATATAAGGAAAGTAGAGTTATTGTGTGATACTTTTGAAGAAGTAATTAAAGAAAATAAACAATGTAACTAACAATAAACATGTTTGGGTGAACAAAACAATAGAGTTTTAAGTAAAATCTACTATATGAGAAACTTTCAGAAAGATTGAGGGGACGGTTGCCCTTGCCCGCCCCCCTCTATGTCCATCATTGCTTGCGATATTATCACTACCATACCATGCCCCCAGCATCTTTCCTCACAACACATGCAAAATGGAAGAAATCAAATTCAATCATGATGTTTCCTTAGGGCCAACGGGAATAAATCAATGGGAATGATAAGCTTTTTTATGGGTTGTCTGATTAATCACATCCCATTAGGGAGTCATATTAATTTCCATCTTATTATTTTTAAACGTAAAAAGAAGAATATAAAATGCCACCATTTCTACTAGTTTCAACAAAGGGGAAAAAAAGAAAAGAAAAGATAAATAATGAGAAAAATAATAAATTGTTAAACTCATTTTATATTAACAAACACACTATGAATTTTTATCAACATCTATTATCATTGACGATCCTATAATATCTACGGTGACAGTAACTATAGAATTTGAACCAAATGACTGCCAGTTTTGATCCTTAGGCCCGCTAAATTTACGTTGCAAAGGCTGTCACCAGCAGCGTCTTCCCTTGACAATATTTTTTTCCCATTGTAGTGATAACAATGCAAGACTTTTCCTTCTTCCACTTGAAACTTTATCAAAGGAAAGATGGTGGGGGAAGATGCCCCACTACTAATAGTTAATCAATATAGAAATTTTGAATCTGATGAACAAATGTTTAAAAAACTAGCATGCTTCTTTTTTAAACATTAAAGTGACCAATAATTGTAAGTCTTCTCCACTTTTGATCCTTATTCACGTGGCAGAATGTCATTGGTGTTGTGGGCACCAACTGCACACGCCTGCCTTCCGTTGGTACCATCTTCCCTTGACAAAGTTTCACCAGCAGCAACAAGGAAAAACTCTTGCAATTACCTCACCCAGACAGACATAGCATAAGCACGCAGATATATTGAAAAAAAAAAAGGTCTTGATTCTTGACGGCAGTGCGTGACTGCTGCTGTTAGATATATAAGAAAGCTGTAGATCTTGAATATCAATAGCTACAACACACAGAAATATGACATCGGAGCAAAAAGCAGACACCATGATGAGCATCTCCTCCAGCAGTAGCACTAGTTGCTTTGACGATGCTTTAGATCGTGTGGGCTTGTTTGAAAAGAATTTAGTCCACGAGTTGAACGTGAAGAGGGCTTATATTCTTGATTATGGTCTTAAAGAGAATCTAATGCTACTGAAGATGGAACTACGTCTATTGAAAACCATTGATCTGTCTATTAGAGAGTGTAGAAGGAGGAGCAACCAGGGTACGTGTTTGGGATATGATAAGGAGAACAGGGGTGATGCTAAGTCTGACAGTTTGAGACTTAGCAGTATTTCGTCTACGATTCAAGATCTGGGTATGGAGATACTGCTGGGCCTTGACTCTGTTCTTTTAAAATATGATCAGTCTGGTACATTAGCTTTTTGTGACATCAATCGTGAGCTCACCAAAATCGAGAACAATATGAGGTGTTTTTTTGAGACGGATATCAAGGAATTCAACATCACCAATTTCTTGCTCTGCTATTCGCTGGGAGATTCGCAGCTAGTTATGGATTTCATTGACTCCATTTCAAAGAATCTGAAAGATCTTTGCAACTTTGGTACAGCTTTGAAAATTGAACTGGAAATTCTTCAAGAGGAGCTAATGTTCTTGAAGAGTTTCATTCGTTTTGCCATGCTTCAGGGCGTTGAGGTTCAGCAATCAAAAGATCTGTTGGTTCACGCTGAAGTTGTGGCTGTCAGTGCTGCAAGGCTGATGTGCAGACATTGGCTTCAGATAAATAATAAAAAGGTGTTCTACAATGGGATGAAACCTGAAATTTCTGAGCTGATACACAAGAAGATTGATCCTGTTGACCCCCAAGTCCGGGAAATTTATATCCATGTCTTGATAGCTTCCAAGTCATCAAGATCATCCGACACTTTTGCTGTGAAGGAGAATAAGCATCTAGTGGCTGAATTTATTGATTATCTCCTGCATAGACTTGCGGAACTCTTAGAATCTTATACAAGTTTCCTGGTTCCAGTGAAAGATCAAATGCTAAAACTCCATGAGGGACTAAGATTCTTGATTATCATTCTTAGCAGGCAGCAGGAGAAGTTCGATGAGTTAAATGATGAGATGAAGGATCTTATTGGAGTTGTGGTCTGTGATGCAGGTATTGTGATTTTCTCCCTTTCTGTGAAGGAAATGAGAGAAGGCTTGCACGAGGAAACAGATTTGGCGCTTTCTCAATTGCTCAAAGTGCTCAAGTCGATCATGGCTGAAGTTGGACAAATTTATTCACTACCACCATCATCATCATCACTTAGTTTCCCTAGGACTAATGAGCTCGGCTCTCTTGATTTTCTTCTACAAACTCTCAAGGAACTAGCAAGTTCTACAGCTGATTCAAATGATCAATTGCGCACAATCCTAGAAGATCTTGTATTCTTAAGATCTTTTTTAGGAAATATTGTGGAGCAACGCAAACAGAATGAAAAACTCCAAGCTCTTTGGAGTCGTGTTATGCAGGTTGCATACAGTGCAGAAATAGAAATTGACTCTGCAATGGTTGGTGATCAACAGGAACACTGGCTAGATGCTGTTGCTAGAGATATCAAGCTTGTGAAGAAACAGGCCAAAGGGATTCATGATAGCATAAGATATGATGGTGAACGCCAAAGTCTAACCAAGAGTACCATTCACATGCCACCACAAGTCACTGCTCCAACATTTAATGAAGCTTTGGTAGGTCTCAATGACGAGGTAGAAAGTATAATTGATAGACTTATGAGAGGATCAAGCCAGTTCGATGTTGTTGCCATCGTGGGTATGGCTGGGCTTGGTAAGACAACTTTAGCCAATAAAGTCTACACTGATCCTTCAATAAAATTCCACTTCCATGTTTGTGCTTGGTGCACTGTTTCTCAAGTGTATACCAAGGACAATTTGTTACTGCAGATTTTGCGTGTTATTGATTCTAGGAGTTCGGACCAGTGCCGGGAGATGAAGGAAGATTGGGATCAAATGTTGTACAAGCGTTTGAAAGGGAAGAGGTATTTTGTTGTTTTGGATGATGTTTGGGACATTGATGGGTGGAATTTGTTGAAACACTCATTCCCAAATGACTGCAACGGAAGCAGGATACTCTTAACCAGCAGATTTCAGGATTTGTCTTTGCAAATTAAACCTGATAGCCAGCCTCACCATCTTCGCCCACTTACTGATAAGGAGAGTTTTGAATTGCTGCAGAAGAAGCTATTTGCCAAAGACGATTGTCCTCCAAATTTGAGTGAAGTCCTAGTGCACATAGCAGAAGTCTGTAAGGGCTTACCTCTGGCAGTTGTCCTTGCTGCTGGAATTCTTGCTGCTACTGAGCAAGATTGCTTTGAAGAAGTTGCAAGACATCTAAGTTCCAGCATTTTTGTTGATGATGAGGACTGCATGAAGACAGTTGAGCACAGCTACAATTATTTACCTGATTATTTGAAACCATGTCTTCTTTACTTTGGTGCATTTCAGGAAGACCAAGACATTCCCGTCCGAAACTTGTTATGGCTTTGGATGTCTGAAGGATTTGTGCAAAAGGTTGAAGGAAAGAGCTTAGAGGATGTGGCAGATGAATACTTGATGGATTTAACTAGGAGAAGTTTAGTAATGACTACCCAACAAAGATCTTTAGGTGGGAGCAAAGTTTGCCGAATTCATGATTTGATATCTGAGTTTTGTGCAGTGAAAGCAAAAGAAGAAATTTTCCTACGGAATGTACTTATGGATGACCTTCCTGCTTTTGCTGGACAGTGTAACCTCCACCGACTGGCTATTCACCCTAGGAGATTGGGTCTGGGACTTACAAAGTCAAGGCTATTTCTTCCCCATTTGCGTTGTTTGCTCTTCCTTGATGATAGAAGTGACGTGGAACTGGATAGAATTGGGTTCAAAATTCTTCTGTCATCTAAACTTATTAGAGTGTTGGACTTGGGGAGCAAATGGGCTTTGAGTAGATATTTTGAAAGGGAAGTAGTATTCTTTGTTCACTTGAGGTATTTGAGCATTGGGTGGAGCGGTGATTGTATCCCATCTGCAATAGCCAACCTCTCAAGGTTAGAAACATTTGTGATAAACCCTTCACGCTCTCGATGTTCTTATTTATTACCTGACACTATTTGGAACATTAAAACATTGAGGCATCTTGTCACACTAGGGTACAGATGTGGTTTCAGATTTGCCATCAACAATCTTGAAGGCTTCCCGGATTTAGAACATTTGGAAACTTTATCCCTTGCAATCGATCCCTCTTTTCAAAGCTTGCAAAATATATTGAAAAAGATACCGAGCATACGCAGGCTAAAATGCCTGGATGTCGAATACAGAGTACGCTATGGGACTCTCGTGCTAGACTGTGAGTTAGAATCATTGACGATGAGCTATCTCGAAGGATATGAGTTTGAATTCCCATCGAATTTGAGAAAGTTGACTCTCTCAGATAATTGTCAGCCATGGAGTGAAATTTCAGCAATTGGAAAGCTGCCCAACCTTGAAGTGCTCAAATTATGCTGGAATTCCTTTGTGGGGAACAAATGGGAAATGGAAGAAGGGGAGTTTCAAAACCTCCGATTCTTAAAATTGTCGTGCTTGGACATTCGGCGGTGGACGGCCTCTTCTAATAATTTTTGCTGTCTTGAGAAATTGGTCTTGGATGATTGTCATCGGCTAGAAGAGGTACCTCCTTGTTTGGGGGAAGCCGTCACTCTTAAGATGATTGATGTAAGAAGGTGTTCTGAGTCTAGCGTAAATTCTGTGAAGCAAATTCAGCAGGAACAGCTGGATTTGGGAAATAACGATCTAAAGATCATTATTAATCAACGAAATTGTTGATGGTCCACGTCTGCTTCTTAGTGCCAGTTCAGAAAGAGAGTCGATTTCCTCATCGCATTTTGCAACGAGTGCCGTTCGTGTACCTTCTTCAGTGGGCAGAGAGTCGCTAAGGCGGAGTGGGTTCTACCTCATGAGGTTAGACATACTATGCTGTTCTATTTGTATACGTTCAATCAGTTCAATTCTATACCTTTTCATGTTTCTCGATGCACTTTCTGAGCTTCCCACTTGATTTGATTAGTCATGCATTTATGAAGACAACATTGTCTATCAAACATGTTTCGATACTATTCTGCTGTTCTTATTTGTTTCAACATTTCATATAATATGTTTTTGATCAATTATCCCGATTTCTAAAATTTTCTTGGATATGGCTCCAGATTTGTGTGATCATTAAAAACAGCTGGGCACAAGCGTACATGGCAGTACATTTATCTATTCTTGTTATGTATTCCAGTGAGAGTACTAATGTTCTTTTTGATTTTCTGATTGACCCGACACTTTCTGATTGAAATGCCAAGAAGGCGGTATGCTATTGGAACCTTGTTGTGTAGAATATGTATGTATTGACTACCCCGAGCCTGGTGAGCACGAGGATTTTGCTGTTTTTTCCTCTTTTCTTTTTCAATTTTTACCATCTAGGTACATCACTTTGTTCTTGCTTGTCACTGTTCTTCCACAGTTTTGTTATGCTATGTTTCTGTAGTATGTTCTGGACTTTGTAAACTAGTTCTACTTTAGACTTAGCGTTAACCATATTCTTCTGACACCTTGATACACGTAAAGAAGCTAAAATAAACAAATTTTCATATGTTCAAGTTAGATTATATTCTTTATTTCTTGAAGACGAACCCGGTTAATGAGTACTATATGCAATCTTTAATAATACCTTTAGATTTTGCCTGGAAAATCTAACTGATTTAGAGAAAGATGCTAAAAATTTCTGGAGGTGGAACAGAAGAGGAAGGGAATTTAATTTTGACAAAAGGAAACATTACAGAATTTAGTTTTAGTATGTAGTCTGTTACTTTATTCTTTATCCAACTTAGTATGCAGTCTGACTTCCCATTTGGCTTCTGCAGTTTGTGTGTGAGAGAGAGAGAGAGAGATGTAAATGATGGCCACTTTCAGTTTGTTGACTAATCATGAACCAAAGTTCAAGTTTCAACACCCTTAAGAAACTAAAGAGGTTTGATTTAATTTCCGCAATTCTAGTTAATCACAGCTATTGTGAATCCTAGGAACTATTTCGGTGAATTTGTGTCCTAATAAGCTCCATCAGTACTTTGAATTTTTCTCATCAAAGAGGAAGAGAAGGAGAAAAGAAAAAAGGAAAAAATTAGATGGAAGAGAAGAATATACCAACTTCTGCCTGTAGATCAACTGCCAGCTAAGGGAAGATGAAAACTACTGAAAGCAAGAATATCAATTTTATGAATATCCTGAATAAATGTCCCATTAATGTATACCTGTTGGAATCGGACATATGAGTTTTGAGGAAGAGACAACAGGCTAAAGTGTTTTTGCAAATTGCTATAGCAAATGATGTCCAAAGTGGCACTAGCATTCAAACATGCCATGATGCCACTGGCACAATTCAGTGTCAATTCATTGATAAGTTTGCACAAGTCAATTTTCTAATGACTTAGATGGTGAACTACTTCACCATTGATCGTAAGTTGCTAACTGGTAGTGCATCATCCATGCAGCATCTGCTCTTTGGGAATGGTCATTAAAGATGTTTCTGCAGCATCTACCTCTCTTTCTCCCCTCTCCCCCTCTCCCTCCCTTCTGGTAGTTGACAGGGAAGAGAGAGTACAGGAGTGGAAAGTTATCTGGAAGTTAGTCTGACAGTCATTATCTGTAAAGAAAGCTGATGCTGAAAGCTGGCACATTTTCTGTCTTGTGCCATTTGAAACTGATCTGAAATATTTTGTTGCTAAACTGGACCAGCCAAACTGGCTTGATCATTTCTAATTCTTTTTCTACATTGCTCAAAAGTGTAAAGAAGATAATGACAGTCGTTCAGGTGTTCCTTCATATTGTTATTAGCCATTAATCAAGGATTTACTTCACCTACTTCATGTTTTATAGTCGACATGTGTACTCTGTTCTTTCCCAAATCTTCCCCTTTTTTGATGACGAAACCCCAGAGCAGATGGTCAAATTTAGTGTTTGCCTTGTGGTTTTACCCACTACCTAGCTTAGATAATCCTGAGGCCTGTAGTTCAATTCTCTAGTGCTTACTTTTTCCCCACCACTTGTTAGACTTATTCTCCCTTGAATTGAAAGGTTATTGTGGATTTTTTTCTTCTGTTCTATATCCTGGATTTTCCTTTTTGTTCCATTGCCTCGGAAAGCCGAAAGACAGCATATACATAAACCTTGGATTTCTTTTTGCAGGTCCTCCAAGAAAGAGCATCTGAATTTCAAACAGATATTGTAACTATCTACAAAATTTTTGCTGTAAATTGCCAGGTATAAAATCTCCTCTCTCTCTCTCTCTCTCTGCTCATATATATATATATATATGTATTGCCCTTCTACTAGTTCCTTTCATTAATTCAAATACCCTAATGCAGCAGAGTACTTTTACAGGAGGACAACAAAAATAAAACCGCGAACTACTGGTATGCATGGTTGACATGATAGTCCTTTTGCATGACTGGCCTGCACTGAATCCCCAACTAGGGAAGTATTTCTGATGCTGGCAAGGTTCTTGTTATGATCTCAGAAGAAATGAAAAGAAGGGAAAAAGAAGAGAGAGAGAGAGAGAGACGAGACTTGAAAGATGAGAGAAGAGAGAATTGTATTGAGAAAGAATGATTGTACAGTTGAGTATATTCAGATAATGAATTCTGTACAACGAACTCCTATTTATGCAGAATATCTATGCAAGTGGATCTTCTGCTGAGTCAGCATTCCACTGGTTAGTTAGTGCTTGTTAACTAACTTCCTTCCAGATTTATTCCCTTAGCCATCTGAGCATGCATCTATCATAACAATTGCCCTCCTTTAAAAAAAATCCTAGTCTCTAGGATTTGAAGGATGGAAACTGAGCTTGAAGCACTGTTACATCTTCCCAAGTGGCCTCCTCAGCACTCAAATTTTCCCATGAGACCAACACTTGCTCTACTTCACGTTGACCCCATTGAATGACCCTCCCACCAACACAGCTGTTGGTTGCACCTTAACCTCCATAAAGTGATTTAACTGAGGAAGATTAGAGAGGTAGGGAAATCCCTAGAGGAAGGTTTCAAGAGAGAAACATGGAATACGTGGGATGTATTGCTGCCCCATCCGTAGTTTCAAATATGTTAAATACGCTCCAATTTTCTCAACTGATAAAAGGGCCCATAGTATTTGCATGACAGCGTCAAATTGTCCTTATAGCAACCGTGTTTGTTTGTGGCAAGGTTGGAGTTTTAGATATACCCACCTCCCCACCTCAAAACTCCTATCCGCTCTTTTCTTGTCAAAGATTCTCACATGCCATACCATTTTGAGCCTCTAAAAGGTTGTCCTTAGCAAGGCATTCCAATTGATTCTTTCTTTCCTAATCCTCCACATCACCAATCGACCGCTATCAAGCGTGATAAGAGCAACTGAAAGCTGGCTTATACCCATAGAGAGCTTGAAAGGTGTCATTTGAAGGCTACTATGGAAGCTAGTATTATACTACCATTCGCAAAGGGCTAAACACCTTTTCCATCACTGTGTTGGTGCCATTACACATCCCACGCTAGTAAGTTTCCACACACTCTGTTCACTCTCTCGGCCTCCATCCATATCCGGGGTGATAAGATGAAGTAAGATGCAGCTCACCCCATCATGGTAAACAACCAACTCGCCGTATAAGGTGCTAGTGAAAATTTTATCTCTATCCGAGACAATGGACAGGGGTAGACCATGCAGTCTAAAAACTTGATCCAAGAAAGCTTGAGCTACTGACTTGGCAGTGTAATGAGCAGGCATGGAAATGAAATGAGCATATTTCGTCAGTCGATCAACGACCACCATTATCACTTCGTGTCCCATAGATTTAGGGAGACCTTCAATAAAATCCATGGAGAGCTGCTGCCATGCCCCGATCGTATAACCTGGTTGAAGTAAACCCGATAACTACAATGCCTCCTTACCTTCTACACATCACATGATTGAACAAATTCTTCAACTTCCTTCTTCATTCTCGCCAATAAAAAATAGCTTTTCATCCTCCGAGAAGTCCCTTGATTTCCGAATGTCCACCAATAGGCACTCCATGCATACAAGATATAAGTTGTTGCCTCGTTGTTGGCAGCTCCAATGAATAACCTTCCTTAAACCTTATTACCCCGACTATAAGTGAAATTTGAATGCAGAGTCAGCTTCAGGGCCAATGTTACAAAAGTTCTTGGTTCTGGTCATCCCCATTGTAACTTTCGTCACTTTGGTCAGCCATAAAGGCTTGACAATCGAGATGGCTTGTAACTGGGGGTCCTTTTGATCAGATAATCTCCTTGACAAGGCATCGCTACCACATTCTCCTTTCCTCTTGTAATGAATCTCATAATCTAAACCCATGAGTTTAGCTTAGCCATTTCTCAAGGTAAAGGTAGATATTTTCTCATCCAACAAGTATTTTAAACTTTCATGGTCGCCTTAATGATAAAATGGGAACCCAATAAGTAATGCCGCCACTTGTTAACTCGCAATGAGGGCCAAGAGTTCTTTCATGCGGATAAGGCCTGGTTTTTTTGGCACAAAGCTTGGCTCATATAAGCTATAGGTCATCTGTGCATTAAAACAGCACCAATGGCTTCTTTACTTGCATCGGCTTCCAACAAAAGGTTATGAAGTTCCGCAAAGCTGAACCTGAGTCCTCGACATGGTTTCTTTTAACCGTTTAAAGCTAAATCAAGCTTCATTCCATTCAACTTGTTTTTTTAATAGCTTTGTAGGGTACTCGCAATACTCCATATCCCTTCACAAACCTTCGAATAACCCCACAATCCCAAAAATCCTCTCGTGTCCTTAATCGCATGGAGTGTGCAAGACACAGCATTGCTTCCACCTTAGCAGATCAGAGATACCCCTCCCAAGAATAATATATCCCTGATAGTCCACTTGTGTTTGACCAAAAGAGCATTTGATTTTTTGCTAATGAGTGGGCTCGTAAGGTGTTCAAGACAAGTGTTAATGTGTAAGGTGAGTTTCTAAATCGATCAGATTAAGATATCACAAAGAAAACTAGCACAAATTTTCTCGATAAAGGGTTCAAAAAACAGTTCATCAATGCTTGAAAGGTTGTTAGCATTGGTGAGCCCAAAAGGCATCACTCAAAAATTCATAAAGGCCAGTGAGTTCGGAAAGTCTGTTTTAAAGGTATCCAAGGGTGCATTCTCGATTTGGTGGTATCCCGATCTCGTCTATTTTGAGAAGATCTTTGCATTGTGAAGTTCATCTAGAAGGTCATCAATTATTGGGATGGGAAATTTGTCCTTGATAGTGAGGGAATTTATTGTCCAGAAGTCACTACATATCTCCAACTTCCCATCTTCTTCTTCTTGACGCAGGAGGCCGGGACGCTGAAGGGCTATGACGGGTATGATGATCCCAAGAGGCTACATTTCTTTTAATGGTCTATCTATCTCTATTTTTGGGTACTGATATCTATAAGGAGGGATTTTGAGGTTTGGCATTAGGTCATAATTTATGGTCAAAGGGTCTTAGCTGGAGGTAAGCGTTTAGGTTCTCAAACTGGCATAAGGCAAGGCTGTGGCGGGAATCTCAGATATTAGTTACCCGAGAGTCTTGTACTCCCACCATAGAGTGTTGCAAAAGCCGATTTGATCCTTTTCCTCATATTTTGAACAGCATCCCCTTGTCTCCCCACTTGACCTAGCTGTGTCCTGGACCACCTTTGCGTGAACACCTTGTCCCCTTTTATCAAACCCAATGTCACCTCCTTAAAATCAAAAGTCATGGGCTGTATGTTTTCATCCAATCAACACCCAGTATGAGATCATAAGGTTGTAAATTCGTAACGCATTACATCATGTTTAAAGTCATGACCTTGCATTCTCCACTTCATCTTGGGATCCACTCGTTGGCTACAACAACCCTTGCCATCGTTAATTTCAATTTGAAAGGTTGATGTGATTTGATAAGGTGAGCTTGAGTCTTGCTAGCTCCCGCTTAATGAAGGAACAGTAAATTCTCTCCATCCAAGAGTATTGACATTAGTACACAAAACTGAACGTATCAGGATTCCATATTTTAATTGGTACCGGACGAGTAAATGTCTCGATACCCCATGCAATGCAATCTCTACCTTTGGCTTTCTTGCTCCCTCAGATTCAATGATTTTCTCCCATTCTTCTTCCTCCTCCAAACTGGAGTCCCTCAAGTACAATGTAACTGGAACGAAGTGACAG
>CM023104.1:22911822-23001374 GCA_013103745.1 Gardenia jasminoides
AAGAAATTCATAGTCGTTCTTCCATTCTGGTGAATCTTTATCTTCCAACGGCACTCAAACGAAGTAAGCAAAAAGTAGTAATAATGGTCAGATGATCTAGAAACTAAAGTTGATTTTGTAGGTTATTTTTAATATAAGGAAAGAGTTATTGTGTGATAATTTTTGAAGAAGTAATTAAAGAAAATAAACAATGTAACTAACAATAAACATGTTTGGGTGAACAAAACAATAGAGTTTTAAGTAAAATCTACTATATGAGAAACTTTCAGAAAGATTGAGGGGACGGTTGCCCTTGCCCGCCCCCCTCTATGTCCATCATTGCTTGCGATATTATCACTACCATACCATGCCCCCAGCATCTTTCCTCACAACACATGCAAAATGGAAGAAATCAAATTCAATCATGATGTTTCCTTAGGGCCAACGGGAATAAATCAATGGAATGATAAGCTTTTTTATGGGTTGTCTGATTAATCACATCCCATTAGGGAGTCATATTAATTTCCATCTTATTATTTTAAACGTAGAAATATAAAATGCCACCATTTCTACTAGTTTCAAACAGGGGAAAAAAAAAAAGAAAAGATAAATAATGAGAAAAATAATAAATTGTTAAACCTATTTTATATTAACAAACACACTACTTAATTTTATCAACATCTATTATCATCATCCTATAATATCTACCTTGACAAAGAACTATAGAATTTGAACCAAATGACTGCCAGTTTTGATCCTTAGTCTGCTAAATTTATTGCTGTAAAGGCTGTCACCAGCAGCGTCTTCCCTTGACATATTTTTTTTCCCATTGTAGTGATAACAATGCAAGACTTTTCCTTCTTCCACTTGAAACTTTATCAAAGGAAAGATGGTGGGGGAAGATGCCCCACTACTAA
Organism: Gardenia jasminoides; assembly: GCA_013103745.1. Lineage (NCBI taxonomy): Eukaryota > Viridiplantae > Streptophyta > Magnoliopsida > Gentianales > Rubiaceae > Gardenia > Gardenia jasminoides. Next base: position 22,912,719 of record CM023104.1, read on the forward strand.
TAGTTAATCAATATAGAAATTTTGAATCTGATGAACAAATGTTTAAAAAACTAGCATGCTTCTTTTTAAACATTAAAGTGACCAATAATTGTAAGTCTTCCACTTTTGATCCTATTCACGTGGCAGAATGTCGTGGTTACCAACTGCACACGCCTGCCTCCGTTGGTACCATCTTCCCTTGACAAAGTTTCACCAGCAGCAACAAGGAAAACTCTGCAATTACCTCACCCAGACAGACATAGCATAAGCACGCAGATATATTGAAAAAAAAAAAGGTCTTGATTCTTGACGGCAGTGCGTGACTGCTGCTGTTAGATATATAAGAAAGCTGTAGATCTTGAATATCAATAGCTACAACACACAGAAATATGACATCGGAGCAAAAAGCAGACACCATGATGAGTATCTCCAGCAGTAGTACTAGTTGCTTTGACGATGCTTTAGATCGTGTGTTTGTTTGAAAAGAATTTAGTCCACGAGTTGAACGTGAAGAGGGCTTTATATTCTTGATTATGGTCTTAAAGAGAATCTAATGCTACTGAAGATGGAACTACGTCTATTGAAAACCATTGATCTGTCTATTAGAGAGTGTAGAAGGAGGAGCAACCAGGGTACGTGTTTGGGATATGATAAGGAGAACAGGGTGATGCTAAGTCTGACAGTTTGAGACTTAGTGTATTTCGTCTACGATTCAAGATCTGGGTATGGAGATACCTGGGCCTTGACTCTGTTCTTTTAAAATATGATCAGTCTGGTACATTAGCTTTTGTGACATCAATCGTGAGCTCACCAAAATCGAGAACAATATGAGGTGTTTTTTTTGAGACGGATATCAAGGAATTCAACATCACCAATTTCTTCTGCTATTCGCTGGGAGATTCGCAGCTAAGTTATGGATTTCATTGACTCCATTTCAAAGAATCTGAAAGATCTTTGCAACTTTGGTACAGCTTTGAAAATTGAACTGGAAATTCTTCAAGAGGAGCTAATGTTCTTGAAGAGTTTCATCTGCTTTTTGCCATGCTTCAGGGCGTTGAGGTTCAGCATCAAAAGATCTGTTGGTTCACGCTGTTGTGGCTGTCAGTGCTGCAAGGCTGATGCAGACATTGGTTTCAGATAAATAAAAAAAGGTGTTCTACAATGGGATGAAACCTGAAATTTCTGAGCTGATACACAAGAAGATTGATCCTGTTGACCCCCAAGTCCGGGAAATTTATATCCATGTCTTGATAGCTTCCAAGTCATCAAGATCATCCGACACTTTTGCTGTGAAGGAGAATAAGCATCTAGTGGCTGAATTTATTGATTATCTCCCTGCATAGACTTGCGGAACTCTTAGAATCTTATACAAGTTTCCTGGTTCCAGTGAAAGATCAAATGCTAAAACTCCATGAGGGACTAAGATTCTTGATTATCATTCTTAGCAGGCAGCAGGAGAAGTTCGATGAGTTAAATGATGAGATGAAGGATCTTATTGGAGTTGTGGTCTGTGATGCAGGTATTGTGATTTTCTCCTTTCTGTGAAGGAAATGAGAGAAGGTTTGCACGAGGAAACAGATTTGGCGCTTTCATTGCTCAAAGTGCTCAAGTCGATCATGGCTGAAGTGACAAATTTATTCACTACCACCATCATCATCATCACTTAGTTTCCTAGGACTAATGAGCTCGGCTCTCTTGATTTCTCTACAAACTCTCAAGGAACTAGCAAGTTCTACAGCTGATTCAAATGATCAATTGCGCACAATCCTAGAAGATCTTGTATTCTTAAGATCTTTTTTAGGAAATATTGTGGAGCAACGCAAACAGAATGAAAACTCCAAGCTCTTGAGTCGTGTTATGCAGGTTGCATACAGTGCAGAAATAGAAATTGACTCTGCAATGGTTGGTGATCAACAGGAACACTGGCTAGATGCTGTTGCTAGAGATATCAAGCTTGTGAAGAAACAGGCCAAAGGGATTCATGATAGCATAAGATATGATGGTGAACGCCAAAGTCTAACCAAGAGTACCATTCACATGCCACCACAAGTCACTGCCCAACATTTAATGAAGCTTTGGTAGGTCTCAATGACGAGGTAGAAAGTATAATTGATAGACTTATGAGAGGATCAAGCCAGTTCGATGTTGTTGCCATCGTGGGTATGGCTGGGCTTGGTAAGACAACTTTAGCCAATAAAGTCTACACTGATCCTTCAATAAAATTCCATTCCCATGTTTGTGCTTGGTGCACTGTTTCTCAAGTGTATACCAAGGACAATTTGTTACTGCAGATTTTGCGTGTTATTGATTCTAGGAGTTCGGACCAGTGCTGGAGATGAAGGAAGATTGGGATCAAATGTTGTACAAGCGTTTGAAAGGGAAGAGGTATTTTGTTGTTTTGGATGATGTTTGGGACATTGATGGGTGGAATTTGTTGAAACACTCATTCCCAAATGACTGCAACGGAAGCAGGATACTCTTAACCAGCAGATTTCAGGATTTGTCTTTGCAAATTAAACCTGATAGCCAGCCTCACCATCTTCGCCCACTTACTGATAAGGAGAGTTTTGAATTGCTGCAGAAGAAGCTATTTGCCAAAGACGATTGTCCTCCAAATTTGAGTGAAGTCCTAGTGCACATAGCAGAAGTCTGTAAGGGCTTACCTCTGGCAGTTGTCCTTGCTGCTGGAATTCTTGCTGCTACTGAGCAAGATTGCTTTGAAGAAGTTGCAAGACATCTAAGTTCCAGCATTTTTGTTGATGATGAGGACTGCATGAAGACAGTTGAGCACAGCTACAATTATTTACCTGATTATTTGAAACCATGTCTTCTTTACTTTGGTGCATTTCAGGAAGACCAAGACATTCCCGTCCGAAACTTGTTATGGCTTTGGATGTCTGAAGGATTTGTGCAAAAGGTTGAAGGAAAGAGCTTAGAGGATGTGGCAGATGAATACTTGATGGATTTAACTAGGAGAAGTTTAGTAATGACTACCCAACAAAGATCTTTAGGTGGGGAGCAAAGTTTGTGAATTCATGATTTGATATCTGAGTTTTGTGCAGTGAAAGCAAAAGAAGAAATTTTCCTACGGAATGTACTTATGGATGACCTTCCTGCTTTTGCTGGACAGTGTAACCTCCACCGACTGGCTATTCACCCTAGGAGATTGGGTCTGGGACTTACAAAGTCAAGGCTATTTCTTCCCCATTTGCGTTGTTTGCTCTTCCTTGATGATAGAAGTGACGTGGAACTGGATAGGAATTGTTCAAAATTCTTCTGTCATCTAAACTTATTAGAGTGTTGGACTTGGGGAGCAAATGGGCTTTGAGTAGATATTTTGAAAGGGAAGTAGTATTCTTTGTTCACTTGAGGTATTTGAGCATTGGGTGGAGCGGTGATTGTATCCCATCTGCAATAGCCAACCTCTCAAGGTTAGAAACATTTGTGATAAACCCTTCACGCTCTCGATGTTCTTATTTATTACCTGACACTATTTGGAACATTAAAACATTGAGGCATCTTGTCACACTAGGGTACAGATGTGGTTTCAGATTTGCCATCAACAATCTTGAAGGCTTCCCGGATTTAGAACATTTGGAAACTTTATCCCTTGCAATCGATCCCTCTTTTCAAAGCTTGCAAAATATATTGAAAAAGATACCGAGCATACGCAGGCTAAAATGCCTGGATGTCGAATACAGAGTACGCTATGGGACTCTCGTGCTAGACTGTGAGTTAGAATCATTGACGATGAGCTATCTCGAAGGATATGAGTTTGAATTCCCATCGAATTTGAGAAAGTTGACTCTCTCAGATAATTGTCAGCCATGGAGTGAAATTTCAGCAATTGGAAAGCTGCCCAACCTTGAAGTGCTCAAATTATGCTGGAATTCCTTTGTGGGGAACAAATGGGAAATGGAAGAAGGGGAGTTTCAAAACCTCCGATTCTTAAAATTGTCGTGCTTGGACATTCGGCGGTGGACGGCCTCTTCTAATAATTTTTGCTGTCTTGAGAAATTGGTCTTGGATGATTGTCATCGGCTAGAAGAGGTACCTCCTTGTTTGGGGGAAGCCGTCACTCTTAAGATGATTGATGTAAGAAGGTGTTCTGAGTCTAGCGTAAATTCTGTGAAGCAAATTCAGCAGGAACAGCTGGATTTGGGAAATAACGATCTAAAGATCATTATTAATCAACGAAATTGTTGATGGTCCACGTCTGCTTCTTAGTGCCAGTTCAGAAAGAGAGTCGATTTCCTCTCATCGCATTTTGCAACGAGTGCCGTTCGTGTACCTTCTTCAGTGGGCAGAGAGTCAAAGGCGGAGTGGGGTTCTACTTATGAGGTTAGACATACTATGCTGTTCTATTTGTATACGTTCAATCAGTTCAATTCTATACCTTTTCATGTTTCTCGATGCACTTTCTGGAGCTTCCCAATTCTTTGATTTGATTAGTCATGCATTTATGAAGACAACATTGTCTATCAAACATGTTTCGATACTATTCTGCTGTTCTTATTTCTTTCAACATTTCATATAATGTTTTTGATCAATTATCCCGATTTCTAAAATTTTCTTTGATATGGCTCCAGATTTGTGTGATCATTAAAAACAGCTGAGCACAAGCGTACATGCCAGCGACACTTATCTATTCCTGTTATGTATTCCAGTGAGAGTACTAATGTTCTTTTTTGATTTTCTGATTGACCCGACACTTTCTGATTGAAATGCCAAGAAGGCGGTATGCTATTGGAACCTTGTTGTGTAGAATATGTATGTATTGACTACCCCGAGCCTGGTGAGCACGAGGATTTTGCTGTTTTTTCCTCTTTTCTTTTTCAATTTTTACCATCTAGGTACATCACTTTGTTCTTGCTTGTCACTGTTCTTCCACAGTTTTGTTATGCTATGTTTCTGTAGTATGTTCTGGACTTTGTAAACTAGTTCTACTTTAGACTTAGCGTTAACCATATTCTTCTGACACCTTGATACACGTAAAGAAGCTAAAATAAACAAATTTTCATATGTTCAAGTTAGATTATATTCTTTATTTCTTGAAGACGAACCCGGTTAATGAGTACTATATGCAATCTTTAATAATACCTTTAGATTTTGCCTGGAAAATCTAACTGATTTAGAGAAAGATGCTAAAAATTTCTGGAGGTGGAACAGAAGAGGAAGGGAATTTAATTTTGACAAAAGGAAACATTACAGAATTTAGTTTTAGTATGTAGTCTGTTACTTTATTCTTTATCCAACTTAGTATGCAGTCTGACTTCCCATTTGGCTTCTGCAGTTTGTGTGTGAGAGAGAGAGAGAGAGATGTAAATGATGGCCACTTTCAGTTTGTTGACTAATCATGAACCAAAGTTCAAGTTTCAACACCCTTAAGAAACTAAAGAGGTTTGATTTAATTTCCGCAATTCTAGTTAATCACAGCTATTGTGAATCCTAGGAACTATTTCGGTGAATTTGTGTCCTAATAAGCTCCATCAGTACTTTGAATTTTTCTCATCAAAGAGGGAAGAGAAGGAGAAAAAGAAAAAAGGAAAAAAATTAGATGGAAGAGAAGAATATACCAACTTCTGGCTCGTAGATCAACTGCCAGCTAAGGGAAGATGAAAACTACTGAAAGCAAGAATATCAATTTTATGAATATCCTGAATAAATGTCCCATTAATGTATACCTGTTGGAATCGGACATATGAGTTTTGAGGAAGAGACAACAGGCTAAAGTGTTTTTGCAAATTGCTATAGCAAATGATGTCCAAAGTGGCACTAGCATTCAAACATGCCATGATGCCACTGGCACAATTCAGTGTCAATTCATTGATAAGCTTGCACAAGTCAATTTTCTAACACTCTAGATGGTGAACTACTTCACCATTGATCGTAAGTTGCTGCTAACTGGTAGTGCATCATCCATGCAGCATCTGCTCTTTTGGGAATGGTCATTAAAGATGTTTCTGCAGCATCTACTCTCTCTTTCTCCCCCCCTCTCTCTCCCTCTCTCTCCTTCTGGTAGTTGACAGGGAAGAGAGAGTACAGGGAGTGGAAAGTTATCTGGAAGTTAGTCTGACAGTCATTATCTGTAAAGAAAGCTGATGCTGAAAGCTGGCACATTTTCTGTCTTGTGCCATTTGAAACTGATCTGAAATATTTTGTTGCTAAACTGGACCAGCCAAACTGGCTTGATCATTTCTAATTCTTTTTCTACATTGCTCAAAAGTGTAAAGAAGATAATGACAGTCGTTCAGGTGTTCCTTCATATTGTTATTAGCCATTAATCAAGGATTTACTTCACCTACTTCATGTTTTATAGTCGACATGTGTACTCTGTTCTTTCCCAAATCTTCCCCTTTTTTGATGACGAAACCCCAGAGCAGATGGTCAAATTTAGTGTTTGCCTTGTGGTTTTACCACTTACCTAGCTTAGATAATCCCGAGGCCTGTAGTTCAATTCTCAAGTGCTTACTTTTTCCCCACCACTTGTTAGACTTATTCTCCCTTGAATTGAAAGGTTATTGTGGATTTTTTTCTTCTGTTCTATATCCTGGATTTTCCTTTTTGTTCCATTGCCTCGGAAAGCCGAAAGACAGCATATACATAAACCTTGGATTTCTTTTTGCAGGTCCTCCAAGAAAGAGCATCTGAATTTCAAACAGATATTGTAACTATCTACAAAATTTTTTGCTGTAAATTGCCAGGTATAAATGCTCCAATCTCCTCTCTCTCTCTCTCTCTCTCTCTCTTGCTATATATATATATATATATATATGTATTGCCCTTCTACTAGTTCCTTTCATTAATTCAAATACCTAATGCAGCAGAGTACTTTACAGGAGGACAACAAAAATAAAACCGCGAACTACTGGTGCATGCATGGTTGACATGATAGTCCTTTTGCATGACTGGCCTGCACTGAATCCCTCAACTAGGGAAGTATTTCTGATGCTGGCAAGGTTCTTGTTATGATCTCAGAAGAAATGAAAAGAAGGGAAAAAGAAGAGAGAGAGAGAGAGAGACGAGACTTGAAAGATGAGAGAAGAGAGAATTGTATTGAGAAAGAATGATTGTACAGTTGAGTATATTCAGATAATGAATTCTGTACAACGAACTCCTATTTATGCAGAATATCTATGCGCAAGTGGATCTTCCTCTGCTGAGTCAGCATTCCAGTCGGTTAGTTAGTGCTTGTTAACTAACTTCCTTCCAGATTTATTCCCTTAGCCATCTGAGCATGCATCCGGTCATAACAATTGCCCCTCCTTTAAAAAAAATCCTAGTCTCTAGGATTTGAAGGATGGAAACTGAGCTTGAAGCACTGTTACATCTTCCCAAGTGGCCTCCTCAGCACTCAAATTTTCCCATGAGACCAACACTTGCTCTACTTCACGTTGACCCCATTGAATGACCCTCCTGTCCAACACAGCTGTTGGTTGCACCTTAACTTCTCCATAGTGATTTAACTGAGGAAGATTAGGAGAGGTAGGAAATCCCTTAGAGGAAGGTTTCAGTAGAGAAACATGGAATACAGGATGTATTGCTGCCCCATCTCGGTAGTTTCTACCTATGTTTAAGCTCCAATTTTCTCTCAACTGATAGGGCCCATAGTATTTAGGACAGCTTCTGTTGTTCCTTATAGCAACCGGGTTTGTTTGTAAGGTTGGAGTTTTAGATATACCCATCCTCCCACCTCAAAACTCCTATCCGCTCTTTTCTTGTCGATTCTCTCAAGGCCATACATTTTGAGCCTGTAAAAGGTTGTCCTTTAGCAAGGCATTCCAATTGATTCTTTCTTTCCTGCAATCCTCCACATCAGCCAATCGACTGCTATCAAGTGATAAGAGCAACTGAGCTGGCTTATACCCATAGAGAGCTTGGAAAGGTGTCATTTGAAGGCTACTATGGAAGTTAGTATTATACTACCATTCTGCATTGGCTAAACACCTTTTCCATCTCGTGTTGGTGCATACACATCCCACGCAGTAGTTTCCACACATCTCTTCACTCTCTCCCCACCATCCCATCCGGGGTGATAAGATGAAGTAAGATGCAGCTCAGTCCCCATCATGGTAAACAACTCCTGCCAGAAGGTGCTAGTGAAAATTTTATCTCTATCCGAGACAATGGACAGGGGTAGACCATGCAGTCTAAAAACTTGATCCAAGAAAGCTTGAGCTACTGACTTAAGGTAATGAGCAGGCATGGAAATGAAATGAGCATATTTCGTCAGTCGATCAACGACCACCATTATCACTTCGTGTCCCATAGATTTAGGGAGACCTTCAATAAAATCCATGGAGAGCTGCTGCCATGCCTGATCAGGTATAACCAGTGGTTGAAGTAAACCCGGATAACTACAATGTTCTCCCTTACTCCTTCTACACACATCACATGATTGAACAAATTCTTCAACTTCCTTCTTCATTCCTGGCCAATAAAAATAGCTTTTCATCCTCTGATAAGTCCCTTGATTTCCGAATGTCCACCAATAGCGCACTCATGCATACAAGATATAAGTTGTTGCCTCTGTTGTTGGCAGCTCCAATGAATAACCTTCCTTAAACCTTATTACTCCCCGACTATAAGTGAAATTGTAATGCAGAAAGTCTTGAGGGCCAATGTTAATAAAAGTTCTTTGCCCGTCATCCCATTGTAACTTTCGTCACTTTGGTCAGCCATAAAGGCTTGACAATCGAGATGGTTTGTAATGGGTCCTTGATCGATAATCTCCTTGACAAGGCATCGCTACCACATTCTCCTTCCTCTTGTAATGAATCTCATAATCTAAACCCATGAGTTTAGCTAGCCATTTCAGCAGTAGATATTTTCTGCCCAACAAGTATTTTAAACTTTCATGGTCATCTTAATGATAAAATGGGAACCCAATAAGTAATGCCGCCACTTGTTAACCGCAATGAGGGCCAAGAGTTCCTTTCATACGTGGATAAGGCCTGGTTTTTTGGCACAAAGCTTGCCTATATAAGTTATAGTCTGCTGCATTAAACAGCACCAATGGCTTTTTACTTGCACGCTTCCAACAAAAGGTTTATGAAGTTCTGCAAAGCTGAACCTGAGTCCTCGACATGGTTTCTTTAACTCGTCAAAAGCTAAATCAAGCTTCATTCCATTCGAACTTGTTTTTCTTTAATAGCTTTGTTAAGGGTCTGGCAATACCTCCATATCCCTTCACAAACCTTCAGATAACCCCACAATCCCAAAATCCTCTCGTGTCCTTAACGCATGGAGTGTGCCAAGACAGATTGCTTCCACCTTAGCAGATCGCCAGATACCCTCTCCAAGAATAATATATCCCTGATAGTCCACTTGTGTTTGACCAAAAGAGCATTTGATTTTTTTATGGACAAGGAGTGGGCTCGTAAGGTGTTCAAGACAAGTGTTAAGTGTGTAAGGTGAGTTTCTAAATCTGGATCAGATTAAGATATCACAAAGAAAACTAGCACAAATTTTCTGATAAAGGGTTCAAAAAACAGTTCATCAATGCTTGAAAGGTTGTTAGCATTGGTGAGCCCAAAAGGCATCACTAAAAAATTCATAAAGGCCAGTGAGTTCGGAAAGTCTTTTAAAGGTATCCAAGGGTGCATTCTGATTTGGTGGTATCCGGATCTCAGGTCTATTTTTGAGAAGATCTTTGCATTGTGAAGTTCATCTAGAAGGTCATCAATTATTGGGATGGGAAATTTGTCCTTGATAGTGAGGGAATTTAGTTGTCTGTAGTCAATACATAATCTCCAACTTCCATCTTTCTTCTTGACGAGGAGTGCTGGTGACGCGAAAGGGCTATGACTGGGTATGATGATCCCAGTAGCTAACATTTCTTTTACTTGTCTATCTATCTCTATTTTTTGGGTATGGGGATATCTATAAGGAGGGATTTTGAAAGGTTTGGCATTAGGCTGCAAGGGAATTTTATGGTCAAAGGGTCTTGAAGGAGGTAAGTGTTTAGGTTCAGAAAAGATGTCCTCATATTGGGCAAGTAAGGTTGTAAGGGAATCTGAGATATTAGTTACCTGAGAGTCTTGTACTCTGACCATGCTAGAGTGTTGCAAAGCTGATTTGATCCTTTTCCTCATATATTTTTGAACAGCATCCCCTTGTCTCCACTTGACCTTAGTCGTGGTCCCAATCACCTTGCAAGAACACCTTGTCCCCGCTTTATCAAACCCAATGTCGCTCCTTAAAATCAAAAGTCATGGGCTGTATGTTTTCATCCAATCAACACCCAAAGAGAGATCATAAGGTTGTAAATTCAGAACGTACACATCATGTTTAAAGTCATGACCTTGCATTCTCCACTTCATCTTTGGGATCCACTGGTTACACAACAATTCCTTGCCATCGGCTAATTTCACCTTGAAAGGTTGATGTGATTTGATAAGGTGAGCTTGAGTCTTTGCTAGCTCTGGCTTAATGAAGGAATGAGTACTCCCTCCATCCAAGAGTATTGACATTTGCTGATCTCCTAGGATTCCAGACATTTTAATGGTACTGGACGATAAATGTCTAGATACCGAATGCAATGCAATCTCTACATCTTTATTTCTCTTGCTCCCCCTGTATTCAATGATTTCCTCCCATTCTTCTTCCTCCAAACTGGAGTCCTGATGATTATCATGCAGTTTTCCATCATCTACCAAAATCATGTGCACCTCCTTGTTCTTGCATTGGTGGCCAGGTCTAAATTTATCTCCACATTTGAAACACAGGTTGTGTCCCCTTCTATACTGAAATTCTGCTGGGGTGATTTTCTTGAAAATCTGGTTAGGTAAACTTGGGTTACTCCCACCATTCTCCTGCTCACCCAACCTTTTGCTACCAACATCGGCATGATAAGCATTTGTTCTGGAAGCTACCCCACCAGCGTTACCTATGGATGTAGGCAATGCATTCTTGACCCCCAATCTGGAGAATTTTGAGGTGATTTCCAGATTATGTTCTTGCCATCTGGCCATCTCAAATGCGGCCTGTAAGGTAGCTGGTTTATGCATCTTGACAGCCGTCTTGATTCCCTCCTTCAACCCACTTAAGAAGCTGGATATGTAGGATTCATACCTCGCACCCCATCATCACCATTGCCCTTAATTCTTCAAATTTCTCTGATAAGCCATAACCGTGGGTTCTCGCTGTAATTTATTAAATTCTCCACTACATCGCTCTCTTCCAGCCAATCCCTTCTCGCATAATTCCTTGCCAAAATCAACCCAACTAACCACCCCTTTATACTCTCCTAAAACTTTGATACCACAAGTCACTCTTCCTTCCGTGTAGTTCGCTAGATCCATGTGTAAAGAATCATCAATTTGATATAAATGGAAAAATTTCTCACATTTCCTCAGCCATTCTCTAGGATTATTACCACTGAAATTAGGAAATCCAATTTAGGTAACCCAACCGAAAAATGGTGAGTTCTTTCCCATGATTCTCTGGCCAAGATTCATGTTTTATGGGTTAATTAAGAATGCCTCTCACCCGTGGGGAGTTGCCCGAATTCCCCGCCTCCTGCATATTCTTCAAGTGAGGAGTCGACAATTCACTGGGGCCATGAAAGCCCCTCATTTCTGCACCGCTTGCCTCCAACATTGCTCTTTACTCAGCTGATTGTCCGCAATTTTTTGTTCCATTTCTTGCCTCTCGGTGGCAGCAGATTCAAGAATGCCTTGAATCTTAGCTTCTTGTTTGCGCAGCTGTTCCTCGAAATTTTTCATCCTGGTTCCTTCCGCCATGGTTGATACTTGAGCTGATAGTCCGAGGACCACTGGCTCTGATACCAATTGTTATGATCTCAGAAGAAATGAAAAGAAGGAAAAAGAAGAGAGAGAGAGAGAGAGAGACGAGACCTGAAAGATGAGAGAAGAGAGAATTGTATTGAGAAAGAATGATTGTACAGTTGAGTATATTCAGATAATGAATTCTGTACAACGAACTCCTATTTATGCAGAATATCTATGCGCAAGTGGATCTTCCTCTACTGAGTCAGCATTCCAGTCGGTTAGTTAGTGCTTGTTAACTAACTTCCTTCCAAATTTATTCCCTTAGCCATCTGAGCATGCATCCGGTCATAACAGTTCTTGAATTGAATGTTTCAAGTGGATGGATCTCTCAATCACCGGAGGCTTCATCAGCTGTTTGAAGTTCATGCTCTCCGAGTTTGATCTTGTTCTTGACAGAGAGTCTCTTCATTCCAGCATCGTAGCTCACTAGCTTGCTCATCATCTTATAAGTTGTGTTTAAAAGTTTCGGTTTTGCACCTTCCACAGGTAGCCATTGCTCCTCACCGTACAATTAATGTAAATGTGAGTTTTGATGCATGTCTTTTTCATATACATATCTATTATCTTCTCCAAAATCATGGATCTTTCTGTTATCTATGAGTACCTCTTTTCTTAAGAAAATCCCTATTTCTATCGAAGGAAATTTGTAATGGTAGCCATCAAACATTAAAATTCTGTAATGCCCACTTTTATTTTGACTTGTCTATGGTCTACGTTGACCCCTTTTTTCGTTTGATTCAACTTTTGTTTTGCTCATTTTTGGATTGAAACTGCACTACTGCAGTAATTTGTCTCTTCTTTTTTCCTTTCTCCCCTTTAATTGAGAAGTTCCAATTGCTAGTATATTGCAATGAACCATGAAATTACTTAGCATTTCGATTTGCTTGTTCAAAGAATCGAAGCTGCTGCCATATTGGCACTACTAATTTTTACCAATAAAAAGCTAAAAATTAGAGACAAGGAAAACTGCTGCTAAGTTCAGAAAAGGTTGTGGTGGATATTTTGTTCTGAATTTGTCACTACTTTAAAAAATTGCAATTTACAAATCTTCCAGGCCCTAGCTTAAATTGCATCCTTACTTTTTGGACATTTATGTATTAGAATTTCTTAGATTGCTTAGATAATGGACTCATCTACTCTATCAGTTTATGTCAGTATAGGCAGTGAACTGAAAACAGTTCAAATCAAATCTCTGCAACACTGTGATTGGTAAGAAATCAGATCATGTTATTATGCTTCTAAGATTTCATTTGATATTTAGATAGCCGCCAGTCCAGAGGAGCACACTTACAAGAATCAACTGCAGCATCTTTTATTAAAACAATCAAAAATCAAAAGCTTACAGAATTAGTACTTGATACCTACATCAAATAATAGCACTCTGGTTTTTGAAGATCAATGAAGATAAACCATCTCGTCAAGCATGCTTTTTCCTGAAATGACTTGATTGCAAAACAAGCATTACCATGATATAGTAAAGCCAACAGACACATGTTACTTGCTTGTCGTTTCAATATTTGTGGACGAGTTTACCTTTTTTAATATCTTTTGAAATTTTATATCCATCAATCTGTGTAAAATCTCATCAAATTAGTTTTTTCTTTTTTTCTTTGGAAAATATCTTGTTTTCATTGATTAAAACTGTCAGCTCACACAAAATAGCCAGCCACCATCTATACATCAACACAATTCTACATACTTTGCTATACTAATTTACAGTAAATAAGCAGTGATCTAAAAGCTATCAAAACAAGAGTGAGAAATGCCCCATGCAAGGATGATGCTTCTGTTAGTTTTAAGGCGACGACCATTTCCATTTACCAACGGGAAGAGTATCAGTCCAATACTTAGCTGGTTCATTGAACCTAACGCCAGTAGGACCAGAACCAGTATTAGCCCCTGAATTTGATGATTCCGAGCGTGGGCTCGATACATCTTTGTCACTTGGTTTCTTCACAACCACCCCTTCATGAACCTCTAAAAAAATTCTAAACTGGACAGAACTGTCAAGTAGATAGTGAAGTTAAAGAAAGCCATTTTTACTTAATATATTCTGACTATTTATCATTGAATCTTCATCAGTTCTGCCAAAATTATGGTGGTAAGCCAGTGAACTGTTGAGCTAAGAAAAGCATATTTTGTTTAAGATTGTTCACATTTAACATTAACAATTTGGTCTAGGTATGCATTAGTAGCTGTAATTTGTTCACCAAAACTTCCATGGATGAAACAAGTGTCTGATATTAGCATTCATATAACCTCTGCACAAACATTTCTGGCTTTTTGCTTATGTCATTCAACACAAGCCTAATCAGTCTTAGGCAGGGTACATTTATTAAGGAATTTTGGAACAACAAAGAAGGGTGTTTCCATAGGCAGCATCCTTGATACCTTTTCCTTGCTTTGGCTGGTGGTGCTGAGAAAAGGTGAAGAGGGGAGGGAGGGTGAAGGCGGCTGAATTTACAAATGAAGCAGAGATGACAAACGTCTCTATGTCAAAAAAAAAAAAAAAAAAAGAGGAGTCAAGAGGTGGATTGAAGATGACAGTACTGGAACAAAACAATCCACATGAAGCTGTCATAAACATGCGAAAAAAGAGTAAGAAATAGGTAATGTGAACAAAAAACAGCCCTTTCCGTATACTCCTCCCCACCCCCCCAAATGTTTATCACCAGTTGGAGAGACTTCATCAGCCCGCTGATTGAAACAAGCTTCTGACAAAATGTAAGTATGGCACAAGTGGAAGGTAGCAGACAACACTCTCAAGTCCCTACCCATGAGAAGTTAAACAAATGCATACTTAAATCGTGAAAATCCCTCTTAGGACAATTGCAAAACAACCTAAACTGGTTTGGTTTATGTTCTTGATCTTCTCCCTTTTGCCGTCAGCATAGAGGTATTCAACATTTTCCACTATAATTCTGTTTCTAAAACGTGATCTTGTTTGTTACTACAGTACAATACTTGTTTTGCAGCAAATGTTAAGCAGGGAAATAGCAAAATAAAACGCTAGACATTTTTTACTATTCAGTTAGTGGTGGTCAAAGTTGCGTGAGGATATTGGAAACGTAATGCTAAAATTTGAGTCAGTATTACTTTTTTTTAAGTTTGCTTAGTGCTGCTAGATTTTCATTGAGAAACTTATTTGCAGCTATCATAAATAATAATTGAGTAAATAAAAAGACATGATCTAAATATATATGAAAATTTCTTTTTATTTTTCTTCTTTCTAGAGCTACAAACTTATCTTTCAACTTAGAAAAATAATCAAGCGTCTCAAAAAGAGAAAATCATTCAAAATGTTTCTAATCATTTTGTCAAATAAATTTTTTTATCCTTCACTTTTGCAATATAAATTTTATATCCCTTACAAATTGAAAACATCAAAAATTAGTTTCAACCTTGTTTACAATCAATTTTTTAGCTTGAAATCACTCTAACACACACACACACACAATGTATGTATGTAGTTAATTTTAGATATAGAAAGACTAGATCCCACTTTTTTTTTTTTTGGGGGGGTGGGGTTACTTTTTGGGGGAAAAAGATGAATATAATTCGAATTAGACCCACATTTTAGGGACAAAAATAAATATGAATTGGGTCATTTGTTTAACTATAAACGGGGTCTAAACTTTTTTCCCTAAAAGAACGACCACGTGTTGTTTGTGTGATAGATTCAAGGTAAAAAGTGATCTAAAATCTAGGTAAGGACCAAATTTGACTATTTTGACTTTATAAGAGATGTAAATTTACAGTTTTAAAAGTGAAAGATGAAAAATTCATTTTCCAAAATATGAGAGACGTTTTGAACAATTTTCCCTCTAAAACATGTGAAATTAATTTTCTGCCTAAAACATGTAAAATTTGCCTTTATCTCTTTTTTTTTTGTCTGTTTCATCTCTTCTTTTCTCATTGAAGTGATACAAGCAAGCAATTTTTAATAGTTCAAGGAACAAATTGCGGTTATCTCTTTTATTTATTTTTATCCACTTTAACAGATGAGTTCCCTTCAAAATTATCTTAGATTTTACACTGAGTTTGTTTATGCTGTGTTCTTGTTGATTGTTTGAAACGTAGTAAATTTTTTGTACAGAAAGAAGCAAAGTAAAAAAATGCTTCAGATGTTAATGTTTCAACATTTTCTTTATTTTCTAGAGATGTTTGGTGTAGAATGGTCCAAAAAAGTAAATTACAAGCATTGCTTTATTTGCAAATTCTTCACAGAATGGCAATTAAATTATCCTCCTTCTATATTTTCCGGAGATAAAAACTGTGGAATGACCCTAACAAGCTTGAAAATATCCTAATTACTGTTAGAAAATAGTGATGGTAAATTACTAGTAACTTTGGATAGTTTTTCATTTTACCATGGACCTGTCTAAAGTTTTAAAATATTTACATAACCCTTTTGTGATTTTATGTAAAACAAATAATAGAATAAAAGCACATCAGGTTTCGAAGAGAATATCTTATTATTACAAAAGGAAATGTTCAATTATTTTGTAAGAAATTTCGTCTAAGAAAGCTTTTTTAAAAAAAGAAAATTCAATAGCTTTCTTGTATTCGTCTCTACCCATTGAGCAATACAATATTTTCTTAAAGGTTCTACCATGACTCTTTTTTATGTAACTTTTCCTTTTAATTTTCTTTTTGAAATATAAATCAAGATAATTTGTTACTATCCGTGGTTGTGGCAATAAGCATGGTACCTAATGCTTTATGCCTAATACGAATAAGTTGCTGCTGTAACATTTATTGGTTATTTTCTGCATTCATGGTATGCACTTTTAATTTTGGACTTTTCTTTGCTAATCCCCACAATGTCTAGGATAAATTACTAGGAACCCCTTGTAGTTTATTATATTATTACATGATTTATTTAACATTTTAAAATATAAACACAGATCTCTTGTTTTTTTTTATCTAAAGTGAAAAATAAATGAAAAGGTTTCTGTTAGAAAAAAGAATAGCTTTCTATTCGAAAAGGATATATAAACACGAATACCTTTCCACTAGAAAAGGAAATACTTCTAAGAAATTTTTTTTTATACAAAACTATTGTAGAAAGAAATTCAATATTTTCTTTTCTAGTGAAAATATATTTCTTTTTACTCTTATCTATCTATTCACCAATAATATATTTCCTTGAAGGTTTTACCTTGACTCTTTTTTGTACCTTTTCCTTTTATTTTTTATTCTTTTAGAAACACAAATCAAATTAATTTGTTGCTATACACAGTTGTTGCAATAAGCAATGGTACTTAATGCTATATGCCTAGGACCAGTAAGTTGTTGCTTTAACATTTATTGGTTAGTTTCTCCGTTCATAACATGCAATTAATAATGTTGGACTTTTCTTTGTGAGAAACTCCATTTTTCCATTCCCCACAAAATCACTATAAATACTATCAACATCAAATTAAATACTATATAGTCATTCTCTCCATGTCTTTGTGTTTCTTTTTTTTTTTTCCTTTTCCATTTTTACTCCTTTATAATTTATTCATGCTAAATCCATTGTATTTATTTAGGACAAAATATTTAAATAAATGGAAAGAAAGAAATTACATAGTCTTTTCTTTATCTTTTTTTCCATGTTTAATAAGTCATGCTAGTAGTATTTTCTGAAAATCATCTTCTTGGTAGGGCTTGACCAGTTCATTTCAGGAGTTTCAATAGCTTTTTGTACTAAGAAGATCAGTAACTAATACGATAACATTAATAACGCATGCATATTTATTTGATGAGATAAATATAACATAATTTGAATTCTTAAGAAATTCTCTTGTAATTGTAAGAATCTTGGATCTACAACGGAACCAGGTTAGAACATGACGGGTTTCAACTGTAATTTTATATTTTCCTCATAAAAGTACTTCTAGTATTATTTTGTCCCTTGAAAGTTGAAACTGAAGAATAGATAAGTACAAAAGTTGCAGGCCAATGTTTTGGTTTTAGTTCTCTGTTTTTAACCAGTTGACAGCTGATAATTCATCGAAAAACCGAAAACATGAAAAAAGAAAAGAAAAGAAAAGAAAAGAGACGGTGATCATCTTCCTCATTTTTCCTTTTATAAACTAAAGAAGCCAATAAATGGAGGGAAAGAGAGTCATTATAGAGTCAACAAGAAGAGGAGAGGCAACTGCACCACGTATTTGCTCCCATTTTAATTCCTATATATTTAAATTTGCTGACGATTTCGCTTTTGATTTGCTGCTCAACTTAGGCCTTCTTTGGGTCAATAGAAGTAAACTTTGTTGTCCAAGGGGAAACTAATCAAAGAGGAAAGGGAAAAGAAAGTCTTTAATTATCCAGTTAGTTTCCCTACCAATTAAAAAGGTTGATCTTGATTATTCATTCTGAGAATTTTTGAACTGTAAAAATATGATCCTTCAAAATCTTAAGCATTTATATTGAGTAAGTTGAGGTGATTGGATAATCTACTCATGTACATATATTTTGCTGGACGGAAATTGCACTATTGTAGTATGAAGTCCTTGGATGTATTGCTGGTTAAACTCCAAACTGATTCATGAAGTCTTGAGAGCTTTTGAGGAAAAGAATTAGAAAATGGAGAGACAATTTGTTTTGAAGCAAATATTGGCCTCATTGATAATTATGGAGAGTTTTACAGATGTCCAGAAAATGGACCGGATTACATATTGTCATAAACTATGGTTCTTTGATTTGGCTTGAGACTTGAGATTGGTGGTAAAGCTCAG
This sequence comes from Gardenia jasminoides, assembly GCA_013103745.1. NCBI lineage: Eukaryota > Viridiplantae > Streptophyta > Magnoliopsida > Gentianales > Rubiaceae > Gardenia > Gardenia jasminoides. The sequence goes on from CM023104.1 coordinate 22,931,215, forward strand.
AATTAGGATACATGAATAGTGCATTAGATTTGTCTTTGACAAATGACAGTGTGCATTAGTTATCTAGAACAATGCATGCCTTAGATCCCATTTGTCATTTCTTACCGTCTCTGCTCTTTAGATCTTGTTTGGATTGCCATTTTCTAATTTTTTTACAGAAAAAGATAATGTAATGATTTGATATATGTGGAGTAAAAAGGTATTTCAAACAGCTAATTGTTTCTTCAAACAGCTTATGCTATTACCACATTCAAAAAGAAAACAAAAAACCTCAAAAGATGGCCTAAGTTGAAATTGGAAGTTAACGTACGTTTTTAAAACATATTTAACTTTAAAAGAAAACTAAATTATGTGATTTTAAGCAAGGGTATGTATCCTTAAAAAGTGTTTTTCAACCATCATTACCCCTTCCTAAACATTCAGAAGAATCATTTTTCGCATAAAAATAATCAGCACAAAAAGATTTTTCGAACACCTTTCCTAATTTGTGAAGGAAAACTTAAAATCAGTTTGTGATAATTCTTGATTTTGTAATGTTTCTCAAGTCTGCAACCACTAATTCATGTTGCTAATTACTAAGAGGAAAGAGGATTACGACAATTTGTACTTGGTATTTATAACTAGATGTAACTTTCGGAGTAACGTGGGTTTGCTGTACTGAGTCTGAATATATATCTAATATTCGTCAGGTAAAGTTTGTCCAGTCTATGCCAATTGAGGGGAGAGAATAGGATAACTCGACAGGCAATATTTACACAGTAGATAAGAAGTTTATGTTATCAATTTTGTCCCAAACTGTTTATTATTACTTTGGTCAAAATTCAAGATTCAGAGATATGAAGATATGGACAACAATTTGTTTAAAGAAACAAGTACGTACTCTCAGCATGCATGGGGTGAAAATACTTGATTACTGCATGTCTAGATCCCACACGAAAAATAAAAAATAAAAAATCCCAAGCAAAGAGTTAAAGATAAAAGGGAAGAAGACTGACATATGAAGAGAATTAGGGGCAAACAGTCAACGATTGATGAAATGAAGGAAGGAGACCACAAAGGAAAAAAAATTGTCCTTTGTGAGATGAAGTTCGAATAATCTTTTCCTTTGATCAAAAAGTGATTAAAAATTTAATTGTTTGTCTTCTTGTATCTTGTCATATCATACCTTCTCCTTCGAAAATTGAATTTGTTTGAATGATCCAGTAGCATTCAAATAGACACTGATTAATTTGTATTGTGCTCTACACATAAACAGTTAAAATTAGACATCCTCAAATTATGTGTAATTCGTATAACTCGAACAAGAGAAAAAGTCAAATAGAAAGGCTCTAAAAGCCTTTTAAGATGAATGGGAAGAAGCTTACAAAATCACGTGAAGAGCAGTTAGCAAGAGAACTTGACCTTTACCAAAAAGCTAGTTTAAAAATCATAAACTTGTCTTCTCGTTGTTTGCTGCATAAGAGACTAAATCTTTACTTGATTAAGGTTCTGTTTGATAATTTAATTCAGTATTTAAAATTAATGGGTGTAAGTATTATCATATTCAGATGTGTTCAATAACCAAAACTAGAATATCTGAATTAATTAAGTAGTATTGAAATTTTTTATACAAAATTTCTTTCTAAAAATAAGTGATAAACTATTTACTTATCATTTATAGTTCGTTTGGTTGACTGTCAAACATTTTCATTAGGAAAATGTTTTCAATGGATGTCATATTCCTAGAAAATCATTTCATTTTCATAATTTTCATGTGTTTGGTTAGCCTATTAAAAATATTTCCAAATTCATTTTTTTCTTTTTGTTCATGTGTTGAAAATAGTTTTTAAAAAAATTCTCTCCCTATCACCACTTTTACTTTTTCGAAAATGTTTTATACCCAAACAAATAGACCCTAATGTGATATATATATATATATATATATATATATATATATATATTCAAATATAATAGATTTAGTACTTAACAATTCAATCACTCAATGGATTCACTCAATGCATAGAGTCCCCCAAGCAGCCACTGGCATAGGCAACATAATATTCTTCTGGTGTGACTTTCGCACCTTGTTGGAATTACTTGGGTGGTTTCTTCTCCCTCGTCTTTTGTTGTTGGATCCTCCTCAACAGTTTCTAAAATCAGCCAAAGCTAGACGGCGAAAACTCAGCAAATTATTCATTATTGTTGTCTTTCCTTTGTCATCAAATCTGATCTTCATTAGGGGAGACTTGAATTTGCTGCTTGTCTTTTTAACCAAATAATTTATAACAAGAACAAAGCCATGAAGCATTTGCAAATCATTTTCTGCCTCTGAGGATTCAAGAATCCCAACCCCAGAAAAAACAAACTGTTGAAGTTTGTGGTCAACTAAGGTTGCAGAAAATTTCACAGAAAATGAAGGAATTACAAGACAAACTCTTGAGGCGTGTTTAGAACACTATCCTTAAGGTTTTGATTGCCCCCACTACCAAAGTATTTGGTATTTGCTTCAGGGTTAATGGCTATCTACCTCTAGGATACAACAAGAGACAAGAGGGTTTTGTAAGTAAAGAACAAAACTTCTTACTAGAAATGATCAATAATAAAAGATGTTAGTTTTCTGAAGGAACTGGATGAATTTATATCATCACAAGTTTTTTCTCTGTTTTCCAACCAACAGACACATTCTCATACATACTAGGCACCGTGGGTTCCAAGTGAAAAGTCACAAGCCTCAAAGGATGCGTAAAACGCTTTGAATATTGACCATTGAGTAGATCCGATGCGATCCATGAGCCAAAGGTCGCTATCGCGGATGTTTCTGGAAATGAAACTATGAACCAGAAGTTTTACTTCTGACGATCCGCGAGGCGATCCGCGAGGCGATCCGCGAGCTATACCTCGCGGATCCTTGACATCACGGATCAACTCGAGAGTTCGCTTTGAATCGCGACTCAAACGCCAGCGGTTCCGGATCCGCGAACCGGATACGAGACCTACGTTCGCGGATCCATGCGCGGATATACACTGCTTTACTTGCAAGCTTCATTTCCTCTATTTTACAAACTAATCCAACAATCCCCCACTTAGTTTGTAAAACAGCATGTCAAACTAACACACACACACAGTGCTTTGCATAAAGAAAGTATCGTTAGACTTAAACTTTCCTCTTAGTGTAAGTAAACCACTAAGACTAACCAAATCAAGGTTGCGTTTAGCATTAAACCATAATTTGTAGAATTAGTCTAGTTCTACCACACACAATGCCCTTAATATCAATGATCAAATCACAGCAGATTAGCACTATTACTGGCCATGTGCTCCATCCTAAAATCATGACCATTTACAAAGTACATAACTTTGGAGAAGGTGGCACCACCTTCATGATCACTTAGGTGAAAACACTCTTTAGCTATAACTAACACCAAGAGAGTTTACATTTTATTAAGAATGTATCTTGACATACATTCATCCTCCCATTCAAACACTAGTGGGGTAAAGTTAGTGCTCACAACCACATCACAACTTGTTATTACCCTTTAAACCTTATCAACTAGTTGTAGTGCTAGTATCAAAGGTAGGGTTCCCATTGATCAATGACTATAGACAGAATGGTTTCAACCCCATTTCTTTGGTCGTCGTATTTTCTAATTCCCTAGGCAAGGGTTTAGTCAACGGATCCGCTAAATTGTTGTAAGTTCTAACGAACACTACAGTCACGACGCCATCACGTATTAATTGTCTAAGATACTCATGTCTTAGACTAATATGTCTAGATTTACCATTATACACCTTATTCAAGGCTCTAGACAAAGTAGCTTCACTGTCACAGTATAAAGAAACCGGAGGCATAGGTTGTGGCCACAACTTGATATCAAGTAATAAATTCCTAAGCCATTCCGCTTCTTTACAAGCTGCTGCCAAAGCTATAAACTCAGCTTCCATTGTGGAATGTGCAATTACCGTTTGCTTCTTTGAAGCCCATAAGATTGCACCACCACCTAACTTGAAAATCCACCCGGTTGTGGAATTCTTGTCGCTCACACTAGTAAACCAACTAGCATTCGAGTAACCTTCAAGGACAGCTGGAAATCTACTATAGAAGATTCCAAAATCCTTTGTCCTTTTTAAGTAGCCAAGAACCCTTTCAATGGACTTCCAATGATCCCCACCAAAATTCTTAGTATATCTAGCAAGTCTACAAACAGCATAAGAAATATCTGGTCTAGTGCAGCTCATAGCATACATCAAACATCCAATTGCACTAGCATACTCTAACTGAGCAATCGGATTACCAGAATTCTCATGAAGTTTCAAACTAGAATCAAAAGGAGTATTCACTTCTTTGACTTGAAGATATTGAAACTTATTCAACACTTTGTCAATATAGTGAGATTGGTACAAAGCAAAACCCCCACTATGTTTCTTGATTTAATGCCTAAGATAGTGTCTACCTCACCAAGATCTTTCATTTTGAAGCTTGATGAAAGATACTTCTTAGTTTCAATTATTCCCTTCATAGAATTGCTAATGATTAACATGTCATCAACATAGAGACATATAATCACAAGATAGTCTTGAACAGATTTAGAATACACACACTTATCAGCATTATTATACCTAAATCCATTAGAGAGTATCACTGATTCAAACTTTTCATGCCATTGTTTAGGTGCTTGTTTTAAGCCATACAAAGACCTAATCAACTTGCACACTTTCTTTTCATTGCCGGGCAAACAAACCCTTCAGGTTGTTCCATATACACCTCCTCATCTAGGTCACCATTAAGAAAGGCTGTTTTAACATCCATTTGATGTACAAACAGATTGTACAAAGAAGCTAGAGCTATTAGTATTCTAACAGATGTTATCCTAGCCACAGGAACATATGTGTCAAAGTAATCTACCCCTTCTTTTTGTTTAAACCCTTTGGCCACTAACCTGGCCTTAAAGGTTAGTAACTTTCCATCAGTGGCATATTTCCTTCTAAACACCCACTTACAACCAATGGGTTTAGAACCTTGAGGCAAATCAACAAGAACCTAAGTATTGTTAGACAATAATGAGTCCATTTCATCATTTACCGCTTCCCTCCAAAAAGCAGCATCTCTTGAAGACATTATTTCACCGAATGTCTTCGGATCATCCTCTATATGTAATAAGACTGGTATCTTATTATGTAGAGAATCCCTATTACCTTCAACCAAGAAAACAATAGCTTGAGAAGATATAAAATCTGCAGGAAGCTGCTTTGCTTTTTTAGGTCTTTGACTCCTCCTTAGCTCAATAGAAGTGTCATTTTCCTTTCTCTTATTACTTGAGGAAGGAACCTGATCTTGGAGTTGTTCTATATTACTAGAAGGTACTACTATAGGCATACTATCTTTAAGAAATTTGTCCTCAAAGAATTGCACATCTCTTGATTCTACAATAACATTAGAATCAAGGTCAAGTAGCCTATAAGCCTTAGAATTTTCTACATAACCTACAAATACACTTTTGAGAGCTCTAGGTCCCAATTTAGTCCTTTTATTGTCCGGAACTCTAAAATAGGCAATGTAACCCCAAACTCTAAGATAACTTAGGTTTGGTTTTCTTCCTTTCCATACCCTCATAAGGAGAAGATTTTAGTTTTAAAGAAGGAACTCTATTGTGTACATGACATGTAGCCAATAAGGCTTCCCCACAAGTTCTTGGTAATCCCTGAACTCACTAACATAGAATTAACCATGTCTTCTAGAGTCCTATTCTTCCGTTCAGCCAAACCATTTTGTTGTGGAGTGTAAGGTGCACTAGATTGGTGTATAATGCCATGTTGTTCACAAAATATTGAGAACTCACAAGGGAAATATTCACCTCCCCTATCACTTCTCAATATTTTAATTTTCTTACCTAGCTAATTTTCAACTAGTACTTTGTAGGACTTAAACATAGTAAAGCATTCATCCTTATTTCTCATAAGATAAACATGTACATATCTAGAACAATCATCAATGAAGGTAATAAAGTATCTATTGCCACCGTTAGTCAAAACACCATTCAATTCACAAATATCAGAATGAACAAGTTCAAGTAAACTAGTTCTTCTTTCTACCTTAGGAAATGGTAATCTTGTCATCTTTGCTTGGACACAAATTTCACATTTCTTATCTGCTTTATTATCATAAGAAATTTGACCATTGTTAGACATAAAACGTAGAACTCTACTACTCACATGTCCCAATCTATTGTACCACAATTCATAAGAAGACAAACCAACCAAATAAGAAGAACTAATAATTTTATTAACACTTAATTTAAACATTCCATCACTAGCATAACCTTGTCCTACAAAGATGCCATTCTTGGACAAGATTATCTTATCAGATTCTATTACAACTTTGAGACCACTTTTATTCAACCTATCGGCTGAAACTAAGTTCTTTCTCATGTCTAGAACATGTAGAACACTTGTGAGCACCAACTTTTTTCCTAGTGAATTGTAGTTCAACCGCCCCTTGCCAAGCACCTTGACTGTGTTATGGTTGCCCATTATGACAACATGCCCTTCAGAAGTCACTTCATAAGACTTGAATAGAGTCTTGTCATTGCAAATATGGACAGTAGCACCAGAGTCGTACCACCAATCAACCGGATTGACCGTAGTTGAGGCCATATTCAATTCCGAAATCATGGAAACTTTCCAATCGAACACCATTGCTATAATTTCAGCAATGTCTTTGTTCTCCACCGGCAAGTTTGGGCAAAACTGTTCCTTTTAAGCTTTTGTTTTGTCTGCACTCATTCTTGTAGTGCCCTTGCCATAGTTATAGCAAGTCCGATTCTTCTTCTTGTTGTCCTGTGAGAGTTTGCATTATTCTCGACTGGAGATTTCCTCTCTTGAACCTCCACCTTATGGCCACTTCCTTCTTGCACATAGTTTGCTCTGCACTTGTCTCTACTCTCTCTCTTTTGTATGATTCTAGTATCTTCTTCTATACCTAAGATGCTTAAGAATCTGGTCTTAGGAGAAGGTCTTGCAGGGAGTTTCTTCCTGTAATCGCTCCAACTAGGGGTAATTTTGCTATGATTGCCCCACATGCAACGATTCAGAAACCTCCATACCAAGATCTTTCAATTTAGACACTAGCACTTGCAAGTCATACATTTGATCCAGAAGAGAAGTAGAGTCATTAACTATAAATCAAAAAATTTCTTAATAAGAAATTTATCCCACCTTGTTTTGAGTATCATATTTGCTCCAAAGCCCTGATTTCCTTTGCCATTTTCATTGATTTGTAGACATCGTACAAACGGTTGGATAATGTGTCTAAGATGTGTCCCGCATTTCATCCTCCTCCCCTTAATGTGCTATGAGAGCCTAGCTGTCATTCTCGCTTGGTTCAGGAGAGAGCCAAGTTTGGATCAAGGATGTAGGCAACCTTGATGGCTGTGAGGAAGAACACAATCTTGTCCTTCCACCTGCTAAAGTTTGCCCCCATTCCATCAAGACGATCAAGTTTCGTCACTCGATGATTGATGGTCTGCAAAGCATTGTCACTTGAAGAAGCCATTTTGCAACAAATACCATTCAAAACCTTAAGATTGTTGAAGTTTGTGGTCAACTAAGGTTGCAGAAAATTTCACAGAAAATGAAGGAATTACAAGACAAACTCTTGATATGGTTAGAACACTATCCCAAGGTTTTGATTGCCCCACTACCAAAGTATTTGTATTTGCTTGTGGTTAATGACTATCTACCTCTAGGATACAACAAGAGACAAGAGGGTTTTGTAAGTAAAGAACAAAACTTCTTACTAGAAATGATCAATAATAAAAGATGTTAGTTTTCTGAAGGAACTGGATGAATTTATATCATCACAAGTTTTTTTCTCTGCTTCCAACCAACACACATTCTCATAATGCATCAGGCACTAGGGTTCCAAGTGAAAAGTCACAAGCCTCAAAAGGATGCCAGAAAATGTTTGAATATTGACCATTGGTAGATCCGATGCAGTCCACAGCCAAAGGTCGCTTTCAAAGCATCGGATGTTTCTGAAATGAAACTATGAACTGTTTTACTCGACGCTGTGATCCTGAGCTATACCTCACGGATCCCGACACGCGGATCAACTTCCAGAGTTCAGTTTTGAATTGTGACCTCGTAATGCGCAGACCAATGCAGCCCGGATCCACAACCGGATAAGCGATTCCCGTCATTGGCGGATCCATCCAGCGGATCTACACTGCTTTTACTTATGAAGCTTCATTTCCTCTATTTTACAAACTAATCCAACACAAACACTGCTTGTTTCCGATGACGAGAACATTACGGGGATGGGATCTACAGGTCCAAAAGCCACCCTTTCTCTTCCGGAAAACCCCAACATCTCTTTGGCCCCATTCTCTTCGGGAACTTTCCATCCCTTTCTCAAAGCACTGCACTTATTGATGTTGGCACTGCTGAATCCTTCACCTTCTCGACCTCCAAACCCGAAGTTTCCAACCTCTCACGTGCCCTTCTCAAGCTTAACATCAACAAGAAAGATGCATCCTCATCTTCTCCCTAAACACTTCTTTTTTTCCGATTATCCTTCCTTGCTGTTGTCAGCCAGTTGCCATTGCCACCAGCCAACCCTCAGATACCATCAATGAGATATCAGAACAAGTCGGTGACTCTAATCCAAAACTAATCATCATGTCAATGAATCGATCACAAGATCAAACGCTTCAAACTACCTTGTATTCTACTAAGTCCAAAGGGATCATTTGATGGGGCTGATTCTCATAATTCACGTTTATTATTACTCAGTTTGATTAATTGACCAAGATCCCGCATTGTCTGATTTACCATGGTCATCAGCTGTACAAACTGATATTGCAACTCTTCTGTATTCATCTGGGACAACTGGTAAAGTAAGGGAGTTGTTTTGACACATAGAAACTTCATTGCCACGGCATCAATGGTGACATACGATCAAGAATGTTATGGCAATGCCAAGAATGTATATTTATGTTTTCTTCCGATGTTTCATATATATGGATTGTCAATGGCTTTATATGCACATCTGCAGAAAGGAAACACGGTGGTGGTCATGGAAAGGTATAAGATGGAGAAAACATTGCATGCTGTTGAGAAGTATGAGAAATTTCTAAAAATATTATGATTTTTAAATTTTTTCTGCAAATAGGGTGATTTGGGTGTAGGGTTGACCGATGATCGCATTTTGCAAAATCGCGAGTTCAGGAACTTCGCATTTTGCAAATGCGAGTTTGGTGAAAAAAAAAGAAAATGAAAAGAAGAACTCGCTTCAGAGAATGCTAGAACTCGCATTCGAAGAATTCGAATGCGAGTCTTCGAATGCGAGTTCAGCAAACTCGCATTCATAGAATGCGAGTTCATTGGGAAATAAAAAAAAAAAAGAAAATGTACTGCCACAAAATTTGTCAACATAAATAGGATAAGAGCCAAGAAGGTTTGGCCCCATAGTTTGATAATACTTTGGGAAATAAAAAAAAAAAAGAAAATGTACTGTCTTATTTTTCTTTTCTTCATTTTTCTTCTTTCTTCCTATTATCCGACCCAAATCTTGATAATACTTTATATGACTTGCTCGATTTCCGAAATTTATATTCATTCGTTCTTTTTCAAAACCTTCTTGAACATATAATTTCCTTGCTCATAAATTGTTTAGAGTATCCTTATATATTCAAAATACATTTGTTAAAATTTGGATATGTAAAGTAAGGTTCGTTGTGTAAAAAATTAATGAGCTTACGTTTATATCCTAGAACTTCGCTGACTTCGATTTTGATTGAATAAACTCACTATTTGGCTACTTAGTTGAGGTATGCTATCCATTGAACACCAATACAACATTTCTTTTATAGGTTTATTCCTTGGACACTAACTTCCTAATGGCTCGATGGAGCTTGGCCAATGTTAATATTGTCTTGGCTTTTGATCAAGTAAACTTAGCTAAAGTTTTAATCTAGTAAACTCCATAACCATTTGATAAACAGTTGTCATTAGAATCTCATTAGAATAAGAGCATGCCGGACTAGACCCTAAACCCTAAACCCTAAACTGTAAACCCTAAACAGTCCTAAGAAATGTTAATATCAATTGGATTGAATGCGAGTTGCCAAACTATGCTAAGCAAATTGGATTGATGATATGTATCTACCAAATTCCTATGTCGCCACCAATGTCAACCTTATAACACAATAACCCGCATGTAAGTTAGACACATCAAACTGAATTTCAAGTACTGAGAAATTGACATTGGTGGCAACATAAGAATTTGGTAGATACATATCATCAATCCAGTTTGCTTAGCACAGTTTGGCAACTCGCATTCAATCCAATTGACATTAACATTTCTTAGGACTGTTTAGGGTTTACGGTTTAGGGTTTATGGTTTCGGATTACTTACAAATTAAATTAAGTATTTCCTTAAACCACAAAGAGAAAGAAAACAAAATTAATAATCATTGTAATAATTAAAATGAAAAACGGAGACATTTTTTTTTGCAAAACCAGCTATCCTTCTGGACGTGGGCATGTCCAAAATGGTTGGAGTCTTCTAGTCCGATGCTATTATCTAATGCGATTTCAAAAAACTTACTTTTTTTTATAAATTTTACTTATAAGTGAAATTCAGCATTGAAATTTGGAAAGTGAACAAGCCTTTTTGAATACAACTTCAAAGAAAATATATTTTTTTATTTCAAATCGAGTTTCAACTGCAATTCAAATTACTTTTTTTTTAAATTGACGTAAATTTCAACCATCCAGGAATGCGAGTTCTAATTTTTTTTTTTTTAATTTCCCAAGGAACTTCGCATTCATAGAATCGAGTTCAATCGATTCGCGAATAATGAGTTCTTCTTTCATTTTCTTTTTTTTTATTCACCATTTTCCACTGAACTCGCATTTGACAAATGCGAGTTTCACTGAACTCGCATTTGTCAAATGCAAAAATCACAATCTCAGAAATCTATTTGCAAACCACCCTATTTGTAGAAACTTTTTTTTTTCCATCACATTTTTAGAATTTCCTCTGAGAAGTATAAAGTGACACACATATACGCCGTGCCACCGATGGTGGTAGCTCTGGCGAAGCAGAAAAAGGTGGTGAGCAAGTATGACTGCTCATCATTGAGGGAAATTGTATGTGGGGCTGCCCCTTTGGGGAAAGATGTGATCGAAGAATGTGCCAAGATTTTCCCTCAAGCTGTGATTCTTCAGTTGATTTTTATGAAAGTTCGATTCAAAAACCTTTCCAACTTGGATTTTTTATTTTTATTTTTATTTTTATGAGATGATCCCAATGCTTTGAAATGCATGGGACTACTGCTTATGAGATTCAGAAATTCCTTTTTTTTTTTTTTTGGTCTTGAGCAAATGGTAATGACTTTGGCTAGTAAATCGCCTGCCAAGATTCTGCAAACTTAAGGATTTAGTGAGTCGACCTGAAACACGCTAGAAATGGTTATGTCCGGCAGGGCTATGGGATGGCAGAAACATGTGGAATTGTTTCAATGGAGGATGTTAAGACACGACTTCCCCATTCTGGTTCAACTGGATTTCTTCTTCCTGGACTGGAATGCAAAATACTGGATGTGGATACTGCAGAACCTCTTCCACCTTTCCATAAAGGGCAGATTTTGGTGACAGAATATGATGCAAGGTAGACTTTACATTCAAAGGTGGTACTCTGGTCCCTAGCAGATTATGTAAAGAATGTGCAACTCTATTCGTTGTCCAGTTACTCCAGTATGTTTATCGTTCCAATTATCGGTTTCTTTACTAGCTTAAACCATTGCAGACATTAGTTGTATTCTTCAACTGTATGGTGTTTTTGGAAAATGGCCTTGCAACCGAGTTGTATAAGGGATTTTGCATTATATATAGCACTTAATTCGTCCTCCAGATATTACTAGTTTCTGAAATGACATGTTAGTTATTGTGAATCCAGAGCTTCTTTATGACATTACACAGCATCCAGTTCACCAGATTAGACTTGCTGCAACTATCCTGATCTCGATCAACTTTCATCATGCATTAATGGTTGCTCAAATGAAACTTAAATTCATAGCTTTTGTGCTCAATCTGCTGAGATTTTGCCCATTGAACTTGTTGTAATACACAATCATACTAACAATAAAGAGGACATATTATGTATTTCTGCTTATAGATATATATATTATGGATCACTGGAATTTGCTCAACTTATTATCCAGAAAGCTAGAGGGAAAACTTGAACAAATAAGCAATAGGATCCATAAGAAAGAAGATTAAAGTCTACAAGCACTTGAAAGATCCCAATATCCCACTCTATCAAGTCTCAGACTAAATTTACCAATTGTGATTACAGAGGTAAGCGTTTTCCTGCATTAATAGTTTCCAAAGCTATTTGCAATTATCTGCTACTAATTCTCTTCCCCTATTCCTTCAGTATAATTTTGTTAGAGTAGAATAGACTTTGTTTCTCAGCTCTGAACAAATAGTTTAGAAATCCATTTATTTTTTACTTCCGTTATTTTATTTTATTTTAGTTTGTTAGGCTCTATAAATTGGATATGAGCTAAGAAATTGCTCCTACTTCTGCTATTGCTGTGATTCACTTTGGATTTTCTTTTCTTTTGCCTTTTTTTTTTTTTCTTGTTTGTATTAGTTAATCGAAAAGGGAGGAAAATCCCACTGAGTGACTGTTGGAGAAAGTCGCGCACAGATCAAAGTTTCTAATTCCAAGAAGTGCAGAAACAAACAAAAACAGGGATTCAATTTGATGAGTTTTAGGATCCGTTAATTGCAAGGTTTTGGGATCCATTGATTTCCCTCATTTTCCTTTCTTTCTTCAGCTCTGTTGCAATCCTGATAACAGTCAGTGTAAAAAGTCACAGCAACTTCAATCTGAGAGAACATCATGCTTTTCTGGCATCTTAGTGAGGTTGCAGTACACTCAAATGCTGTGGCTTTTCAATAAATCGCCTCATTGCTAGCATCAAGTAGGCAAGTCAAGGTGATTGTGTATATAAAACCAGCTTGGACCAGATGTGGGCATGTTCAATTTGCTTGCTAAACTGGTCTGAGGGAGCTCTTCTGCTTCTAGTTTTATGTTCTAGAATCAACATTATGTGGTGACTGAAAAGATTTTTGCTCTTTTGACTAGTTTGCTTATTGAATCTGAGCTTATTAATTTTTCCCATTTTCCCCTGTTTTTCTCCATCTTGGTAGATGAGTTTGTTCCTGCTTATCTCTGCTTCTTGGCAGAGTTTGTTATGCAATGTTCATATAGATTGTTCAAAACTTTGCAGTTCTTTGTGTTTTAGGCTTGGCCCTTAGCCATCATGTTTCGACATCTTGATGTACATATATAAGCCAACTTGAAAAACTTTCAGATGTTGGGATTGGAGTACTTCTTTCATTTCTTGAAGACGAACCATTTAATGTGGTTCCAACAACTACTCTTTGGTGTGTATGTTTGAGAGAATCTTTCATAACGTTTCTCTCTGAAATGTTTCATGATTCTAGATTATCCCTCTAGTTGATTCACTGAAAGCTGCCAACAGTTTTTTGAGTTGGGGGAAATGAGGAAATTAAAAAACAAAGAATGAGTCTTCTAATTTTAGTGGTTTTTAAGAATCACCAAAGTGAGGTGACGTCGAAGATTTTTTTTCTCATTTGGTTGGTTTTGCTGATGGACCTTGGCTTAATTCTCTGCTTTGTACATGAACTTGTACCTGCTTGTCTCAGCTTTTGGGCAGAGTTTATTATGCAATGCTCTTGTAGATTGTGCAAAATACTTCTTGTGCTTTAGACTTGACCATTAATTAGCCATCCTATTCTGACATTTTGATGTAAAAACATCTCAGATGTTGTGATTAGAATGTTTTCTTCTAGTGAAGATCAACAGTTTAATATGGATTGAATAACTACACTTGTTGTGTATCTTTTATAGAATCTTTCACGAGGTTTTTCTCAGAAATATTTCACGATTCTGGATTATCAATCTAGTTGATTCAGTAAAAAGCCGCTGAAAATTTTAGGAGGTGGAGGATATGAGCAAATTAAACATGGGAAAAAAATTTTGATAAATGGATTTATTACAACATTATTTCAGGTCTGACTTCCCCAAGTTGCATCCTAAGTAGGTATCTTTGAACTATATCCCTATCGTCTGTTAGCAGGTTCAGTATCTTTCTCAAGTGGAACCTCTCCCCTGAAAATTTCATGCATGAATGCTCTGATTATTATTATTATTATTTTATTTTTTTTTTCGTTTTCCTTCCAGGTCTTTCGTTTGCAAGTTCCTAAAGGAGCATCATAAATCAACAAACTATTGGAGCATGCATTGATAACGTGATAATCTTCTTGGGTTGCTGGCCTGCCCCAAGTGCCTCAGCGGGGCAATGTTCTTGGCCGAAACTTTCTGATCTCTAGTGTACTGTTATCTCACTCATCTTGGATTTCTGTTGCTTTTCTTGATCTTCTTCTCGACAGAAAGGCCCTGGATTCCGGGGTTGTATCTCACCAGCCTGCCATCATTTTGAATGCGTGCTCCATAACTTTTCCTTTTGCACTATCTACAAGTAGCCATTGCTCCTCATGAAGCCAATCTCTCAATTATATCGGGAAGACACAGAGCAATAGAAATTGCATTTGCTCCTTTTTGCATCCACGGTTGCTGGTTCCCAAGTTTGTTTCTGCTGATACAATTTTTTTGTGAGCTTGGCGAAGTTTTGAATTAGAGTCGTCGGGTATATACATGGTAGGAAACTAGTCCTATGGAAGTTTAATGACTCACAAAGTATGTCTTTCGGATTGCATTTAACAAATATCTATTAGACACTATAAAAAAAGGGAGACTTGGGTGTTAAGTTTTTAGAAAAGTGTAACTAATTCAGAAAAGCATCATAATAATTCAGAGATATAATAAAATGTGAATGTGTATGTTCACATAATAATTTAGGTGTGATTTAAACATCTACAGGTGCCCACTAATGGGCACTCGTTAAAAAAATGGATAAAAAAGAAATTATGAGTTTGTCTACTTTATGAACTTATATAAAAAGAAATTAGTGTTTCATTAGGGTAATACATACAACTTATCTTATTAATCTTAAAGTAGTAATAATGGCAGATGACGAGAAACTAAAGTTGATTTCTTGTAGGGTATGTTTTAATATAAGGAAATTAGAGTTATTGTGTGATACTTTTGAAGAAGTAATTAAAGAAAATAAACAATGTAACTAACAATAAACATGTTTGAGTTTTAAGTAAAATCTACTATATGAGAAACTTTCAGAAAGATTGAGGAGGACAGTTGCCCTTGCCCGCCCCCCTCTACGTCCATCATTGCTTGCGATATTATCACTACCACGCCATGCCCCCACCATCTCTCCTCACAACACATGCAAAATGGAAGAAATCAAATTCAATCATACTCATACATGATGTTTCCTTCGGGCCAACGAAAATAAATCAATGGAAATGATAAGCTTTTTTATGGGTTGTCTAATTAACTACATCCCATTAGAGAGTCATATTAATTATCCATCTTATTATTTTTAAATGTAAAAATAAGAATACAAAATGCCACCATTTCTACTAGTTTCAACAAAGGGAAAAAAAGAAAAGAAAAGATAAATAATGAGAAAAATAATAAATTGTTAAACTCATTTTATATTAACAAATACAGTATAAATTTTTATCAACACCTATTATCATTGACGATCCTATAATATCAGGAAAATACTCAAGTAACGATAGTTATAGTAACGAAACAAAGTTTACTTGATATTACAGATAAAAACACTTTTAGTGACCATTTGGTTACCTGTTAGACCGGTCATTTAGATAAGATAATGCCTAAAAATTAGCCTAAAAATTTGGAAGACCGGTCATTTAGATAAGATAATACCTAAAAATTAGCCTAAAAATTTGGAAGTAAGTTTTGCATAAAAAAGAGTAAGTTAATTTAATAAATTAGTAACTTTTATGTCTCAAAAGGTAAATTGGAAATAATATGAAACTAACCTTTTCTTGAAAATAAATTACTATTTTAAATCTCAAACTTACTTTTAATGAGAAGTAAGTTTTGCATCTAAAAGAGTAAGTTAGTTGAATAAATCAGTAACTTTTATGTCTCAAAAGGTAAATCGGATGAAATTTACCTTTTCGTGAAAATAAATTACTATTTTATATCTAAAACTTACTTTTAAATATAAGTAAGTTTTGCATCTAAAACAGTAAGTTAATCAATAAATTACTTACTTTTATGTCTCAAAAGGTAAATCGTAAAAATTATATGAAACTTACATTTTTTTTGAAAATAAATTACTATTTTACATCTTAAACTTACTTTTTAAGAGTAGTAAGTTTTGCACGTAAAAGAGTAAGTTCACTTAATAAATTAGTAACTTTTATATCTCAAAAGGTAAATCATAAAAAATATGAAAATGATCTTTTTTTGAGAATAAATTACTATTTTACATCTCAAACTTACTTTTAAAGAGTAAGTTTAGTTGAAGTAATAGTAAATTTTTATACAATATTAGTAAATTTTATGATAACATAGTAAATTTGATTAATGATCAAAATTTACTTGTTTGTGGTATTAATTTACTATTTTATTTTAAAAACTTATAAGAGTAAGTTTAGTTTAAATAATAGTAAACTGTATAATAACATAGTAAATTTGATTACTGATCAAAACTTACTAGTTTGTGGTAAAAATTTACGATTTTACTTTAAAAACTTATATGAAACTACTATTAGGAAGTTTACTTGAAATAGTGCTAAAATTTTTTTTATTAATGATTGAAATTTAACTTAATAAATTAGTAACTTTTATGTCTAAAATATTAAATCAGAATAAATATGAAAGTTATTTTTTTCTTGGAATAAATGAATTAGAACTTTATATCCCAAAGTTAGTTTTTAGAGAGTAAGTTTAATTCAACTACTAATAAATTTTTATAGAATCATAGTAAATTTTATGATAACATGGTAAATTTGACTAGTGATCCAAATTTACTAATTTACATTAAAAACTTATATGAAACTAGCATTAGGAAATTTAATTGAAATAATGCCAAGAATACTATAAAAAAAATTACTATTCACATGACCTTATAAAATGTGTAATAAAATTTGTCTGATTATAAATTTTGAATTATTTTTTTATTTTTGAAAAGATTGAAAGTTTGGTTTACAATAATAATAAATCATCCCGAACCGAGTTATATATATAATGGTAGTTGTCTATTCATCACAATTTCTATAAGTTAATCCATATGAATACAATAAAATGATAAAATTTTAATAAATTGATTATCAAGATCACACGTATAAAAGTTGAAATTATATTAATGTAGCATACTCTTTGAAAATTATAGTAAATTCATCCATATATTAAGTTGCGTAACTTTCAGAAATCTCCAGTGAAAATTATGCTTACGGGACAAGTTTCATGCAATGTTTACAGAACGCATGCACTATGTCAATTTCCAAACCATAATTATCAAATTAATGTAAATAGTCAACAAATTTCAGATTTTATTTCAGATTGTAAGCACACCCCAAAATCCACTCCAAGTACCGAAAGCAATTGATAATAGTACAATTTTTTTTTAATATCTTTTAGGGAATTCTCTCAATCGCAACCCATTAGGAGATCATGAATCAATTCCACTTTAGAGTGGTCAATCAATCATACAAATAGGTTGAGGGGAAAATTGTATTTTAGTCTGAACTTAATAATTAGTAATTTGCCATTTGAGATGAATTTATTGACGTTGGGATCGGTACTTACAGTAGTAAGAGTCTCAAATGATCAAGAATTTAAGAAATAGACAAAATTTACCTTTTTACATAGTATATTAACTAGTAAGTTGATTCAAAAAATAGTAAATTTTATTAAAAAATAAGTAAATTTGTTTGTTGAAAACGTAAATTTTCATTAATGGTTGTAGTTTACTACTTTATGAGATATACTTACTAAATTTCTTTGTAAACTTATTAGTAAGTTGAATTCAAAAAAAGGTAAATTTTATTAAAGAATAAGTAAATTTGTTTATTGAAAACGTAAATTTTCATTAATGGTTTTGGTTCTTGCTTTATGAGATATACTTACTAAATTTCTTAATAAACTTGGTAAGTTGAATTCAAAAAAAATAAATTTTACTAAAAAATAAGTAAATTTATTTGTTGAAATAGTAAATTTTCATTGATGACTATAACTTACTGTTTTAAGAGATATACTTATTAAATTTCTTAGTAAACTTACTAGTAAGTTGAATTCAAAAAAAGGAAATTTTATTAAAAAGTAAGTAAATTTATTTGTTAAAAACGTAAATTTTCATTGTTGACTATAACTTACTGTTTTAAGAGATATGCTTACTAAATTTCTTTGTAAACTTACCATTGCAATATTAGAAAAGTCACTAAAAATCGAATTTGTCACTAAAGACAAGAAAACTTATTGGTTATCTCCTAGCGTTCCATAACTCGGCTACATAGCATAGTCCATAATATCAATGGTGATAGTAACTATAGAATTTGAACCAAATGACTCTCAGTTTTGATCCTTAGGCCCGCTAAATTTACGTTGCAGAGGCTGTCACCAGCAGCGTCTTCCCTTGACAATATTCTTTTCCCATTGTAGTGATAACAATGCAAGACTTTTCCTTCTTCCACTTGAAACTTTATCAAAGGAAAGATGGTGGGGGAAGATGCCCCACCCCCACTATCTTTGCTCACCACAGCAAAAATGCAGAAAAGTCTTGCCGACAATGTGTATGCACCAAAAAAAAAAAAAAAAAAAAAAACCAGTCTTGACCACAACGTGTTGCTTTTGTTAGTCCGTAACAAAGTTGTAAATCATAAGAAAGATGTGGAATTTTGAAATTTTCAAATGATCATATTTATTCGTTAACATATTTAAATTACACTTAACTTAGTATGTGAGCACATATAGTCAAAATTATTACAAACCTGTATTTAGATATCTTTTCAAAATAATTTAGCCAGGAATGCTAGCTAATTACAATTTTATTTTGCAATGCATTTACGATAATGTGTATAAGATGCATAATCTGTTGGAAGCTTTCAAGAGGCTCCTTGCCCCATATAACAGATAGCTTTGAACCTGACTTTTTCCACCACTTTCTCATTTTACACATATTTTCAATTCATGTAACTTTCAGGCATTTTTTTTATAAGAATTAAATTTCATTAGTGGACCACTGGAAATCATTTGGTATGATTTGATTTACATTACTACAATGATAGGTTAAATATGTACTAAAAATAATAGATTTATAATTTAGCAAATATAGTAATAAATCTAGAAGTTCCTGCTTTGAAGGAAATTGTGTAATGGCAGCAGCGGATCATGGAAAGTGTGCCTCTTTGGTTTACCAAATCAGAATCTTTAGCTGGAAAGCTTTAAATGAAAACCAAGTTCATCTATGATGCCCATGTTCTTCTTGTCTACTGTTTAGTGTTTACTTTAACCGCCACCACCCCGGGGACGGGAAAAAAAATACCGTACAGATAATCTGAAGTGTACTTTTTTTTTTTTTTTTTGGGGTGCTGCACATGGATTGAATATTTTAGTGCTGCAGATTAATAATAGATTGGCAATAACATGACTGCTGATGGCAATTTGCCCGTCCGAAAATACTCTATGTTTTTTGATTTGTTCGTCCAAATTTCCTCTGTACGTTCTTTGAATTGTTTGCAAATTTCCTCTGTTTTCCCGACAACAAACAGAGAAAAAAAAAAAAGAACCACTACTAACATTGAAACCACTACTAACTTTAAAAAGCGTTCTTTATGGTTGTAGTTAATCAATATAGAAATTTTGAATCTGATAGAACAAATGTTTAAAAAACTAGCATTCTTTTTAAACATTAATTTAAACATTAAAGTGACCAACAATTGTAGTCTTCCCCACTTTTGATCCTTATTCACGTGGCAGAATCTCATTGCTATTGTGGGTCACCAACTGCACATGCCTGCCTTCCGTTGGTGCCATGTTCCCTGCCAAAGTTTCACCAGCAACAAGGAAGAGTCTTGCAATATACCTCACCCAGACAGACACACCATAAGCACGCAGATATATTGAAAAAAAAAAAAAAAAAAGTCTCGATTCTTGACGGCAGTGCGTCACTGCTGCTGTTAGATCATAAGAAAGCTGTAGATCTTGAATATCAATAGCTAAACACACAGAAATCTGACATCGGAGCAAGAAGCAGACACCATGATGAGCATCTCCTCGAGCAGTAGCACTAGTTGCTTCGACTATGCTTTAGATTGTTTGGGCCGGTTTGAAAAGGATTTTTTCCTAGCGTTAAACTGGGAGTTGCGTTGTCGTATCCAGAATCTGAAGGTGGGGATACGTCTATTGAAAACCATTGATCTATATATTAGAAAATATAAGAGGAGGAGCAACCAGGGTACGTGTTTGGGATATGATAAGGAGAACAGGGATGAAGCTAAGTCTGGCAGCTTGAGACGTAGCAGTATTTTGCTCAAGATTCAACATCTGGCTATGGGGATGCGGGTGGGACTTGACTCTGCATCAGATCATCTTAGAGACATCAATTGTAAGCTCATCAAAATCGAGGAAAATATGTGTTTTTTTGGGACAGATATCGAGGAATTCACCATCACCAGTTTCTTGCTCTGCTACTCGCTGGAAGATTCACAGCTAGTTATGGATTTCATTGACTCCATTTCAGATATTCTGAGGCATCTTGGCAGCAAAAAATGCTACGAAGTTGACGAAGCTTTGAAAATTGAACTGAATATTCTTCAAGAGAAGCTAATGTTCTTGAAGAGTTTCATTCGTTTTGCTATGCTTCAGGGCGTTGAGGTTCAGCAATCAAAAGACCTGTTGGTTCACGTTGAAGTTGCGGCTCTCAGTGCTGCAAGCCTGATGTGTAGATATTGGTTTCAGATAGTTAATAAACAAGTGTGCAATGAGATGAAATCTGAAATTTCTGAACTGATACAGAAGAAGATTGATCCCGTCGACCCCCAAGTCCGAGAAATTTATATCCATGTCTTGATAGCTTCCAAGTCATCAAGATCATCCGACACTTCCGCCGTGAAGGAGAATAAGCATCTGGTGGCTGAATTTATTGATTATCTCCTGCATAGACTTGCGGAGCTGTTAGAATCTTATACAAGTTTCCTGTTTCCAGTGAAGGATCAAATATTAAAACTCCACGAGGGACTAAGATTCCTGATTATCTTTCTTAGCGGGCAGCAGGAGAAGTTCGATGTGCTAAATGATGAGATGAAGGATCTTGTTGGAGTTGTGGTCTGTGATGCAGGTATTGTGATTTTCTCCCTTTCCGAAAATGAAATGAGAGACGGCTTGTGCAAGGAAACAAATTTGGCACTTTCTCAATTGCTCGAAGTGCTCAAGTTGATCATTGCTGAAGTTGGACACATTTATTCACAACCACCACCATCATCATCACTCGGTTTCCCTAGGACTAACGAGCTCGGCTCTCTTGATTTTTTTCTAGAAACTCTCACGGAACTGGCAAGTTCTACGGCTGATTCAATTGCTTTCTCAAATGATCAAATACGCACAATCCTAGAAGATCTTGTATTCTTAAGATCTTTTCTAGGAAATATTGTGAAGCAGGGCAAACGGAATGAAAAACTGCAAGCTCTTTGGAGTCGTGTTGTGCAGGTTGCATACAGTGCAGAACTAGAAATTGACTCCGCGATGGTTGGTGATCAACAGGAACACTGGCTAGATGCTGTTGCTAGAGATATCAAGCTTGTGAAGAAAGAGGCCGAAGAGATCCATGATAGCATAAGATATGATGGTGAAACCCAGAGGCTAACCAAGAGTACCATTCACATGCCATCACAAGTTACTGCTCCAACATTTAATGAAGCTGTGGTAGGTCTCAATGACGAGGTAGAAAGTATAATGGATAGACTTACGAGAGGATCAAGCCAGTTGGATGTTGTTGCTGTCGTGGGTATGCCTGGCCTTGGTAAGACAACTTTAGCCAATAATGTCTACGGTCATCCTTCAATAAAGTTCCACTTCCACGTTCGTGCTTGGTGTACTGTTTCTCAAGTGTATAGCAAGCACAATTTGTTACTGCAGATTTTGCGTGTTATTGATTCTATGAGTTCTGACCAATACCGTGAGAGTAATGAAGATGATTTGGCTCAAATGTTGTACCAGCGTTTGAAAGGGAAGAGGTATTTCATTGTTTTGGATGATGTTTGGGACATTGATGGGTGGAATTTGTTGAAACACTCATTCCCAAATGACTGCAACGGAAGCAGGATACTCTTAACCAGCAGATCTCAGGATTTGTATTTACAAATTAAACCTGATAGCCAGCCTCACCATCTTCGCCCACTTACTGTTAAGGAGAGTTTTGAATTGCTGCAGATTAAGCTATTTGCCAAAGACGATTGTCCTGCAACATTGAGTGAAGTCCTCCTGCACATAGCAGAAGTCTGTAAGGGCTTACCTCTGGCAGTTGTCCTTGCTGCTGGAATTCTTGCTCCTACTGAGCAAGATTGCTGGGAAGAAGTTGCAAGACATCTAAGTTCCAGCATTTTTGTTGATGATGAGGACTGCATGAAGACAGTTGAGCACAGCTACAATTATTTACCAGATTATTTGAAACCATGTCTTCTTTACTTTGGTGCATTTCGAGAAGACCATGACATTCCCGTCCGAAAGTTGTTATGGCTTTGGATGTCTGAAGGATTCGTGCAAAAGGTTGAAGGAAAGAGCTTAGAGGATGTGGCGGACGACTACTTGATGGATTTAACGAGGAGAAGTTTAATAATGGCTACCAAACAAAGATCTTTAGGTGGGATCAAAGTTTGCCGAATTCATGATTTGATTTTTGAGTTTTGTGCTGTGAAAGCAAAAGAAGAAAGTTTTCTACAGAATTTATGTGTGGATGACCTTCCTACTTTTTCTAGACAGTATAACCCCCACCGACTGGCTATTTACCCTACCACGAGTCAGGAACTTAAAAAGTCAAGGCTATTTCTCCCCCATTTGCGTTGTTTGCTCTTACTTGATGATGTTTTTCCTGTGGCACTGGATAGAATTTCGTTCAAAGTTCTGTTATCAAAACTTATTAGAGTGTTGGACTTGGGGTTCAATTGGGCTTCATGCGGATATTTTGAAAGGGAAGTAGTCTTCTTTGTTCACTTGAGGTACTTGCACATTTCATGGAGTGGAAATTGTATCCCATCTGCAATAGCCAACCTCTCAAGGCTAGAAACATTTGTGATAACGCCCTTATCCCATCGATATTCTTTTTTATTACCGAACACTATCTGGTACATTAAAGCATTGAGGCATCTTGTCGTACGAGGGGTCGTAAGTGGCTTCAGATTTCCCATCGACAATCTTGAAGGCTCCCCGGATTTAGAACATTTAGATACTTTAAAGCTTGCAATCGATCCCTCTCCTCAAAGCTTGCAAAAGATATTGACAAAGACACCAAGCATCCGCAGGCTAAAATGCGTAGGTGTCGAGTACATAGTACACGATGGGACTCTCGTGCTAGACTACTTGAGTCAATTAGAATCATTGACGATGCGCAATCTCGGATATGAGTTTGAATTCCCATTGAATTTGAGAAAGTTGACTCTCTCACATAATCGCCATCCATGGAGTAAAATTTCAGCAATTGGAAAGCTGCCCAGCCTTGAATTTCAGCATCGGTTCCTTTGTGGGGGACAAATGGGAAATGGAAGAAGGGGAGTTCCAAAAACTCCGATTCTTAAAATTGTCAGAATTGGACATTCAGTGGTGGACTGCCTCTTCTGATAATTTTTGCTGCCTTGAGAAATTGGTTTTGCGTCAATGTTATCGGCTAGAAGAGGTCCCTCCTTGTTTGGGGGAAACCCTCACTCTTGACATGATTGAGGTAATAGCTTGCCCTAAGTCTGCCGTAAATTCTGTGAAGCAAATTCAGCAAGACCAGGTGGATTTGGGAAATAAGGATATCATTATTAATTATCAAAATTGTTGATGGTCCACGTTTTCTTCTTAGTGCCCGTTCAGAAAGAGAGTCGATTTCCTCTTATCGCATTTTGCAACGGGTGCCGTTCGGGTACCTTCTTCATTGGGCAGAGAGTCAAAAGCAGAGTGGGGTTCTACTTATGAGGTTAGATATACTATGCTGTTCTATTTGTATACGTTCAATTCTATAGCTTTTCATGTTTTTCGATGCAATTTCTGGAGCATCCCAATTCTTTGATTTGATTAGTCATGCATTTATGAAGACAACATTGTCTATCAAACATGTTTCGATACTATTCTGCTGTTCTTATTTGTTTCAACATTTCATATAATGTTTTTGATCAATTATCCCGATTTCTAAAATTTTCTTCGATATGGCTCCAGATTGTGTGATCATTCAAAACAGCTGAGCACAAGCGTACATGCCAGGTACACTTATCTATTCCTGTTATGAATTGACACTTTCTTTTTCTTTTTTTCTTATCTATTTATTTTGAAATGCCAAGAAGGCGGTATGCTATTGGAACCTTGTTGTGTAGAATATGAATGTATTAAGTACCCCGAGCCTGGTGAGCACGAGGATTTTGCTGTTTTTCTTCCCCCTTTTCTTTTTCAATTTTTACCATCTAGGTACATGACGTTGTTCCTGCTTGTCACTGTTCTTCCACAGTTTTGTTATGCTATGTTTCTGTAGTATGTTCTGGACTTTGTAAACTAGTTCTACTTTAGACTTAGCCATTAACCATATTCTTCTGACACCTTGATACGCGTAAAGAAGCTAAAATAAACAAATTTCAAATGTTCAAGTTAGATTATATTCTTTTTTTCTTGAAGACGAACCCTGTTAATGAGTACTATATGTAATCTTTAATAATACCTTTAGATTTTGCCTGAAAAATCTAATTGATTTAGAGAAAGATGCTAAAAATTTCTGGAGGTGGAATAGAAGAGGAAGGGAATTTAAATTTGACAAAAGGAAACATTACAGAAATTAGTTTTAGTATGTAGTCTGTTACTTTATTCTTTATCCTACTTAGTATGCAGTTTGACTTCCCATTTGGCTTCTGCAGTTTATTACATTCAATCTGATTTAAAATCAATATTTCGCTTCTGCAGTTTGTGTGTGTGAGAGAATGTGTGTGTGTGTGTGTGTGTAAGAGAGAGAGAGAGATGTAAATGATGACCACTTTCAGTTTGTTGACTAATCATGAACAAATTAAGTTCAAGTTTCAACATCCTTAAGAAACTAAAGAGGTTTGATTTAATTTCTGCAATTAAAAATAGATGGAAGAGAAGAGTATGCCAACTTCTGGCTGGCAGATCAACTGCCAGCTAAGGGAAGATGAAAACTAGTGAAAGTAGGAATATCAATTTTATGAAGATCCTGAATAAATGTCCCATTAATATATACCTGTTGGAATCGGACATATGAGTTTTGAGGAAGAGACAACAGGCTAAAATGTCTTTGCAAATTGCTATAGCAAATGATGTCCAAAGTGGCACTAGCATTCAAACATGCCATGATGCCACTGGCACAATTCAGTGTCAATTCATTGATAAGCTTGCACAAGTCAATTTTCTAACACTCTAGATGGTGAGCTACTTCACCATTGATCATAAGTTGCTGCTAACTGGCAGTGCATCATCCTTGCAACTTCTGCTGTTTTAGGAATGGTCATTAAAGATGTTTCTGCAGCATCTACTCTCTCTTTCTCCCCCCCCTCTCTCTCCCTCTCTCTCCTTTTGGTAGTTGACAGAGAGGAGAGATTACAGGGAGTGGAAAGTTGTCTGGAAGTTAGTCTGACAGTCATTATCTGTAAAGAAAGTTGATGCTGAAAGCTGGCACATTTTCCGTCTTGTGCCATTTGAAACTGATCTGAAATATTTTGTTGCTAAACTGGACCAGCCAAATTGGCTTGATCATGTCTAATTCTTATTCTACATTGCTCAAAGTGTAAAGAAGATAATGACAGTCATCTGTTCAGGTGTTCCTTCATATTGTTATTAGCCATTCCTCGAGGATTTACTTCACCCACTTCATGTTTCGTAGTCTACATGTGTACTCTGTTTTTTTCCAAATCTTCCCATCTTATGATGACGAAACCCCTGAGCAGATGGTCAAATTTAGTGTTTGCCTTGTGGTTTTACCACTTACCTAGCTTAGATAATCCCGAGGCCTCTAGTTCAATTCTCAAGTGCTTACTTTTTCCCCACCCCTTAGACTTATTCTCCCTTGAATTGAAAGGTTATTGTCGATTTTTTTCTTCTGGGCTATATCCTGGATTTTCCTTTTTGTTCCATTGTCTCGCAAAGCCGAAAGACAGCATATACATAAACCTTGGATTTCTTTTTGCAGGTCCTCCAAGAAAGAGCATCTGAATTTCAAACAGATATTGGAACTATCTACAAAATTTTTTGCTGTAAATTGTCAGTATAAATGCTCCAATCTCTCTCTCTCTCTCTCTCTCTCTCTCTCTATATATATATATATATATTGCCCTTCTACTAGTTCCTTTCATTAATTCAAGTACCTAATGCAGCAGAGTACTTTACAGGAGGACAACGAAAATAAAACCACGAACTACTGGTGCATGCATGGTTGACATGATAGTCCTTTTGCATGACTGGCCTGCAGTGAATCCCTCAACTAGGGAAGTATTTCTGATGCTGGCAAGGTTCTTGAATTGAATGTTTCAAGTGGATGGATCTCTCAATCACCGGAGGCTTCATCAGCTGTTTGAAGTTCATGCTCTCCGAGTTTGATCTTGTTCTTGACAGATAGTCTCTTCATTCCAGCATCGTAGCTCACTAGCTTGCTCATCATCTTATAAGTTGTGTTTAAAAGTTTCGGTTTTGCACCTTCCACAGGTAGCCATTGCTCCTCACCGTACAATTAATGTAAATGTGAGTTTTGATGCATGTCTTTTTCATATACATATCTATTATCTTCTCCAAAATCATGGATCTTTCTGTTATCTATGAGTACCACTTTTCTTAAGAAAATCCCTATTTCTATTGAAGGAAATTTGTAATGGTAGCCATCAAACATTAAAATTCTGTAATGCCCACTTTTATTTTGACTTGTCTATGGTCTACGTTGACCCCTTTTTTCATTTGATTCAACTTTTGTTTTGCTCATATTTGGGTTGAAACTGCACTACTGCAGTAATTTGTCTCTCCTTTTTTCCTTTCTCCTTTTTAATTGAGAAGTTCCAATTGCTAGTATATTGCAACGAACCATGAAATTACTTAGCATTTCGATTTGCTTGTTCAAAGAATCGAAGCTGCTGCCATATTGGCACTACTAATTTTTACCAATAAAAAGCTAAAAATTAGAGACAAGGAAAACTGCTGCTAAGTTCAGAAAAGGTTGTGGTGGATATTTTGTTCTGAATTTGTCACTACTTTAAAAAATTGCAATTTACAAATCTTCCAGGCCCTAGCTTAAATTGCATCCTTACTTTTTGGACATTTATGTATTAGAATTTCTTAGATTGCTTAGATAATGGACTCATCTACTCTATCAGTTTATGTTAGTATAGGCAGTGAACTGAAAACAGTTCAAATCAAATCTCTGCAACACTATGATTGGTAAGAAATCAGATCATGTTATTATGCTTCTAAGATTTCATTTGATATTTAGATAGCCGCCAGTCCAGAGGAGCACACTTACAAGAATCAACTGCAGCATCTTTTATTAAAACAATCAAAAATCAAAAGCTTACAGAATTAGTACTTGATACCTATATCAAATAATAGCACTCTGGTTTTTGAAGATCAATGAAGATAAACCATCTTGTCAAGCATGCTTTTTCGTGAAATGACTTGATTGCAAAACAAGCATTACCATGATATAGTAAATCCAACAGACACATGTTACTTGCTTGTCGTTTCAATATTTGTGGACGAGTTTACCTTTTTTAATATCTTTTGAAAATTTATATCCATCAATCTGTGTAAAATCTCTTCAAATTAGTTTTTTCTTTTTTTCTTTGGAAAATATCTTGTTTTCATTGATTAAAACTGTCAGCTCACACAAAATAGCCAGCCACCATCTATACATCAACACAATTCCACATACTTTGCTATACTAATTTACAGTAAATAAACAGTGATCTAAAAGCTATCAAAACAAGAGTGAGAAATGCCCCATGCAAGGATGATGCTTCTGTTAGTTTTAAGCTGACGACCATTTCCATTTACCAACGGGAAGAGTATCAGTCCAATACTTAGCTGGTTCATTGAACCTAACGCCAGTAGGACCAGAACCAGTATTAGCCCCTGAATTTGATGATTCCGAGCGTGGGCTCGATACATCCTTGTCACTTGGTTTCTTCACAACCACCCCTTCATGAACCTCTAAAAAAATTCTAAACTGGACAGAACTGCCAAGTAGATAGTGAAGTTAAAGAAAACCATTTTTACTTAATATATTCTGACTATTTATCATTGAATCTTCATCAGTTCTGCCAAAATTATGGTGGTAAGCCAGTGAACTGTTGAGCTAAGAAAAGCATATTTTGTTTAAGATTGTTCACATTTAACATTAACAATTTGGTCTAGGTATGCATTAGTAGCTGTAATTTGTTCACCAAATCTTCCATGCATTAGTAGCTGTAATTTGGTCTGATATTAGCATTCATATAACCTCTGCACAAACATTTCTGGCTTTTTGCTTATGTCATTCAACACAAGCCTAATCTGTCTTAGGCAGGGTACATTTATTAAGGAATTTTGGAACAACAAAGAAGGCTGTTTCCATAGCGGCAGCATCCTTTGATACCTTTTTCCTTGCTTTTGGCTGGTGGTGCTGAGAAAAGGTGAAGAGGGGAGGGAGGGTGAAGGCGGCTGAATTTACAAATGAAGCAGAGATGACAAACGTCTCTATGTCAAAAAAAAAAAAAAGAAAAAAAGAGGAGTCAAGAGGTGGATTGAAGATGACAGTACTGGAACAAAACAATCCACATGAAGCTGTCATAAACATGCCAAAAAAGAGTAAGAAATAGGTAATGTGAACAAAAAACAGCCCTTTCCGTATACTCCTCCCCACCCCCCCAAATGTTTATCACCAGTTGGAGAGACTTCTTCAGCCCGCTGATTGAAACAAGCTTCTGACAAAATGTAAGTATGGCACAAGTGGAAGGTAGCAGACAACACTCTCAAGTCCCTACCCATGAAAAGTTAAACAAATGCATACTTAAATCGTGAAAATCCCTCTTAGGACAATTGCAAAACAACCTAACTGGTTTGGTTTATGTTCTTGATCTTCTCCCTTTTGCCGTCAGCATAGAGGTATTCAAAATTTTCCACTATAATTCTGTTTCTAAAACGTGATCTTGTTTGTTGCTACAGTACAATACTTGTTTTGCAGCAAATGTTAAGCAGGGAAATAGCAAAATAAAACGCTAGACATTTTTTACTATTCAGTTAGTGGTGGTCAAAGTTGCGTGAGGATATTGGAAACGTAATGCTAAAATTTGAGTCAGTATTGTTTTTTTTTTTTTAAGTTTGCTTAGTGCTGCTAGATTTTCATTGAGAAACTTATTTGCAGCTATCATAAATAATAATTGAGTAAATAAAAAGACATGATCTAAATATATATGAAAGTTTCTTTTTATTTTTCTTCTTTCTAGAGCTACAAACTTATCTTTCAACTTAGAAAAATAATCAAGAGTCTCAAAAAGAGAAAATCATTCAAAATGTTTCTAATCATTTTGTCAAATAAATTTTTTTATCCTTCACTTTTGCAATATAAATTTTATATCCCTTACAAATTGAAAACATCAAAAATTAGTTTCAACCTTGTTTACAATCAATTTTTTAGCTTGAAATCACTCTAACACACACACGCACACACATGTATGTATGTAGTCAATTTTAGATATAGAAAGACTAGATCCCACTTTTTTTTGGGGGGGGGGGGGAGGGTTACTTTTTGGGGGAAAAAGATGAATATAATTCGAATTAGACCCCACATTTTAGGGACAAAAATAAATATGAATTGGGTCATTTGTTTAACTATAAACGGGGTCTAAACTTTTTTCCCTAAAAGAACTACCACGTGTTGTTTGTGTGATAGATTCAAGGTAAAAAGTGATCTAAAATCAAGGTAAGGACCAAATTTGACTATTTTGACTTTATAAGAGATGTAAATTTACAGTTTTAAAAGTGAAAGATGAAAAATTCATTTTAAAAATATGAGAGACATTTTGAACAATTTTCCCTCTAAAACATGTGAAATTAATTTTCTGCCTAAAACATGTAAAATTTTCCTTTATCTCTTTTTTTTTTGTCTGTTTCATCTCTTCTTTTCTCATTGAAGTGATACAAGCAAGCAATTTTTAATAGTTCAAGGAACAAATTGCAGTTATCTCTTTTATTTATTTTTGTCCACTTTAACAGATGAGTTCCCTTCAAAATTATCTTAGATTTTACACTGAGTTTGTTTATGCTATGTTCTTGTTGATTGTTTGAAACGTAGTAAATTTTTTGTACAGAAAGAAGCAAAGTAAAAAAATGCTTCAGATGTTAATATTTCAACATTTTCTTTATTTTCTAGAGATGTATGGCGTAGAATGGTCATAAAAAGTAAATTAGAAGCATTAGTCTATTTGCAAATTCTTCACAGAATGGCAATTAAATTCTCCTCCTTCTATATTTTCCGGAGATAAAAATTGTGGAATGGCCCTAACAAGCTTGGACATATCCTAATTACTATTGGAAAATAGTGATGGCAAATTACTATTAACTTTGGATAGTTTTTCACTTTACCATGGACATGTCTAAAGTTTTAAAATATTTACATAACCCTTTTGTGATTTTATGTAAAACAAATAATAGAATAAAAGCACATCAGGTTTGAAAGAGAATATCTCATTATTACAAAAGGAAATGTTCAATTATTTTGTGAGAAATTTCGTCTTTTATAAAAAAGCATTTTAAAAAAAAGAAAATTCAATAGTTTCCTTGTATTCGTCTTTACCCATTGAGCAATACAATATTTTCTTAAAGGTTCTACCATGACTCTTTTTTCTGTAACTTATCCTTTTAGATTTTCTTTTTGAAATATAAATCTAGATAATTTGTTACTATCCGTGGTTGTGGCAATAAGCATGGTACCTATGCTTTATCCCTAATACAAATAAGTTGCTGCTATAACATTTATTGGTTAGTTTCTGCATTTATGATATGCACTATTAATTTTGGACTTTTCTTTGCTAATCCCCACAATGTCTAGGGTAAATTACTAGGAAAACCCTGTAGTTTATTATGTTATTACATGATTTGTTTACTTTTCAAAGCATAAACACAGGTTTCTTGTGTTTTTATCTAAAGTGAAAAATAAATGAAAAGGTATCTGTTAGAAAAAAAAAAAAAGCTTTCTATTCGAAAAGGATATATAAACATGAATACCTTTCTACTAGAAAAGGAAATACTTCTAAGAAAATTTTTTTTATACAAAACTATTGTAGAAAGAAATTCAATATTTTCTTTTCTAGTGAAATATATTTCTTTTTACTCTTATCTATCAATTCACCAATAATATAATGCCTTGAAGGTTTTACCTTGACTCTTTTTTGTACCTTTTCCTTTTATTTTTTATTCTTTTAGAAATACAAATCAAATTAATTTGTTGCTATACGCAGTTGTGGCAATAAGCAATGGTACTTAATGCTATATGCCTAGGACCAGTAAGTTGTTGCCGTAACATATATTGGTTAGTTTCTCCGTTCATAATATGCAATTAATACTCTTGGACTTTTCTTTGAGAGAAACTCCATTTTTCCATTCCCCACAAAATCACTATAAATACTATCAACATCAAATCAATTGTAGTTGTAAAAGGGTTAGCAGTAACATGTAAGTGTGCAAGCAAAAGGTTATCATCTTGTGATCAAAATTCAATCTTCTTAATTCTCATTAAAACAAAAAAAGAGCAACTTTCCATCAATTTTTGCTTCAGCAAAGGAATGGTGAAAATCAGCACAATAATTCCTTCAATTTTTGTGCTGTTTCTGTTACTATTTGGGTCAGCACCATATCAGGGAGGCACCACAGGTTACAAAAAGCCGAAGAATTGTGAGCGCTACGAGTCGTGGAGTCCCAAAAGGATTGGATAAAATACACAGAACTTTCTTGTGGTTTAGCTAATATTTAATTTAACTCCCTGAGTTTCAAAACCTACATTATGACTTCTTGAAATTTTAAATAAAGTGAAAAGTTAACAGCAATTGTCCAAAAGAGTGCGTTTGATAAAATTGAAATCTGAAAACTTAAATCTGAAATCTAAAATCTAAAATCTAAAGTCTGAATTCATTAAGTGATTGAATTGTTACGTACTAAATCTAATACATTTGAATATATATCATATTCAGTAATAAGTGAATAGCTTATCACTTATTTTTGGGAGCAAGTTTTGCCTAGAAAATTCAGTGCCACTTAATTCATTCAGATGCTCTATTTTCGATTATCAAATAGTCTAAACGTGTTAAGATCTGAAATCATTAAATTTAAGTGCTGAATTGTGTTATCAAACAGCTGAATTTGAGAGACACGAGCTTCATTGATGTTCAGTTTAACTCCCAGTGGTTCAAAAATTTACAATTTAGCTCATTGTGATTCTAACTAAAATGCAATTTGACAGAAACCGTTCAAATTAGTTGACAATTTTACTCCTATGGATGAATCAAGACTCAGTTTTAGGGTTTTAAAACCCCATTCTTTGGCTCTTCTACAACAACAAAACGATGGATAAATCCTTTACGTCATGGCAATTCTCTCAAGTGCCCTTTAGGTTCCCGGGTTTGGATTTTTAGTGAAATTACAAAAGTTTTGCAAACCCAATTGCACTCCCAAATTACAGAAGAAATCTAGCTAAAAATTAAAAATAAAGAAAAAAATCATAATTTGAAGGGACATTTGGATGTCTTTTTCCTTTCTTTCTAAAATAGAGATGTTACCAAAAAGGTAATGATTCATATTTGGAAAAACCATGTTGTGATTTGGATCTTAAGTCCTATCTCTATTATTCCTTATTTTTTATTTTTTATTTTAAAAAGAAGAAGAAGGGGATGGTGTTGATTATGGCTATGGTAATGGGGTTGGAATATAGAGAATGCTGGAACAAGATAATGGGTTTTGTGAGGGGTTACAGAGAAGAATGGGACAATTATAACATTTTTGCATATAACTGTTACTTTAGACATTTTTTGCCAATGTTTCAATTTAGTTAAAACCTTAAGGAGTCATAATGTAGGTTTTCAAATTTTAGGGAGTTAAATTAAACATTAGTGAAACCACAAGGAGCTTCTCAATATTTTACCATAAGGGCAATTTTAACATTTTACATCTTACTGTTAGTCTGAACGATTTTCGTCTAAGTTACATTTTAGTTAAAATCACAGGGAGTTAAATTGTAAGTTTCCAAACCACAGAGAGTTATACTAAACATTATCTAAACCACAGGGAGGTTCTTGGTATTTTGCCCTTATGTTAATTATCCCTGAAATTACATGTCAATTAGAGACTTCAAGAAAATATTAAATGAATTTAAGAAATTTATACTAGTTTGTAGAGTTAGAGACTTCAAGAAAATAGTAAGCAAATTTAAAAAATTTACACTTGGATTGGCTGTAAGACAGTGTATATAGTCATTCTCTCCATGTCTTTGTGTTTCTTTTTTCTTTTTTCTTTTTCATTTTTACTCCTTATAACTTATTCATGCTAAATCCATTGTATTTATTTAGGACAAAATATTTAAATAAATGGAAACAAAGAAATTTGATGGGTGTCGAAACCACCAAAAATAAATACCGACTTTAAAAATACAAATTCAAGTATAATGGCGAGTAGGGTCGTATCCTCATAGACTGGGTGATTTATTTCCTATGAATTAAAAATAAATAAATGGGGGGTTTGAACAATTCCTAATTAACAAATCCGAATAAAAATAAACAATATAACAAAATTCCAATTAAACTAAATAATATCACAGGAATCGAATATGAAAGTAAATCAATCAATAACAAACTCTAGTCAAAGGCCTAATCTCACTTTGGTGTCATCAACTTGATCATTGACACTAAATGGCATTTATTCAACTACAAATAAATTGGTTATAGTTGTCACAAAAGTTTTCCTTAAGCTACAAGGTATGACCATTGACTGTTTCCCTAACCAAATAACAACCCTAGGTACGACCATAGGAATTTAATTACCCAGTTGCACTAAAAACTAGAAAAACCCAATTTTAACCAATGAACACGCTAAGAGGGTTCATTTAAGCTAGATTGAATATTCCCGTAACAATAATTCAAAAGTTTCTTGTACTCATCAATTACGTCACTTGTCACAAATACTAAAACCTTCCAAACAATTACGGATTTTATGCTCTAGATGACAAGATTATCCCCACAATTAAATAATGGCCAGTTACTGAATTGCAAGAAATAATCATAAACGTGAACAACAGAAAATATTCAAATACTTGTAAATAAATGAAATAAAGATAATTCAAACAAGTCTCACAGAGTTGATGAACCAAAGTTCGATTAGCCTTTAACTAGACGAAAGAAATTAGCCACTCTTCATTGAGAATCGCAACCAAGAGATATTGTTGAGAATTGCAATTTTAATTGACTAAAAAGAAAAGAAACAATGGAACGAACTAAGCTTCAAAGTCAACAAAAAGCCAAAGCTTGGCAGCCAAATCCCCCTTCGTCCCTAAGGCCGTCCCGAGATATATATATATATATATATCTCAATCTTCAACGATCAGCTACGCCAAAATAAACAGTCTCCCTACCAAATTAGGATTCCAAATAGGTATAATCCTAATTGGAATCTAACTTGCTAAATAACAATGACAAAATAAAAAGGGAAACCAATTACAAACTTCCCTAAATAAATGGGTCTTTGACCAATTCCTAAAAGTAAATGAAATCTTTGTTTCCAAATATTCAGCAAATATCTTCCGTAGGAAAGTGATTCACTTCTTCAAAAAGGCATCCTTCCATCAACACATAGCATGCTCGTGCCTTATCTGGAGTCGTCTTCTGGAATTCCCATTCAATTACACCTTTTAATTCCTAATTTAACTCCAATGACCTAAATCAAGGTTGAAAACCAAATATAAGTAGAATCAAGCAATTAACACAATATTTAGGCCATAATTAAGGGGAAATATCCATAAATAATGTGCACAATTAAGGACTCAACAAAATTACATAGTCTTTTCTTTTATCTTTTTTTTTCATGTTTAATAAGTCATGCTAATAGTATTTTCTGAAAATCATCTTCTTGATAGGGCTTGACCAGTTCATTTCAGGGGTTTCAATAGCTTTTTGTACTAGAAGATCAGTAACTAATACGATAACATTAATAACGCATGCATATTTATTTAATGAGATAAAAATAACATAATTTGAATTCTTAAGAAATTCTCTTGTAATTGTAATAATCTTGGATCTACAATGGAACCAGGTTAGAACATGACGGGTTTCAACTGTAATATTATATTTTCCTCATAAAAGTACTTCTAGTATTTTTTTGTCCCTTGAAAGTTGAAACTGAAGAGTAGACAAGTACAAAAGTTGCAGGCCAATGTTTTGGTTTTAGTTCTCTGTTTTTAACCAGTTGACAGCTGATAATTCATCGAAAAACCAAAAACATGAAAAAAGAAAAGGAAAACAAAAAAAAAAGAGACCGTGATCACCTTCCTCATTTTTCCTTTCTCTATTGCAAAAAAATCGTGTTCGTTTTGCCGAGAAAAATAAAGGCCCCAATAAACTAAAGACGCCAATAAATGGAGGGAAAGAGAGTCATTATAGAGTCAAAAAGAAGAGGAGAGGCAACTGCACCAGGTGTTTGCTCCCATTTTAATTCCTATATATTTAAATTTGCTGACGATTTCGCTTTTGGTTTGCTGCTCAACTTAGGCCTTCTTTGGGTCAATAGAAGTAAACTTTGTTGTCCAAGGGAAAACTAATCAAAGAGGAAAGGGAAAAGAATGTCTTCAATTATATATCCAGTTAGTTTCCCTACCAACTAAAAAGTTGATCTTGATTATTCATTCTGAGAATTTTTGAACTGTGAAAATATGATCCTTCAAAATCTTAAGCATTTATGTTGAGTAAGTTGAGGTGATTTGGATAATCTACTCATAGTACATATATTTTGCTGGACGGAAATTGCACTATTGTAGTATGAAGTCCTTGGATGTATTGCTGGTTAAACTCCTAACTGATTCATGAAGTCTTGAGAGCTTTTGAGGAAAAGAAATAGAAAATGGAGAGACAATTTGTTTTGAAGCAAATATTGGCCTCATTGATAATTATGGAGAGTTTTACAGATGTCCAGAAAATGGACCGGATTACATATTGTCATAAACTATGGTTCTTTGATTTGGCTTGAGACTTGAGATTGGTGGTAAAGCTCAGAATTAGGATACATGAATAGTGCATTAGATTTGTCTTTGACAAATGACAGTGTGCATTAGTTATCTAGAACAATGCATGCCTTAGATCCCATTTGTCATTTCTTACCGTCTCTGCTCTTTAGATCTTGTTTGGATTGCCATTTTCTAAATTTTTTACAGAAAAAGATAATGTAATGATTTGATATATGTGGAGTAAAAAGGTATTTCAAACAGCTAATTGTTTCTTCAAACAGCTTATGCTATTACCACATTCAAAAAGAAAACAAAAAACCTCAAAAGATGGCCTAAGTTGAAATTGGAAGTTAACGTACGTTTTTAAAACATCTTTAACTTTAAAAGATAACTAAATTATGTGATTTTAAGCAAGGGTATGTATCCTTAAAAAGTGTTTTTCAACCATCATTACCCCTTCCTAAACATTCAGATTCGCATAAAAATAATCAGCACAAAAAGATTTTTCGAACACCTTTCCTAATTTGTGAAGGAAAACTTAAAATCAGTTTGTGATAATTCTTGATTTTGTAATGTTTCTCAAGTCTGCAACCACTAATTCATGTTGCTAATTACTAAGAGGGAAGAGGATTACGACAATTTGTACTTGGTATTTATAACTAGATGTAACTAGAGTGTAAACTAAATTTACCGAACCGATCAATTCAATTCATTTCGAAATTGAATTGAAAACGGTAAAACGGAAGCTAATTCGAAATTCCGTTTTCATTTTTGGGGAAATTGGAACGAATTCGAATATAGGATTTTGAATTGAACTTCAATTGCTTTCATAATTCGAAAATGAAAACGGAATTCCGTTTTTGATTTCGCTTTCGCTAACATATATATATATAAATAATAATAATAATAATATAAACTAGACAAAACAAATTACAAGAAAAAGAAAAAGCAAACGAGGCCCTAAATTCCAATCATCTACTAAACCTAATTCTTTCAATTTGCACGATTTCCGCCGCCTACCCATCCTTGCCGTCAACCTCCGGCCTCCAGCGCTCTGCAATCTCCACCCCTCAGCAGTCAGCAGTCAGCAGCTCCACAGTCCACCCTAGCTAGCTCCACGCCTCCACGGCTCCACCCCCCTGGATTCCTTCAAGGCTGAAGATCCATGCCTACTTCCTTCAATCTTTACAGACCGCAGCTCCGTCTCCAACCTTAGTCCTTAGGAGCTCTGCAAGACTGCAAGTCGTAGCTCGGCCTCCAACCTCCATAGGGATCGCAGCTTGCAAGTGACAAGAGAAAGAAAAGGACTCTACAGCAGTGCCGCAGCCTCTTGGCTCCTCGCCTGCCCGACATTTGATAGAAGTCGGGGTACTGCCCTATTTCTCTGCAACACTTACCTCCCGTATCCAACAATCCATTGAACTGAAATGAAAAATGCCTAACTGTGAGAAAGGCTAAATAAACAATGAAAGGCAAGATTAAATCTTTAATCAAGGTGGGATGGTATCTGAGTGCAATGGAATGATCCATTTGTCTTTGTAAATCAGCTAGTGGAGAATGCAATATCTGAAGACATTAACGTCTTTTCCTCGAATAAGTTGAACCATAGTGTAGAGACAAACACGGTTGAACCAAACATTTTATATAGGTATAATTGAATTTGAAACCCATAGTGGGGGTTGAAACCTATTTACCAAACACCCCCTTGATCTTCTTCTCTACAGAAAGGCCCTGGATTCCGGGGTTGTATCTCACCAGCCTGCCATCATTTTGAATGCGTGCTCCATAACTTTTCCTTTTGCACTATCTACAAGTAGCCATTGCTCCTCATGAAGCCAATCTCTCAATTATATCGGGAAGACACAGAGCAATAGAAATTGCATTTGCTCCTTTTTGCATCCACGGTTGCTGGTTCCCAAGTTTGTTTCTGCTGATACAATTTTTTTGTGAGCTTGGCGAAGTTTTGAATTAGAGTCGTCAGGTATATACATGGTAGGAAACTAGTCCTATGGAAGTTTAATGACTCACAAAGTATGTCTTTCGGATTGCATTTAACTTTTTCTTCCTTTTTTTTTTTTTTTAGCAACAATTTTCATTTCGGTACTAGATGCACGGGGACTATTTCAACTGAAGGGTATTTGAAGAATTATTTTCGTTACTTGAATTTTAAGAAATTAAACAACGAAAAAAAGACATAATTAGTAAAGATGAGAGTTTAAAAAATAAAAAATAAAAAATCTTTTCTAATTGAAATCTACCTTTCTTCAAAGCGTTCTTGTAAATGATTACCTTCATAAAAATGTTTGCATAAATATTACATACGAAAAGGCTAGAATTGTTCAAAATGAATTTTCAAGTACATAAACATATTTTCTTCCAACCCTACTTGGAAATATTCTAGTACATCTTTAATTTTGTAAAAAGGAAGGAAAATAAGATACAAGTCGTGTGTTACAGAAAATGTGCCTGAAAAGGTCCAAAACATTAATTATTACCAAATGCAATATAAATGTTAGCATCAAAACGCCTAAACTCAAAAGGCCAGAATAGGGGAAAAAAAGAAAAGTAAATAAGATTTACAACCTCTACATGTGATTTTGATCAATGACAATTGGGGTCGTCTCCATAAGCAAGAGATAAGTGCTAATTTCCAGACTTCCAACAAAGTAAAAACAAAAAAACAATAAGGACAAGTTTGTAAATGTGATTTGTATTGTCTGAGTCTATTTGTATGTAGACAAGTTTTCTCATTAGCTAAGCAGCTTTGTTGACTTGAAGATACCAATTCAATAGATTAAGGATCGAATATCATGAAAAAAAGCTTTTTTATTAGATTGCTCATAATTTAATCGGGTGATTCCTCAGTCCACCTATGCTTGGTTGGTCTTGCTCAATAATTACTCATT
Organism: Gardenia jasminoides; assembly: GCA_013103745.1. NCBI lineage: Eukaryota > Viridiplantae > Streptophyta > Magnoliopsida > Gentianales > Rubiaceae > Gardenia > Gardenia jasminoides. Next base: position 22,970,504 of record CM023104.1, read on the forward strand.
TTTTAATCTTTTGAACAAAAGACTGTTTGTCTTCACTCTTGGTCTTTGTTGGCCACACAGGACAACGAAAGATTCTTGCAGTATTTTAACAGATAACACTGCTAACCCCCAAAGTCTGTTTCTATCTTGAAGTCTCTGACAGTAAACTGATTTAATGTTAACATAATTTTATATTATTAAAAATTTATTGTTTAATTAATAAGTCATTCATCTCTGAATCTTGAAAGTCTCTGACAGTAAACTGATTTAATGTTACCATAATTTTATATTATTAAAAAGTTATTGTTTAATTAATAAGTCATTCATCTCTAAATCTTGGAAGTCTCTGACAGTAAACTAATTTAATGTTACCGTAATTTTATACTATTAAAAAGTTATTTGTTTAATTAACAAGTCATTCATTTCTAAATCAAGATGTCTATAAAATGTTGTATGTTATATGTATGGGTAATTAAGTAAATATAGTAATATTTTTCATTCCGTTCCAATTTCTCAATATGATCATACCAGATATTGGAAAAGAAATTCACATTCCATTCTGATTTGGTTACTAAATAGTAAGTAATTCTCTACCCGTTCCGGCAAAAAAAGCATTTTAGATGGAAAGACTTTTCCGTTTCAAGTGTTTTCAACACATCAAATGGGGAGTCAATTGTAAAACCTGGCATTTGAAAGAAAAGAAAGACTAACATCACTCTTGACTATTAAGTTTTATATTTGATGTAAATTTCCTTTCAGGAGTATTGAAAGGTAAGATATTTATCAACGGTGATTGGAGCTCATCTTTACACAGGCAATAGATGAATCTCAAAGTTTAAATGTTTGATCAAAATTAAAAAAAGAAGGGTGTGTAATGAGAAAAGTTTTCTACTTGATACAGGTCTAAGACGAAGAACTCTCTTCAACCTACATGTATGTGATTTATTTTATCTGAATCTATTTGATTAGGGACAAGTTGTTTTTATTATATAAACAGCTTGGCTGACTGAAAGTAACCAATGTAATAGATTAATGAAAACAGCTTGGCTTTTGGTCTTTCATCTTTGGTTGGGACAGAGGAAGTTGCTAGGAATGTATAATTACACTTTCTTTCAACTTTTCTATTACTGTTTTCAAGAAAGAGGATTAAAGTATCTTTCCCTGACAAATAAATGACTACATACATACATATCATTCTGCAAGGCCAAGCTTCAGTCTTCTACCCAGTTTTGATCCTTAGGCCCGCCAAATTTACTTGGCAGAGGCTCATTTGTATTGTATGGGTCACCAGCAGCAGCATCTTCCCTTGATAAAGTTTCAAGTGGAAGGAGTAAAAGTCTTGCGATCAATGACGGACGCACAATTTTAAGTTTGAGAAGGTGAATAGACGAGTAAGAAATAGTTAAAAAAAAAAATCATAACAAATGAAGTGTACTAAAAATAAATTCAATAAATAACTAATAAATGAATATTTTTAATAATCAAAGAATTCAAATAAAGCAAAACATGAAAGTTAATCTTGTCTTCACAAAGATTGGATATTTGAAATGGGTTAAGTGTTTTTACTTCTATAGTTCTTTTCTAATTCAAATATAAATATAATTCTAGTCATGGCTAAATTTCCTTCAATTTGTCATCTGTTTTTTCTATTTGTATAATGTTTTCCTAATTTTAACTGTTAAAAGACAGTTTGGTTAACAAATATCTATTAGACACTATAAAAAAAGGGAGACTTGGGTGTTAAGTTTTTAGAAAAGTGTAACTAATTCAGAAAAGCATCATAATAATTCAGAGATATAATAAAATGTGAATGTGTATGTTCACATAATAATTTAGGTGTGATTTAAACATCTACAGGTGCCCACTAATGGGCACTCGTTAAAAAAATGGATAAAAAAGAAATTACGAGTTTGTCTATTTTATGAACTTATATAAAAAGAAATTAGTGTTTCATTAGGGTAATACATACAACTTATCTTATTAATCTTAAAGTAGTAATAATGGCAGATGACGAGAAACTAAAGTTGATTTCTTGTAGGGTATGTTTTAATATAAGGGAAGTAGAGTTATTGTGTGATACTTTTGAAGAAGTAATTAAAGAAAATAAACAATGTAACTAACAATAAACATGTTTGGGTGAACAAAACAATAGAGTTTTAAGTAAAATCTACTATATGAGAAACTTTCAGAAAGATTGAGGAGGACGGTTGCCCTTGCCCGCCCCCCTCTACGTCCATCATTGCTTGCGATATTATCACTACCACGCCATGCCCCCACCATCTCTCCTCACAGCACATGCAAAATGGAAGAAATCAAATTCAATCATACTCATACATGATGTTTCCTTCGGGCTAACGGGAATAAATCAATGGAAATGATAAGCTTTTTTATGGGTTGTCTAATTAACTACATCCCATTAGAGAGTCATATTAATTATCCATCTTATTATTTTTAAATGTAAAAATAAGAATATAAAATGCCACCATTTCTACTAGTTTCAACAAAGGGAAAAAAAGAAAAGAAAAGATAAATAATGAGAAAAATAATAAATTGTTAAACTCATTTTATATTAACAAATACACTATGAATTTTTATCAACACCTATTATCATTGACGATCCTAAAATATCAATGGTGATAGTAACTATAGAATTTGAACCAAATGACTCTCAGTTTTGATCCTTAGGCCCGCTAAATTTACGTTGCAGAGGCTGTCACCAGCAGCGTCTTCCCTTGACAATATTCTTTTCCCATTGTAGTGATAACAATGCAAGACTTTTCCTTCTTCCACTTGAAACTTTATCAAAGGAAAGATGGTGGGGGAAGATGCCCCACTATCTTTGCTCACCACAGCAAAAATGCAGAAAAGTCTTGCTGACAATGTGTATGCACAAAAAAAAAAAAAAAAAAAAACCAGTCTTGACCACAACGTGTTGCTTTTGTTAGTCCGTAACAAAGTTGTAAATCATAAGAAAGATGTGGAATTTTGAAATTTTCAAATGATCATATTTATTCGTTAACATATTTAAATTACACTTAACTTAGTATGTGAGCACATATAATCAAAATTATTACAAACCTGTATTTAGATATCTTTTCAAAATAATTTAGCCAGGAATGCTAGCTAATTACAATTTTATTTTGCAATGCATTTACGATAATGTGTATAAGATGCATAATCTGTTGGAAGCTTTCAAGAGGCTCCTTGCCCCATATAACAGATAGCTTTGAACCTGACTTTTTCCACCACTTTCTCATTTTACACATATTTTCAATTCATGTAACTTTCAGGCATTTTTTTTATAAGAATTAAATTTCATTAGTGGACCCCTGGAAATCATTTGGTATGATTTGATTTACATTACTACAATGATAGGTTAAATATGTACTAAAAATAATAGATTTATAATTTAACAAATACAGTAATAAATCTAGAAGTTCGTGCTTTGAAGGAAATTGTGTAATGGCAGCAGCGGATCATGGAAAGTGTGCCTCTTTGGTTTACCAAATCAGGATCTTTAGCTGGAAAGCTTTAAATGAAAACCAAGTTCATCTATGATGCCCATGTTCTTCTTGTCTACTGTTTAGTGTTTACTTTAACCACCACCAGGGACGGAAAAAAAATACCGTACAGATAATCTGAAGTGTACTTTTTTTTTTTTTTTCGGGTGCTGCACATGGAGTGAATATTTTAGTGCTGCAGATTAATAATAGATTGGCAATAACATGACTGCTGATGGCAATTTGCCCGTCCGAAAATACTCTATGTTTTTTGATTTGTTCGTCCAAATTTCCTCTGTACGTTCTTTGAATTGTTTGCAAATTTCCTCTGTTTTCCCGACAATAAACAGAGAAAAAAAAAAGGACCACTACTAACATTGAAACCACTACTAACTTTAAAAAGCGTTCTTTATGGTTGTAGTTAATCAATATAGAAATTTTGAATCTGATGAACAAATGTTTAAAAAACTAGCATTCTTTTTAAACATTAATTTAAACATTAAAGTGACCAATAATTGTAGTCTTCCCCACTTCTGATCCTTATTCACGCGGCAGAATCTCATTGCTATTGTGGGTCACCAACTGCACATGCCTGCCTTCCGTTGGTGCCATGTTCCCTGCCAAAGTTTCACCAGCAACAAGGAAGAGTCTTGCAATATACCTCACCCAGACAGACACACCATAAGCACGCAGATATATTGAAAAAAAAAAAAAAAAAGTCTTGATTCTTGACTGCAGTGCGTGAGTGCTGCTGTTAGATCATAAGATAGCTGTAGATCTTGAACATCAATAGCTAAACACACAGAAATCTGACATCGGAGCAAAAAGCAGATACCATGATGGACATCTCCTCCAGCAGTAGCACTAGTTGCTTTGACGATGCTTTAGATTATCTGGGCGGATTTGAAGATAATTTACTCTATCAGCTAAACTGGGAGTCGTGTTGTCGTATCCGGAAGCTGAAAGTGGGGATACTTCTATTGAAAACCAGTGATCTGTATATTAGAAAGTGTAGAAGGAGGAGCAACCAGAGTATGTGTTTGGGATATGATAAGGAGAACAGGGATGATGCTACGTCTGGCAGTTTGAGACTTAGCAGTATTTTGCTCAGGATTCAACATCTGGCTACTGGGATACCGGTGGGACTTGACTTTGCTTTTATTAGATATAAGCAGTCTGGCTCATCAGATCTTAGTGACATCAATCGTGAGCTCATCAAAATCGAGGAAAATATGAGGTGTTTTATTGAGATAGACATCCAGGAATTCAACATCACCAGTTTCTTGCTCTGCTACTCTCTGGAAGATTCACAACCAATTATGGATTTCATTGACTCCATTTCAGATATTTTGAGGGATCTTGTCAATAAAGGATACGACAGAGTTGAAGAAGCTTTGAAAATTAAACTGGAAATTCTTGAAGAGAAGCTAATGTTCTTGAAGAGTTTCATTCATTTTGCCATGCTTCAGGGCGTTGAGGTTCAGCAATCAAAAGATCTGTTGGTTCACACCGAAGTTGTGGCTGTCAGTGCTGCAAGGCTGATGTGTAGACATTGGTTTCAGATAAATAATAAAAAGGTGTTCTGCAATGAGATGAAACCTGAAATTTCTGAACTGATACACAGGAAGATTGATCCTGTTGACCCCCAAGTCCGAGAAACTTATATCAATGCCTTGACAGCTTCCAAGTTATCAATATCGTCCTACACGTTTGCAATGAAGGAGAATAAGCATCTCGTGGCTAAATTTATTGATTATCTCCTGCATAGTCTTGCGGAGCTGTTAGAATCTTATAAAAGTTTCCGGGTTCCAGTGAAACATCAATTGCTAAAACTCCATGAGGGACTAATATTCCTGATTAACTTTCTAAGCAAGCAGGAGGAGAAGTTTGACCAGCTAAATGATGAGATGAAGGATCTTATTGGAGTTGCGGTCTGCGATGCAGGTATTGTGATTTTCTCCCTTTCTGTGAATGAAATGAGAGACAGCTTGCGCAAGGAAACGGTTCTGGCACTTTCTCAATTGATCGAAGTGCTCAAGTTGATCATTGTTAAAGTTGGACACATTTATTCACTACCATCATCATCATCACTTAGTTTCCCTAGGACTAATGAGCTCGGCTCTCTTGATTCTCTTATAAAAACTCTCAGGGAATTAGCAAGTTCTACAGCTGATACAGTTGCTCTCCCAAATGATCAAATACGCACAATCCTTCAAGATCTTGTATTCTTAAGATCTTTTCTAGGAAATATTGTGGAGCAACGCAAACGGAATGAAAAACTCCAAACTCTTTGGAGTCGTGTTATGCAGGTTGCATACAGTGCAGAACTAGAAATTGACTCCGCACTGGTTGTTGAACATTGTCTGGATGCTGTTGCTAGAGATATCAAGCTTGTGAAGAAAGAGGCCGAAGAGATCCATGATAGCATAAGATATGATAGTGAACCCCAGAGTCTAACCAAGAGTACCATTCACATGCCACCACAAGTCACTGCTCCAACATTTAATGAAGCTCTAGTAGGTCTCGATGACCAGGTAGAAAATATAATTGATAGACTTACGAGAGGATCAACCTCGTACGATGTTGTTGCCATCGTGGGTATGCCTGGTCTTGGTAAGACAACTTTAGCTAGTAATGTCTACAGTCATCCTTCAATAAAGTGCCACTTCCATGTTCGTGCTTGGTGTACCGTTTCTCAAGTGTACAGCAAGCACAGTTTGTTACTGAAGATTTTGCATGGTACTGATTCCTCTGACCAATACCGTGAGAAGAATGAAGATGATTTGGCTCAAATGTTGTACCAGCATTTGAAAGGGAAGAGGTATTTCATTGTTTTGGATGATATTTGGGACATTGATGGGTGGAATTTGTTGAAACACTCATTCCCAGATGAGTGCAACGGAAGCAGGATACTCTTAACCAGCAGATCTCAGGGTTTGTCTTTGCAAATTAAAAGCGATAGCCAGCCTCACCATCTTCGCCCACTTACCATTGTGGAAAGTCTTGAATTGCTGCAGAGGAAGTTATTTGCCAAAGACGGTTGTTCTCCAACATTAAGTGAACTTCTACTGCACGTAGCAAAATTCTGTAAGGGCTTACCTCTTGCAATTCTCCTTGTTGCTGGAATTCTTGCTACTACTGAGCGAGATTGCTGGGAAGATGTTGCAACACATCTAAGTTCCAGCATTTTTGTTGATGATGAGCACTGCATGAAGACAGTTGAGCACAGCTACAATTATTTACCAGATTATTTGAAACCATGTCTTCTTTACTTTGGTGCATTCCAAGAAGACCAAGACATTTCCGTCCGAAACTTGTTGTGGCTTTGGATGTCTGAAGAATTCGTGCAAAAGGTTGAAGGAAAGAGCTTAGAGGATGTGGCGGACGACTACTTGATGGATTTAACGAGAAGAAATTTAGTAATGACTACTGAACAAAGATCTTTAGGTGGGATCAAAGTTTGTCGAATTCATGATTTGATATATGAGTTTTGTGCAGTGAAGGCAAAAGAAGAAATTTTCCTACAAAATTTACATGTGGATGACCTTCTTACTTCTACTGGAGAGTGTAACCCCCACCGACTGGCTATTTACCCTACCACGAGCCAGGGACGTCAAGAGGCAATGCTATTTTTCCCCTATTTGCGTTCTTTGCTCATCTTTGATGATGTTGTGGAACTGGATATCATTGGCCTCAAACTTATTAGAGTGTTGCACTTGGGGAGCAAATGGGCTTCAAGCAGATATTTTAGAAGTGAAGTTGTGTTCTTTGTTCACTTGAGGTACTTGAACATCAGATTGAGTGGTGGGCGTTGTATCCCATCTGCAATAGCCAACCTCTCAAGGTTAGAAACATTTGTGATAGATCCCTTACTCCCTCAACGTTGTTATTTATTACCGGACACTATTTGGAACATTAAAACACTAAGGCATCTTGTCACACTAAATGTGGGCTCCTTGAGATGTGGTTTCATATTTCCCATCGTTGTAGGCTCCCCGGATTTAGAGTATTTAGAAACTTTAACCATTGCACTCCCTCCCTCTCCTCAAAGCTTGCAAAAGATATTGACAAAGATGCCAAGCATCCGCAGGCTAAAATACGTGGATGTCGATGACGACGACAGAGCACACTATGGGATCCTCGTGCTGGACAACTTCAGTCGTTTAGAATCACTGAAGATGAGCCATCTTAGAGGATATGAGATTGAATTCCCATCGAATTTGAGAAAGTTGACTCTCTCACATAATCATCAACCATGGAGTAAAATTTCAGCAATTGGAAAGCTGCCCAACCTTGAAGTGCTCAAATTATGCATCAATTCCTTTGTGGGGGACAAATGGGAAATGGAAGAAGGGGAGTTCCAAAACCTCCGAGTCCTGAAATTGTCAGGCTTGAACATTCGGTGGTGGACGGCCTCTTCTGATAATTTTTGCTGTCTTGAGAAGTTGGTTTTGGAAAGTTGTTGTTCGCTGGAAGAGGTCCCTCCTTGTTTGGGAGAAGCGGTCACTCTTAAGATGATTGACGTAACATGGTGCAAGTCTGTCGTAAATTCTGTGAAGCAAATTCAGCAGGAACAGATGGATATGGGAAATAAGGATCTAAAGATCATTATTAATCAACGAGTCGATTTCCTCTCATCGCATTTTGCAACGAGTGCCGTTAGTGTGCCTTCTTCAGTGGGCAGAGAGTCAAAAGCAGAGTGGGGTTCTACTTATGAGGTTAGACATACTATGCTGTTCTATTTGTATACGTTCAATCAGTTCAATTCTATACCTTTTCATGTTTCTCGACGCAATTTCTGGAGCTTCCCAATTCTTTGATTTGATTAGTCATGCATTTATGAAGACAACATTGTCTATCAAACATGTTTCGATACTATTCTGCTGTTCTTATTTGTTTCAACATTTCATATTAATCCAGATTGTGTGATCATTCAAAACAGCTGAGCACAAGCGTACATGCAAGGTACACTTATCTATTCCTGTTATGTATTCCAGTGAGAGTACTAATGTTCTTTTTTGATTTTCTGATTGACCCGACACTTTCTTTTTCTTTTTTTCTTTTCTATTTATTTTGAAATGCCAAGAAGGCGGTATGCTATTGGAACCTTGTTGGGTAGAATATGTATGTATTAACTACCCTGAGCCTGGTGAGCACGAGGATTTTGCTGTTTTTTTCCCCTTCTCTTTTTTCAATTTTTACCATCTAGGTACATGACTTTGTTCCGGCTTGTCACTGTTCTTCCACAGTTTTGTTATGCTATGTTTCTGTAGTATGTTCTGGACTTTGTAAACTAGTTCTGCTTTAGACTTAGCCATTAACCATATTCTTCTGACACCTTGATCTGCGTAAATAAGCTAAAATAAACAAATTTTCAAATGTTCAAGTTAGATTATATTCTTTATTTCTTGAAGACGAACCCTGTTAATGAGTACTATATGTAATCTTTAATAATACCTTTAAATTTTGCCTGGAAAATCTAACTGATATAGAGAGATGCTAAAAATTTCTGGAGGTGGAGCAGAAGAGGAAGGGAATTTAAATTTGACAAAAGGAAACATTACAGAAATTAGTTTTAGTATGTAGTCTGTTACTTTATTCTTTATCCAACTTAGAATGCAGTTTGACTTCCCATTTGGCTTCTGCAGTTTATTACATTCAATCTGATTTAAAATCAATATTTGGCTTCTGCAGTTTGTGTGTGTGTGTGTGTGAGAGAGAGAGAGAGAGAGATGTAAATGATGGCCACTTTCAGTTTGTGTCCTTAAGAAACTAAAGAGGTTTGATTTAACATCCTTAAGAAACTAAAGAGGTTTGATTTAATTTCTGCAATTCTAGTTAATCACAGCTATTGTGAATCCTAGGAACGATTCCGGTGAATTTGTGTCCTAATAAGCTCCATCAATACTTTGAATTTTTCTCACCAAAGAGGGAAGAGAAGGAGAAAAAGAAAAAAGGAAAAAAATAGATGGAAGAGAAGAATATGCCAACTTCTGGCTCGCAGATCAACTGCCAGCTAAGGGAAGATGAAAACTAGTGAAAGCAGGAATATCAATTTTATGAACATCCTGAATAAATGTCCCATTAATATATACCTGTTGGAATCGGACATATGAGTTTTGAGGAAGAGACAACAGGCTAAAATGTCTTTGCAATTTGCTCTAGCAAATGATGTCCAGAGTGGCACTAGCATTCAAACATGCCATGATGCCACTGGCACAATTCAGTGTCAATTCATTGATAAGCTTGCACAAGTCAATTTTCTAACACTCTAGATGGTGAACTACTTCACCATTGATCGTAAGTTGCTGCTAACTGGTAGTGCATCATCCATGCAGCATCTGCTCTTTTAGGAATGGTCATTAAAGATGTTTCTGCAGCATCTACTCTCTCTTTCTCCTCCCCTCTCTCTCCCTCTCTCTCCTTCTGGTAGTTGACAGGGAGGAGAGAGTACAGGGAGTGGAAAGTTATCTGGAAGTTAGTCTGACAGTCATTATCTGTAAAGAAAGCTGATGCTGAAAGCTGGCACATTTTCCGTCTTGTGCCATTTGAAACTGATCTGAAATATTTTGTTGCTAAACTGGACCAGCCAAAGTGGCTTGATCATGTCTAATTCTTATTCTACATTGCTCAAAAGTGTAAAGAAGATAATGACAGTCGTTCAGGTGTTCCTTCATATTGTTATTAGCCATTAATCGAGGATTTACTTCACCTACTTCGTGTTTTATAGTCTACATGTGTACTCTGTTCTTTTCCAAATCTTCCCATCTTATGATGACGAAACCCCAAAGCAGATGGTCAAATTTAGTGTTTGCCTTGTGGTTTTACCACTTACCTAGCTTAGATAATCCCGAGGCCTCTAGTTCAATTCTCAAGTGCTTACTTTTTCCCCACCACTTGTTAGACTTATTCTCCCTTGAATTGAAAGGTTATTGTGGATTTTTTTCTTCTGTTCTATATCCTGGATTTTCCTTTTTGTTCCATTGCCTCGCAAAGCCGAAAGACAGCATATACATAAACCTTGGATTTCTTTTTGCAGGTCCTCCAAGAAAGAGCATCTGAATTTCAAACAGATATTGTAACTATCTACAAAATTTTTTGCTGTAAATTGTCAGGTATAAATGCTCCAATCTCCTCTCTCTCTCTCTCTCTCTCTCTTGCTATATATATATGTATGTATTGCCCTTCTACTAGTTCCTTTCATTAATTCAAGTACCTAATGCAGCAGAGTACTTTACAGGAGGACAACAAAAATAAAACTGCGAACTACTGGTGCATGCAAGGTTGACATGATAGTCCTTTTGCATGACTGGCCTGCACTGAATCCCTCAACTAGGGAAGTATTTCTGATGCTGGCAAGGTTCTTGAATTGAATGTTTCAAGTGGATGGATCTCTCAATCACCGGAGGCTTCATCAGCTGTTTGAAGTTCATGCTCTCCGAGTTTGATCTTGTTCTTGACAGATAGTCTCTTCATTCCAGCATCGTAGCTCACTAGCTTGCTCATCATCTTATAAGTTGTGTTTAAAAGTTTCGGTTTTGCACCTTCCACAGGTAGCCATTGCTCCTCACCGTACAATTAATGTAAATGTGAGTTTTGATGCATGTCTTTTTCATATACATATCTATTATCTTCTCCAAAATCATGGATCTTTCTGTTACTAGTAATACTTCACGTGCTTTGCACGTAATCTTATCATCTCAGTATGTAGTATCGTAAGATACTAAAATATTTTCTATAATTTTGATTGTCAACTTCACACTAAAATACTCTTTGTTTTTGTTTTTATTTTAATTGTCACAAAATATTGATACTTGCATATCTTACCAAAATTATTCAACATTTTTGATATAATATTTAAATCAGCATATCACAATTTTTTACATACAAAATAATATTGTTGAGTGAGAAAAAATGAATTTAGATGTTGAGTGAGTTAAAATATATATATATATATATATATATATATATATATATATATATTAGCAACGTAAGAGGTTAATTTGTGATATCAATTTCTAAAAGGGCATTAAAGTAAATGAATATATTTATATCAATGGTGTAAATTCAACTCAAGTATCATATTATATATTTATTTCAATTCCCTATTCTTCCTACAATCTAACAAAACACTTTCTAATCAAAGTATGAATTAGAACCATCAAACTACAACTTTTGAAAAGATAAGATTTGAATAAACTACTAAAGATTTTAACATAAGTATTAATGTATTGAACAATATGCCAATCTATATATCTTTGCTTATGGATGATTGTTATAGTAGAACTATTGAGTGGAACTGATTTAATCAATTTATATGAAGTGTATGAATAGTTTTTATTTATTTATTTTTACTCGAGTGAGTGGACTGAACATTCAAAATAAAACGTAAAAATTGCATATATGTTCGCATTCTATCATTACGTAATATGAAATGAATTTGTTAATAATATGTGAAATAGTTCAATATTAAATCAAAAACATGTTTTTACAATTGAATAGATGTGAAGTCTGTATATATGACTCTTTGTATTCCTTTATAATAATGGAATATAAATAACCTGACATATTTAATTGATTCTTTATTCCTGTTCATTCTTATAAATTGAAATTTTGTTTAGAGATAAATTTGCATCCTTTTTTCTTTTTGGTTTTTACTTTATTTCTATTTTACTTGTTTAGTAGACTTCATTAGAAAAGCATAAGTAAGAACTCCTATATAACTTGAGAACACTTCTTTTTGGGGTAAAGGTAACGACATTTGTATTTTGAATCATTGTCATTTTTTTTAGATGATATTATGGTTAATATAGAATATAAATGATTTATACTACTTAATTATCTTAGATTAACTATTTCATTATCAATTGACATTCAATTCATAGAAATAGTTGGGTTCTTTTATTTTTGATTTTCTTTTATTACTTTTTCATAATAATAAAAAGTACAGAATTATATATTTATAGTATGATATGCATTTCAAGATTGTCCAAATGAATGTGGACTTTTTTTTTCTTATATATTTCTTTTTTATTCTAAAAGCATCTTTTTTTACACTAATAATTTTTTACAATTTTAAAATTATGGTCAATACAATTGGTCTCACTATTTTGAATGAGAAACTTTAACACACATAAGAGTTGGAGATAGAGTGTAAGAGTCACTAAATAGTTTTAATAAGGAGTTTTTCATTTTAATTACCATTATTATTGAGTTTAGTCAGTTGGAATAATGCTTATATTTTTAGTTACTACCACAACTAAAATGCAATAACTCTAATTAACAGATTGGGGGCAATATAGGCATAAAAAAACTAAGATAAAAAGGTGCTTACAACTTACACCTCATCATACTTTTAATATAGTAATGATAATGATAATGATAATGATAATGATTTTTAGTTACTACCACAACTAAAATGCAATAACTCTTATTAAAAGATTGGGGGCAATATGGGTATAACAAAAACTAAAATAAAAAAGTATTTGCAACTCACACCAAAACTCATCATAGTTTTAACTTTTATATTCTAAAAGCATCTTTTTTTACACTAATAATTTTTTAGGATTTTAAAATTATGGTTAATACAATTGGACACACTATTTTGAATAAGAAACTTTAACACACATAAGAGTTGGAGATAGAGTGTAACAGTCACTAAATAGTTTTAATAAGGAGTTTTTCATTTTAATTACTGTTATTATTGAGTTTAATCATTTGGAATGCTTTATATTTTTAGTTACTACCACAGCTAAACTGCAATAACTCTAATTAAAAGATTGGGGGCAATATGGGTATAACAAAAACTAAGATAAAAAAGTGCTTACAACTTGCACCAAGACTCATCATACTTTTAATATAGTAATGATAATGATGATAATGATAATGATTAAAATTATGGTTAATACAATTGGACACACTATTTTGAATAAGAAACTTTAACACACATAAGAGTTGGAGATAGAGTGTAATAGTCACTAAATAGTTTTAATAAGGAGTTTTTCATTTTAATTACTGTTATTATTGAGTTTAATCATTTGGAATGCTTTATATTTTTAGTTACTACCACAACTAAACTGCAATAACTCTAATTAAAAGATTGGGGGCAATATGGGCATAACAAAAACTAAGATAAAAAAGTGCTTACAACTTACACCAAGACTCATCATACTTTTAATATAGTAATGATATATTCTAAAAGCATCTTTTTTTACACTAATAATTTTTTAGGATTTTAAAATTATGGTTAATACAATTGGACACACTATTTTGAATAAGAAACTTTAACACACATAAGAGTTGGAGATAGAGTGTAACAGTCACTAAATAGTTTTAATAAGGAGTTTTCATTTTAATTACATATTATTGAGTTTAATCATTTGGAATGCTTTATATTTTTAGTTACTACCACAGCTAAACTGCAATAACTCTAATTAAAAGATTGGGGGCAATATGGGTATAACAAAAACTAAGATAAAAAAGTGCTTACAACTTACACCAAGACTCATCATACTTTTAATATAGTAATGATGATAATGATAATGATTGAAATTATGGTTAATACAATTGGACACACTATTTTGAATAAGAAACTTTAACACACATAAGAGTTGGAGATAGAGTGTAATAGTCACTAAATAGTTTTAATAAGGAGTTTTTCATTTTAATTACTGTTATTATTGAGTTTAATCATTTGGAATGCTTTATATTTTTAGTTACTACCACAACTAAACTGCAATAACTCTAATTAAAAGATTGGGGGCAATATGGGCATAACAAAAACTAAGATAAAAAAGTGCTTACAACTTACACCAAGACTCATCATACTTTTAATATAGTAATGATAATGATCTATGAGTACCACTTTTCTTAAGAAAATCCCTATTTCTATTGAAGGAAATTTGTAATGGTAGCCATCAAACATTAAAATTCTGTAATGCCTACTTTTATTTTGACTTGTCTATGGTCTACGTTGACCCCTTTTTTCATTTGATTCAACTTTTGTTTTTCTCATTTTTGGATTGAAACTGCACTACTGCAGTAATTTGTCTCTTCTTTTTTCCTTTCTCCCTTTTAATTGAGAAGTTCCAATTGCTAGTATATTGCAATGAACCATGAAATTACTTAGCATTTCGATTTGCTTGTTCAAAGAATCGAAGTTGCTGCCATATTGGCACTACTAATTTTTACCAATAAAAAGCTAAAAATTAGAGACAATGAAAACTGCTGCTAAGTTCAGAAAAGGTTGTGGTGGATATTTTGTTCTGAATTTGTCACTACTTTAAAAAATTGCAATTTACAAATCTTCCAGGCCCTAGCTTAAATTGCATCCTTACTTTTTGGACATTTATGTATTAGAATTTCTTAGATTGCTTAGATAATGGACTCATCTACTCTATCAGTTTATGTTAGTATAGGCAGTGAACTGAAAACAGTTCAAATCAAATCTCTGCAACACTGTGATTGGTAAGAAATCAGATCATGTTATTATGCTTCTAAGATTTCATTTGATATTTAGATAGCTGCCAGTCCAGAGGAGCACACTTACAAGAATCAACTGCAGCATCTTTTATTAAAACAATCAAAAATCAAAAGCTTACAGAATTAGTACTTGATACCTATATCAAATAATAGCACTCTGGTTTTTGAAGATCAATGAAGATAAACCATCTTGTCAAGCATGCTTTTTCGTGAAATGACTTGATTGCAAAACAAGCATTGCCATGATATAGTAAATCCAACAGACACATGTTACTTGCTTGTCGTTTCAATATTTGTGGACGAGTTTACCTTTTTTAATATCTTTTGAAAATTTATATCCATCAATCTGTGTAAAATCTCTTCAAATTAGTTTTTTCTTTTTTTCTTTGGAAAATATCTTGTTTTCATTGATTAAAACTGTCAGCTCACACAAAATAGCCAGCCACCATCTATACATCAACACAATTCTACATACTTTGCTATACTAATTTACAGTAAATAAACAGTGATCTAAAAGCTATCAAAACAAGAGTGAGAAATGCCCCATGCAAGGATGATGCTTCCGTTAGTTTTAAGCTGACGACCATTACCATTTACCTACGGGAAGAGTATCAGTCCAATACTTAGCTGGTTCATTGAACCTAACGCCATTAGGACCAGAACCAGTATTAGCCCCTGAATTTGATGATTCCGAGCTTGGGCTCGATACATCTTTGTCACTTGGTTTCTTCACAACCACCCCTTCATGAACTTCTTCTAAAAAAATTCTAAACTGGACAGAACTGCCAAGTAGATAGTGAAGTTAAAGAAAGCCATTTTTACTTAATATATTCTGACTATTTATCATTGAATCTTAATCAGTTCTGCCAAAATTATAGTGGTAAGCCAGTGAACTGTTGAGCTATTTTGTTTAAGATTGTTCACATTTAACATTAATTATTTGGTTTAGGTATGCATTAGTAGCTGTAATTTGTTCACCAAAACTTCCATTGATGAAACAAGTGTCTGATATTAGCATTCATATAATCTCTGCACAAACATTTCTGGCTTTTTGCTTATGTCATTCAACACAAGCCTAATCTGTCTTAGGCAGGGTACATTTATTAAGGAATTTTGGAACAACAAAGAAGGGTGTTTCCATAGCGGCAGCATCCTTTGATACCTTTTTCCTTGCTTTTGGCTGGTGGTGCTGAGAAAAGGTGAAGAGGGGAGGGAGGGTGAAGGCGGCTGAATTTACAAATGAAGCAGAGATGACAAAGATCTCTGTGTCATAAAAAAAAAGGAGTCAAGAGGTGGATTGAAGATGACAGTACTGGAACAAAACAATCCACATGAAGCTGTCATAAACATATGAAAAAAAGAGTAAGAAGTAGGTAATGTGAACAAAAACAGCCCTTCCGTTTCTCTCCCCAAAAAAAAAAACCCAAATGTTTATCACCAGTTGGAGAAACTTCATCAGCCCGCTGATTGAAACAAGCTTCTGACAAAATTTAAGTATGGCACAAGTGGAAGGTAGCAGACAACACTCTCAAGTCTCTACCCATGAAAAGTTAAACAAATGCATACTTAAATCGTGAAAATCCCTTAGGACAATTGCAAAACAACCTAAACTGGTTTGGTTTATGTTCTTGATCTTCTCCCTTTTGCCGTCAGCATAGAGGTATTCAACATTTTCCACCATATTTCCGTTTCTAAAACGTGATCTTGTTTGTGACTAAAGTACAATGCTTGTTTTGCAGCAAATGTTAAGCAGGGGAACAGCAAAATAAGACGCTAGACATTTTTTCCTATTCAGTTAGTGGTGGTCAAAGTTGCATGAGGATATTGGAAACGTAATGCTAAAATTTGAGTCAGTATTGTTTTTTTTTTTTTTTTTTCATTTTTTCAGTTTGCTGAGTGCTGCTAGATTTGCATTGAGAAACTTATTGCAGCTATCATAAATAATAATTGAGTAAATAAAAAGACATGATCTAAATATATATGAAAATTTCTTTTTATTTGTCTTCTTTCTAGAGCTACAAAATTATCTTTCAACTTAGAAAAATAATCAGGAGTCTCAAAAAGAGAAAATCATTCAAAATGTTTCTAATCATTTTGTCAAATAAATTTTTTTATCCTTCACTTTTGCAATATAAATTTTATATCCCTTACAAATTCAAAACATCAAAAATTATTCTCAACCTGTGTTTACAATCAATTTTTTAGCTTGAAATCACCCTGACACACACACACACACACACACATACATGTATGTATGTATGTATATATGTAGTCAATTTTATATATAGAAAGACTATATCCCACTTTTTGGGAGGGGTGGGAGAGGGATTACTTTTTGGGGGAAAATGATGAATATAATTCGAATTAGATCCCACATTTTAGGGACAAAAATAAATATGAATCGGGTCATTTGTTTAACTATAAACGGGGTCTAAAGTTTTTTCCCTAAAAGAATGACCATGTGTGGTTTATGTGATAGATTCAAGGTAAAATGTGATCTAAAATCTAGGTAAGGACCAAATTATACTATTTCAATTTTATAAGAGATGTAAATTTACTGTTTTAAAAGCGAAAGATGAAAAAATTCATTTTCCAAAATATGAGAGACATTTTGAACAATTTTCCCTCTAAAACATGTAAAATTAATTTTCCCTCTAAAACATGTAAAATTTTCCTTTATCTCTTTTTTTTTTTTCTCTGTTTCATCTCTTCTTTTCTCGTTGAAGTGCTACAAGTAATAGTTTAGGATGCTAACCACAAATTTTTAATAGTTCAAGGAACAAATTGCAGTTATCTCTTTTATTTATTTTTGTCCACTTTAACAGATGAGTTCAGTTCAAAATTATCTCAGATTTTACACTGAGTTTGTTTGTGCTGTGTTCTTGTTGATTGTTTGAAGCGTAGTAAATTTTTTGTACAGAAAGAAGTTAAAACAAATGCTTCAGATGTTAATGTTTCAATATTTTCTTTATTTTCTAGAGATGTATGGCGTAGAATGGTCATAAAAAGTAAATTAGAAGCATTAGTCTATTTGCAAATTCTTCACAGAATGGCAATTAAATTCTCCTCCTTCTATATTTTCCGGAGATAAAAATTGTGGAATGGCCCTAACAAGCTTGGAGATATCCTAATTACTATTGGAAAATAGTGATGGCAAATTACTATTAACTTTGGATAGTTTTTCACTTTACCATGGACATGTCTAAAGTTTTAAAATATTTACATAACCCTTTTGTGATTTTATGTAAAACAAATAATAGAATAAAAGCACATCAGGTTTGAAAGAGAATATCTCATTATTACAAAAGGAAATGTTCAATTATTTTGTGAGAAATTTCGTCTTTTATAAAAAAGCATTTTTAAAAAAAGAAAATTCAATAGTTTCCTTGTATTCGTCTTTACCCATTGAGCAATACAATATTTTCTTAAAGGTTCTACCATGACTGTTTTTTCTGTAACTTATCCTTTTAGATTTTCTTTTTGAAATATAAATCTAGATAATTTGTTACTATCCGTGGTTGTGGCAATAAGCATGGTACCTAATGCTTTATCCCTAATACAAATAAGTTGCTGCTATAACATTTATTGGTTAGTTTCTGCATTTATGATATGCACTATTAATTTTGGACTTTTCTTTGCTAATCCCCACAATGTCTAGGGTAAATTACTAGGAAAACCCTGTAGTTTATTATATTATTACATGATTTGTTTACTTTTCAAAGTATAAACACAGGTCTCTTGTGTTTTTATCTAAAGTGAAAAATAAATGAAAAGGTATCTGTTAGGAAAAAAAAAATAGCTTTCTATTCGAAAAGGATATATAAACATGAATACCTTTCTACTAGAAAAGGAAATACTTCTAAGAAAATTTTTTTTATACAAAACTATTGTAGAAAGAAATTCAATATTTTCTTTTCTAGTGAAATATATTTCTTTTTACTCTTATCTATCAATTCACCAATAATATAATTCCTTGAAGGTTTTACCTTGACTCTTTTTTGTACCTTTTCCTTTTATTTTTTATTCTTTTAGAAATACAAATCAAATTAATTTGTTGCTATACGCAGTTGTGGCAATAAGCAATGGTACTTAATGCTATATGCCTAGGACCAGTAAGTTGTTGCCGTAACATATATTGGTTAGTTTCTCCGTTCATAATATGCAGTTAATACTCTTGGACTTTTCTTTGAGAGAAACTCCATTTTTCCATTCCCCACAAAATCACTATAAATACTATCAACATCAAATCAATTGTAGTTGTAGAAGGGTTAGCAGTAACATGTAAGTGTGCAAGCAAAAGGTTATCATCTTGTGATCAAAATTCAATCTTCTTAATTCTCATTAAAACAAAAAAAGAGCAACTTTCCATCAATTTTTGCTTCAGCAAAGGAATGGTGAAAATCAGCACAATAATTCCTTCAATTTTTGTTCTGTTTCTGTTACTATTTGGGTCAGCACCATATCAGGGAGGCACCACAGGTTACAAAAAGCCGAAGAATTGTGAGCGCTACGAGTCGTGGAGTCCCAAAAGGATTGGATAAAATACACACAACTTTCTTGTGGTTTAGCTAATATTTAATTTAACTCCTTGAGTTTCAAAACCTACATTATGACTTCTTGAAATTTTAAATAAAGTGAAAAGTTAACAGCAATTGTCCAAAAGAGTGCGTTTGATAAAATTGAAATCTAAAAACTTAAATTTGAAATATAAAATCTAAAATCTGAAGTCTGAATTCATTAAGTGATTGAATTGTTACGTACTAAATCTAATACATTTGAATATATATCATATTCAGTAATAAGTGAATAGCTTATCACTTATTTTTGGGAGCAAGTTTTACCTAGAAAATTCAGTGCCACTTAATTCATTCAGATGTTCTATTTTCGATTATCAAATAGTCTGAACGTGTTAAGATCTGAATTCATTAAATTTAAGTGCTGAATTGTGTTATCAAACAGCTGAATTTGAGAGACATGAGCTTCATTGATGTTCAGTTTAACTCCCAGTGGTTCAAAAATTTACAATTTAGCTCATTGTGATTCTAACTAAAATGCAATTTGACAGAAACCGTTCAAATTAGTTGACAATTTTACTCCTATGGATGAATCAAGACTCAGTTTTAGGGTTTTAAAACCCCATTCTTTGGCTCTTCTGCAGCAACAAAATGATGGATAAATCCTTTACGTCATGGCAATTCTCTCAAGTGCCCTTTAGGTTCCTGGGTTTGGATTTTTAGTGAAATTACAAAAGTTTTGCAAACCCAATTGCACTCCCAAATTACAGAAGAAATTTAGGTAAAAATTAAAAATAAAGAAAAAAATCATAATTTGAAGGGACATTTGGATGTCTTTTTCCTTTCTTTCTGAAATAGAGATGTTACCAAAAAAGTAATGATACATATTTGGAAAAACCATGTAGTGATTTGGATCTTAAGTCCTATCTCTATTATTCCTTATTTTTTATTTTTTATTTTAAAAAGAAGAAGAAGGGGATGGTGTTGATTATGGCTATGGTAATGGGGTTGGAATATAGAGAATGCTAGAAGAAGATAATGGGTTTTGTGAGGGGTTACAGAGAAGAATGGGACAATTATGACATTTTTGCATATAACTGTTAATTTAGACATTTTCTGCCAATGTTTCAATTTAGTTAAAACCTTAGGGAGTCAGAATGTAGGTTTTCAAATTTCAGGGAGTTAAATTAAACATTAGTGAAACCACAAGGAGCTTCTCAATATTTTACCATAAGGGCAATTTTAACATTTTACATCTTACTGTTAGTCTGAACGATTTTCGTCCAAGTTACATTTTAGTTAAAACCACAGGGAGTTAAATTGTAAGTTTCAAAACCACAGAGAGTTATACTAAACATTATGTAAACTACAGGGAGGTTCTTGGTATTTTGCCCTTATGTTAATTATCCCTGAAATTACATGTCAATTAGAGACTTCAAGAAAATATTAAATGAATTTAAGAAATTTATACTAGTTTGTAGAGTTAGAGACTTCAAGAAAATAGTAAGCAAATTTAAAAAATTTACACTTGGATTGGCTGTAAGACAGTGTATATAGTCATTCTCTCCATGTCTTTGTGTTTCTTTTTTCTTTTTCCTTTTTCATTTTTACTCCTTTATAACTTATTCATGCTAAATCCATTGTATTTATTTAGGACAAAATATTTAAATAAATGGAAACAAAGAAATTTGATGGGTGTCGAAACCACCAAAAATAAAATACCTACTTTAAAAATACAAATTCAAGTATAATGGCGAGTAGGGTCGTATCCTCAGGGACTGTGTGATTTATTTCCTATGAAATAAAAATAAATAAATGGGGGGTTTGAACAATTCCTAATTAACAAATCCGAATAAAAATAAACAATATAACAAAATTCCAATTAAACTAAATAATATCACAGGAATCGAATATGAAAGTAAATCAATCAATAACAAACTCTAGTCAAAGGCCTAATCTCACTTTGGTGTCATCAACTTGATCATTGACACTAAATGGCATTTATTCAACTACAAATAAATTGGTTATAGTTGTCAACAAGCTTTGACAGCCAGCTTTTCCTTACTGTTTCGACAGCCAAGGTATGACCATTGACTGTTTCCCTAACCAAATAACAACCCTAGGTACGACCATAGGAATTTAATTACCCAGTTGCACTAAAAACTAGAAAAACCCAATTCTAACCAATGAACACGCTAAGAGGGTTCATTTAAGCTAGATTGAATATTCCCGTAACAATAATTCAAAAGTTTCTTGTACTACTGAATTACGTCACTTGTCACAAATACTAAAACCTTCCAAACAATTACGGATTTGGCGTTCTAGATGACAGTAGATTATCCCCACAATTAAATAATGGCCAGTTACTGAATTGCAAGAAATAATCATAAACGTGAACAACAGAAAATATTCAAATACTTGTAAATAAATGAAATAAAGATAATTCAAACAAGTCTCACAGAGTTGATGAACCAAAGTTCGATTAGCCTTTAACTAGACGAAAGAAATTAGCCACTCTTCATTGAGAATCACAACCAAGAGATATTGTTGAGAATTGCAATTTTAATTGACTAAAAAGAAAAGAAACAATGGAACGAACTAAGCTTCAAAGTCAACAAAAAGCCAAAGCTTGGCAGCCAAATCCCCCTTCGTCCCTAAGGCCGTCCCGAGATATATATATATATATATATCTCAATCTTCAACGATCAGCTACGCCAAAATAAACAGTCTCCCTACCAAATTAGGATTCCAAATAGGTATAATCCTAATTGGAATCTAACTTGCTAAATAACAATGACAAAATAAAAAGGGAAACCAATTACAAACTTCCCTAAATAAATGGGTCTTTGACCAATTCCTAAAAGTAAATGAAATCTTTGTTTCCAAATATTCAGCAAATATCTTCCGTAGGAAAGTGATTCACTTCTTCAAAAAGGCATCCTTCCATCAACACATAGCATGCTCGTGCCTTATCTGGAGTCGTCTTCTGGAATTCCCATTCAATTACACCTTTTAATTCCTAATTTAACTCCAATGACCTAAATCAAGGTTGAAAACCAAATATAAGTAGAATCAAGTAATTAACACAATATTTAGGCCATAATTAAGGGGAAATATCCATAAATAATGTGCACAATTAAGGACTCAACAAAATTACATAGTCTTTTCTTTTATCTGTTTTTTTCATGTTTAATAAGTCATGCTAATAGTATTTTCTGAAAATCATCTTCTTGATAGGGCTTGACCAGTTCATTTCAGGGGTTTCAATAG
Organism: Gardenia jasminoides; assembly: GCA_013103745.1. NCBI lineage: Eukaryota > Viridiplantae > Streptophyta > Magnoliopsida > Gentianales > Rubiaceae > Gardenia > Gardenia jasminoides. The sequence goes on from CM023104.1 coordinate 22,993,248, forward strand.
CTTTTTGTACTAGAAGATTAGTAACTAATACGATAACATTAATAACGCATGCATATTTATTTAATGAGATAAAAATAACATAATTTGAATTCTTAAGAAATTCTCTTGTAATTGTAATAATCTTGGATCTACAATGGAACCAGGTTAGAACATGACGGGTTTCAACTGTAATATTATATTTTCCTCATAAAAGTACTTCTAGTATTTTTTTTGTCCCTTGAAAGTTGAAACTGAAGAGTAGACAAGTACAAAAGTTGCAGGCCAATGTTTTGGTTTTAGTTCTCTGTTTTTAACCAGTTGACAGCTGATAATTCATCGAAAAACCAAAAACATGAAAAAAGAAAAGGAAAACAAAAAAAAAAAAGAGACCGTGATCACCTTCCTCATTTTTCCTTTCTCTATTGCAAAAAAATCGTGTTCGTTTTGCCGAGAAAAATAAAGGCCCCAATAAACTAAAGACGCCAATAAATGGAGGGAAAGAGAGTCATTATAGAGTCAAAAAGAAGAGGAGAGGCAACTGCACCAGGTGTTTGCTCCCATTTTAATTCCTATATATTTAAATTTGCTGACGATTTCGCTTTTGGTTTGCTGCTCAACTTAGGCCTTCTTTGGGTCAATAGAAGTAAACTTTGTTGTCCAAGGGAAAACTAATCAAAGAGGAAAGGGAAAAGAAAGTCTTCAATTATATATCCAGTTAGTTTCCCTACCAACTAAAAAGTTGATCTTGATTATTCATTCTGAGAATTTTTGAACTGAGAAAATATGATCCTTCAAAATCTTAAGCATTTATGTTGAGTAAGTTGAGGTGATTTGGATAATCTACACATAGTACATATATTTTGCTTGACGGAAATTGCACTATTGTAGTATGAAGCCCTTGGATGTATTGCTGGTTAAACTCCTAACTGATTCATGAAGTCTTGAAAGCTTTTTAGGAAAAGAATTAGAAAATGGAGAGACAATTTGTTTTGAATCAAATATTGGCCTCATTGATAATTATGGAGAGTTTTACAGATGTCCAGAAAATGGACCGGATTACATATTGTCATAAACTATGGTTCTTTGATTTGGCTTGAGACTTGAGATTGGTGGTAAAGCTCAGAATTAGGATACATGAATAGTGCATTAGATTTGTCTTTGACAAATGACAGTGTGCATTAGTTATCTAGAACAATGCATGCCTTAGATCCCATTTGTCATTTCTTACTGTCTCTGCACTTTAGATCTTGTTTGCATTGCCATTTTCTAAATTTTTTACAGAAAAAGATAATGTAATGATTTGATATATGTGGGGTAAAAAGGTATTTCAAACAGCTTATGCTATTACCACATTCAAAAAGAAAACAAAAAACCTCAAAAGATGGCCTAAGTTGAAATTGGAAGTTAACGTACGTTTTTAAAACATCTTTAACTTTAAAAGAAAACTAAATTATGTGATTTTAAGCAAGGGTATGTATCCTTAAAAAGTGTTTTTCAACCATCATTACCCCTTCCTAAACATTCAGAAGAATCATTTTTCGCATAAAAATAATCAGCACAAAAAGATTTTTCGAACATCTTTCCTAATTTGTGAAGGAAAACTTAAAATCAGTTTGTGATAATTCTTGATTTTGTAATGTTTCTCAAGTCTGCAACCACTAATTCATGTTGCTAATTACTAAGAGGGAAGAGGATTACGACAATTAGTACTTGGTATTTATAACTAGATGTAACTTTCGGAGTAACGTGGGTTTGCTGTACGAGTCTGAATATATATCTAATATTCGTCAGGTAAAGTTTGTCCAGACCATGCCAATTGAGGGGAGAGAATAGGATAACTCGACAGGCAATATTTACACAGTAGATAAGAAGTTTATGTTATCAATTTTGTCCCAAACTGTTTATTATTACTTTGGTCAAAATTCAAGATTCAGAGATATGAAGATATGGACAACAATTTGTTTAAAGAAACAAGTACGTACTCTCAGCATGCATGGGGTGAAAATACTTGATTACTGCATGTCTAGATCCCACACGAAAAATAAAAAATAAAAAATCCCAAGCAAAGAGTTAAAGATAAAATGGAAGAAGACTGACATATGAAGAGAATTAGGGGCAAACAGTCATCGATTGATGAAATGAAGGAAGGAGACCACAAAGGGAAAAAAAAAATTGTCCTTTGTGAGATGAAGTTCGAATAATCTTTTCCTTTGATCAAAAAGTGATTAAAAATTTAATTGTTTGTCTTCTTCTATCTTGTCATATCATACCTTCTCCTTCGAAAATTGAATTTGTTTGAATGATCCAGTAGCATTCAAATAGACACTGATTAATTTGTATTGTGCTTTACACATAAACAATTAAAATTAGACATCCTCAAATTATGTGTAATTCTGTATAACTCGAACAAGAGAAAAGTCAAATAGAAAGGCTCTAAAAGCCTTTTAAGATGAATGGGAAGAAGCTTACAAAATCACGTGAAGAGCAGTTAGCAAGAGAACTTGACCTTTACCAAAAAGCTAGTTTAAAATCATAAACTTGTCTCTCGTTGTTTGCTGCATAAGAGACTAAATCTTTACTTGATTAAGGTTCCTTTGATAATTTAATTCAGTATTTAAAATTAATGGGTTTAAGTATTATCATATTCAGATGTGTTCAATAACCAAAACTAGAATATCTCGAATTAATTATAGTATTGAAATTTTTTATACAAAATTTCTTTCTAAAATAAGTGATAAACTATTTACTTATCATTTATAGTTCGTTTGGTTGATCACAAACATTTTCATTAGAAAATGTTTTCAATGGATGTCATATTCTAGAAAATCATTTCATTTTCATAATTTTCATGTGTTTGGTTAGCCTATTAAAAATATTTCCAAATTCATTTTTTCTTTGTTCATGTGTTGAAAATAGTTTTTAAAAAAATTCTCCCTATCACCACTTTTACTCTTTCGAAAATGTTTTATACCCAAACAAATAGACCCTAATGTGATATATATATATATATATATATATTCAAATATAATAGATTTAGTACTTAACAATTCAATCACTCAATGGATTCACTCAATGCATAGAGTCCCCCAAGCAGCCACTGGCATAGGCAACATAATATTCTTCTGGTGTGACTTTCGCACCTTGTTGGAATTACTTGGGTGGTTTCTCTCCCTGCCTTTGTTGTTGGATCCTCCTCACCAGCTTTCTAAAATCAGCCAAAGCTAGACGGCGAAAACTCAGCAAATTATTCATTATTGTTGTCTTTCCTTTGTCATCAAATCTGATCTTCATTAGGGGAGACTTGAATTTGCTGCTTGTCTTTTAACCAAATAATTTATAACAAGAACAAAGCCATGAAGTATTTAAATCATTTTCGCCTCGAGGATTCAGAATCCCAACCCTGAAAAAAACAAACTGAAGTTTGTGGTCAACTAAGGTTGCAGAAAATTTCACGAAAATGAAGGAATTACAAGACAAACTCTTGAGGCGTGTTTAGAACACTATCCTAAGTTTTGATTGCCTCCACTACCAAAGTATTTGGTATTGCTTCTGAGGTTAATGGCTATCTACCCTAGGATACAACAAGAGACAAGAGGGTTTTGTAAGCAAAGAACAAACTTCTTACTAGAAATGATCAATAATAAAAAGATGTTAGTTTTTCAAGGAACTGGATGAATTTATATCATCACAAGTTTTTTCCCATTTTCCAAACCAATGCACACATTCTCATACATTGTAAAAGGCAACGTAGGTTCCAAGTGAAAGTCACAAGCTCCAAAGGATGCCGAAAACGCTTTGAATACCGACCATTAGATCGCGATGCAGATCCTGAGCCAAAGGTTTATTTCATCGCGATGTTTCGAAATGAAACTATGAACCGAAGTTTTACCGACGATCATGGCGATCCTGAGCTATACCTCGCGGATCCTTGACATCGCTGGATCAACCGGAGTTCGCTTTGGAATTGTGACTCAAATGCGCACTTGATTCCCGATCCATAACCGGATACTAGCGACCACGCCATGATCCATCCGCGGATCTACAACCGCTTTTACTATGAAGCTTCTTTCCTCTATTTTACAAACTAATCCAACAATCCCCCACTTAGTTTGTAAAACAGCATGTCAAACTAACACACACACACAGTGCTTTGCATAAAGAAAGTATCGTTAGACTTAAACTTTCCTCTTAGTGTAAGTAAACCACTAAGACTAACCAAATCAAGGTTGCGTTTAGCATTAAACCATAATTTGTAGAATTAGTCTAGTTCTACCACACACAATGCACTTAATATCAATGATCAAATCACAAAGGCAGATTAGCACTATACGGCCATGTGCTCCATCCTAAAATCATGACCATTTACAAAGTACATAACTTTGGAGAAGGCGGCACCACCTTCATGATCACTTAGGTGAAAACACTCTTTAGCTATAACTAACACCAAGAGAGTTTACATTTTATTAAGAATGTATCTTGACATACATTCATCCTCCCATTCAAACACTAGTGGGGTAAAGTTAGTGCTCACAACCACATCACAACTTGTTATTACCCTAAACCTTATCAACTAGTTTGTAGTGCTAGTATCAAAGGTAGGGTTCCCATTGATCAATGACTATAGACGAATGGTTTCAACCCCATTTCTTTGGTCGTCGGTATTTTCTAATTCCCAGGCAAGGGTTTAGTCAACGGATCCGCTAAATTGTTGTAAGTTCTAACGAACACTACAGTCACGACGCCATCACGTATTAATTGTCTAAGATACTCATGTCTTAGACTAATATGTCTAGATTTACCATTATACACCTTATTCAAGGCTCTAGACAAAGTAGCTTCACTCACAAAGATAAAGAAACCGAGGCATAGGTTGTGGCCACAACTTGATATCAAGTAATAAATTCCTAAGCCATTCCTTCTTTACAAGCACCGCCAAAGCTATAAACTCAGCTTCCATTGTGGAATGTGTAATTACCGCTTTTCTTTGAAGCCCATGAGATTGCACCACCACCTAACTTGAAAATCCACCGGTTGGGAATTTTGTCGCCACACTAGTAAACCAACTAGCATTCGAGTAACCTTCAAGGACAGCTGGAAATCTACTATAGAAGATTCCAAAATCCTTTGTCCTTTTTAAGTAGCCAAGAACCCTTTCAATGGACTTCCAATGATCCACACCAAGATTCTTAGTATATCTAGTAAGTCTACAAACAAAGATAAGAAATATCCGTCTAATGCAGCTCATAGCATACATCAAACATCCAATTGCACTAGCATACTCTAACCGAGCAATGATTACCGGAATTCTCATGAAGTTTCAAACTAGAATCAAAATGAGTATTCACTCTTTGACTTAAAGATATTGAAACTTATTCAACACTTTGTCAATATAGTGAGATTGGCACAAAGCAAAACCCCACTATGTTTCTTTGACTTTAATGCCTAAGATAGTGTCTTCCCTCACCAAGATCTTTCATTTTGAAGCTTGATGAAAGATACTTCTTAGTTTCAATTATTCCCTTCATAGAATTGCTAATGATTAACATGTCATCAACATAGAGACATATAATCACAAGATAGTCTTGGAACGGATTTAGAATACACACACACTTATCAGCATTATTATACCTAAATCCATTAGAGAGTATCACCGATTCAAACTTTTCATGCCATTGTTTAGGTGCTTGTTTTAAGCCATACAAAGACCAATCAACTTGCACACTTTCTTTCATTGTTGGCAAAACAAACCCTTCAAGTTGTTCCATATACACCTCCCTCATCTAGGTCACCATTAAGAAAGGCTGTTTTAACATCCATTTGATGTACAAACAGATTGTACAAAGAAGCTAGAGCTATTAGTATTCTAACAGATGTTATCCTAGCCACAGGAGCATATGTGTCAAAGTAATCTACCCCTTCTTTTGTTTAAACCCCTTTACCAACCCCGCCTTAAAGGTTAGTAACTTTCCATCCGCATATTTCCTTCTAAACACCCACTTACAAACCAATGGGTTTAGAACCTGAGGCAAATCAACAAGAACCTAAGTATTGTTAGACAATGAGTCCATTTCATCACGCACCGCCTCCAAAGCAAAGTCTCTTGAAGACATTATTTCAATCGAATGTCTTCGATCATCCTCTGTATGTAATAAGACTGGTATCTTATTATGTAGAGAACTCCTATTACCTTCAACCAAGAAAACAATAGCTTGAGAAGATATAAAATTCGTGGAAGTCGCTTTGTTTTTTAGGTCTTGACCTCCTTAACTCAATAGAAGTGTCATTTTCCTCTATTACTGAGGAAGGACCTGATCTTGGAGTTGTTCTATATCACTAGAAGGTACTACTATATAGCAATTATCTTTAAGAAATTTGTCCTCAAAGAATTGCACATCTCTTGATTCTACAATAACATTAGAATCAAGGTCAAGCAGCCTAAGCCTTAGAATTTTCTACATAACCTACAAATACACTTTGAGAGCTCTAGGTCCCACTTAGTCCTTTTATTGTCCTAACTCTAAAATAGGTATGTAACCCCAAACTCTAAGATAACTTAGGTTTGGTTTTCTTCCTTTCCATACCTCATAAGGAGAAGATTTTAGTTTTAAAGAAGGAACTCTATTGTGTACATGACATGTAGCCAATAAGGTTTCCACAAGTTCTTTGGTAATCTGAACTCACTAACATAGAATTAACCATGTCTCTAGAGTCCTATTCTTCCGCTCAGCCAAACCATTTTGTTGTGGAGTGTAAGGTGCACTAGATTGGTGTATAATGCCATGTTGTTCACAAAATATTGAGAACTCATAGGGAAATATTCACCTCCCCTATCACTTCTCAATATTTTAATTTTCTTACCTAGCTAATTTTTCTTCAACTAAGTACTTGTAGGACTTAAACATAGTAAAGCATTCATCCTTATTTCTCATAAGATAAACATGCACATATCTAGAACAATCATCAATGAAGGTAATAAAGTATCTATTGCCACCGTTAGTCAAAAAAAAAACACCATTCAATTCAAATATCGAATGAACAAGTTCAAGTAAACTAGTTCTTCTTTCTACCTTAGGAAATGTAATCTTGTCATCTTTGCTTGGACACAAATTTCATTTCTTATCTTCTTTATTATCATAAGAAATTTGACCATTGTTAGACATAAAACGTAGAACTCTACTACCACATGTCCCAATCTATTGTACCACAATTCATAAGAAGACAAACCAACCAAATAAAGAAGAACTAATAATTTTATTAACACTTAATTTAAACATTCCATCACTAGCATAACCTTGTCTTACAAAGATGCTATTCTTGGACAAGATTATCTTATCGACTCTATTACAACTTTGAGACCACTTTATTCAACCTATTGCTGAAACTAAGTTCTTTCTATGTAGAACATGTAGAACACTTAGAGCACCAACTTTTTCCCTAAGTGAATTGTAGTTCAACCGCCCCTGCTGCTAATCATCTGCATATGGTTGCCCATTATGACAACATGCCCTTCGTAAGTCACTTCATAAGACTTGAATAGAGTCTTGTCATTGCAAATATGGACAAAGAGCACCGCAGTTCGCATTTCACCAATCAACCGGATTGACCGTGAAGTTGAGGCCACATTCACTCAAATCATGGAAACTTTCCAATCGGACACCATTGCTATAATTTCAGTAATGTCTTTGTTCTCCACCCAAGTTTGGGCATCGCTCCTCTTTAAGCTTTTGTTTTGTCCGCACTCATTCTTGTAGTGCCCTTGCCAAGCTATAGCAAGTCCCGACTTTCTTCTTGTTGTCCCAGTGAGTTTGCATTATTCTGACCGAGATTTCCTCTCTTGAACCTCCACCTTATGGCCACCCTCTGCACATAGTTTGTTCTTGCACTTGTCTCTACTTCTTGTATGATTTAGTATCTTCTTCTATACCGGATTTTAAGAATCTGGTCTTAGAGGCCTCGGTCTGTGTGGGAGTTTCTTCCGGTAATCGCTCCAACTACAGGTAATTTTGCTGCTGATTGCTCCCCACATGCAAATCTATCTTCGTGAAACCTCCATACCAAGATCTTTTCAATTTAGACACTAGCACTTGCAAGTCATACATTTGATCCGTAAGAGGTGCTAGAAGTCATTAACTATAAAATCAAAAAATT